>JAQFVV010012433.1:6817359-7164859 GCA_028023455.1 Epiperipatus broadwayi
CACAGGAATGTAATTACTAGGTTGCTTGTTTTTAATTAATTGATTTAAAGTAAAAACAAGCGGTATATGAAAACTATTTTAAAATAAATCGATAAACATTGAAATGAAGCGTTTTACATATAAACGCTTGTGTATTTTGATACACGTATTCTTTTTTAAATAATAATAAAATGTAAACATTAAACGTTTAATGAAAATTAAAAGTTTAATAAATTTCTTTTTTTTTGTAATGACACCATTGAATCGGATTTCAATCAGGTTCAATATATATATATAATTTGATATTCTCCAGTAATCTAAGAACTAACAGAAAAAAATCAAAAAATGATTAACTAGTACTGAAAATAAATTAGTAATAATTGCTTTTAGTATTTTGAAGAAGGGAGTTTGGATATCTTGCTTTTTACTTAAAGAATCTGTCAAATTTAATAAATTTAAAAAAAAAAATAAGAAAGATAGTAAGAACTTAAAGAAACTTTCATTTCATTTGCAGATTAGAAATTTTGACATTCATGCAAATGACTTCTAAAATCATGCAGTCTTATGCTCAACGTACAATGCAGAAATGTTTATAGATTAGTCAACCTAATAACAAATAAAAAAAGTGAAAAGTCTGTATAAAAAGTTTAACCAATTCGTATTATTTATTTATGTATATTTGAACACTTTAGCTTAATACTATTATATTTCAACGAATAAACGATTTCATTAAAAAAGGCCAATTTTTGTGAAGATGTACTTCTAATGAAATAAATTTTTAGGTCGCCCAAGTCACCATATCTTCTAAAATGTTTTTACCATCATTCATTCTTGATTACTTTCATTTAATGACTTAATAAGTTTGAGTTTTTAGTGATGATTAATTTTTAAAAAAATAAATATACAATGTTATTAATAACTATTTATTGGACTAGGCATTGTATTACAGTTAGTCCTAATATAAGGTTTAAACTCATTTTAATATTTATAAACTACATATATGCAGTCTTGCATTGGTGGTCGAGAGGTCAGTGCGACTGCCTTGCACTAGCAGGCAGTTGCCCGGGTTGTGGGTTCGCATCCCGGCCGATGCTATGACATTAAAAAAAAAAAAAACTACATATATGCATGATATTATTTTAACTCTTGCTTTTTTTAATTAAAAAATAATAATCAAAGTTTTTTTTTGTTAGTAGCATTATGATAAGCATAATTTTTTTGCTATAGTAGAATTGTTTTATAAATACGATGTGTTTCTGCTAATCATTTAAGAACATATCTCAATCATCATTTTAATACTTATTTCGAAAAAAAATTCTCAATTATGAAAGATTATTAAATAAAGTCCAAAAACAGTACACACCTACATTTAAAGAAATAATATATTAAATAAAATAAAAAAACATTTTATACAAAGGTATTTAAGAAATTCCTCTCCTTTGATAAATTTTCGACAATTTACGTATATATAAAAGTCAAGCCAGAATTTTAGATATGATGATAATATTATGAGTCACACATTTGTTAAATCTTATAATTCGGAATATAACTTTGAAAAGAAAATTGAATCAATTTTTTTGAGAAGGGTTGGGTAATATACCAAATTATACATTATATGCAATGTCAGTATTTAGTGAAAAAAGTATAGGTTTAAATATACAAATATTTTATTGATAAAGAAGTAAATATAAAATGTTAATAAAACAAAAATTAGCATTTAAAAACTGTCTATAGAAAGTATCGCATAAAAAAAACTTATAAATCAATTATATAAAATTCTCAGGATTAATTTTTTTATTTAACTAAAATATAATTCATCTTTATTATCTAGACCAATCTGGAATTCAAGAATGAATAAATATAAAAAAAATTGTTTTGTTTTTGTCTTTATAAGAAGGATAGGAATAAGGTACTGGAATTAAAATGCAGTTTTCATTAAAACGAGAAAGGAAAAAAAAAGACGTCAATGCAGGAAGAATGATTTAGTAATTGTAGATTGGAAGAAAATAGTAGAAAATAAATAGATGTTTTTTATACCTTATAACACTTTAAAAAGAGAAAAAAATTGTTTTGGCTAACAGTGTTTCAGGGCTTATGGACTATGCAATAATCTTCGAAGATGAATCATTTTTACATAATATCACAAAATAAATACCACTTTATCCAACACTTAAATTTATATTATAAGATTGTGGAATGAAACATTAAATGAAAAGAAAAAAGAGATAGACTTCACGATCAAATATAGATTAAAGATAAGTTCTTAAAATATTTTTTAAATTACTAACTTAATGTATATATTTTTTATAATACAAATATATAAAGTATATTTTTGTTATATTTACCTGTAACTTTTTTTTAATAAAGGTAAGCATTCTTTAGTTATGTCATGTTCCAAATCATCAAATGTTTGAGGAATACTTAGATTGCAGAATTTTCTCAATTGTACATACGAAGGCAGACCGTGATCTCTTCCTCTTTGGATATTTAGTGATCCTAAGTCTTGTCCTAATTCTTTTGTCCCATGCTTTTTGAATAGCAACGTAGTTAATTCTAATGAGATTGCGTTGTTGGTTTTCTGAGCTTTATCAGCCATCTGCTCCTTAAAATATCTTTCTAATACCTGATTTTTATACAAATCATATGGAAAAAAAAGATGATTACTTACGTGTCCCCTCACACTCGATCTTTTTTTCTTATCATTACTAAAACTCAAGTTGCCAGACACCATGCTATGACCAAATCGGAAAGCTGCAGTTGCAAACTCATTTAGTATTGTAGGATTAAGAGTCATATTATAATCAACAGTTTTAGTAAGATCAACATCAGGAAATTTTGAAAGGCTGTTTAAAAATACTATAGTAAGAAATTCATTGTAAGAAATGTGCTGGAGTTGAGCACCGACTATGGCTCTCGCTATCTGATATAATTCATCAGGTTCAGTCCAATTTAGATTTCGTAAAATATTCACAATTCTATTATGCTGACGAGCCCATAAAATTTGCATCGCAGTGAGAGGTGTAAATACATTAACACGATTATCACCTTTAAAACAAAATATTTTATATTATAAATACTATTAGTCATTAGTTAACTAGAGTATTTTTCTGATTAATTATTACCTGCTACAAAATCACACATACTATCATTTGAAATAGAGCATTCTTCAGGAGAAAAAGATCCTTTGTTGGGAAGCAATTCTCCATCTTCAAAAGTAGTCAGTCTTAAATGTCCTAAAATGTATTTGAGTAGAGAAAGCTATTTCAGAAAAAGTACACATAAACATAAATACAACTCATATATATATATATATATATATATAATAACAAGAAATCATAAAACAATCAGCTTAAACAATATAAAACAAAGACAGTTCATTATATTGCCATTTAATATATGCTAGAATGGTGATTGCCAGATGCATATGCAATTTAAATCTTAATATTTGACTCCTACCCCATTATTCTAGCTTTTGTCCTTTATCAATGAGGCCTGGGTTTCATATCTGGAATATATATATATATATATATATATATATATATATTTTATATATATATATATATATATATATATATATATATATATTGTAAAATGCAACAACAACATGAGGCAAAACTCTCCATACAGTAGTGTCACCCTGTGCCAACCAGAATAATCAATGGATGCCAGAAGGCTTGTGCATAAAATCCCTATCTAATGCCTACTCATTCAATATCCCCAGATTAGCTTCTGGCTTGTGGACTTCATTAGTGAGGAGCTTTGGATGTGAGAGTACTGCACCTAGATCTTAGGATCTAATGCAACCCTCCAGAAAGCACCTTTTATCTCTACTTAACTATAAAATTATGAGAATGAAATTGAAAACACAAAAATATTTTCAATCTAAGTTCAATAGCTTATATAGTCATATGGGTCTGAACTCAGTTCAGCACCCATACATTTTGGTGTCTTTGGCTCTTTAACAACCATAGCCACCACTATCCTATTAGGCAGGATTGGTGTTAAAACATTAAGCATTACATGATTACCATCTCTTATACTAGCACATAATTGTTTATAAACAAGGCAAACTCTCCATATGCCACCCTGTGCCAACCAGAGTAATCAATGGATGCCAGAAGGCTTGTGCATAAAATCGCTATCTAATGCCTACTCATCCAATATCACCAGACTAGTTTCTGCCTTGTGGCATTGAGTTCAGACTCATATGACTACATAAGCTATTGAGCTTAGATTGAAAATATTTTTGTGTTTTCAATTTCATTCTCATAGTTTTATAGCTAAGTAGAGATAAAAGGTGATTGCAGGAGGATTGCATTAGATCCTAAGATCTAGGTACAGTGCTCTCAGATCCAAAGCTCCTCACTGATGAAGGCCACAGTCCAGAAACTAGTCTGGGGATATTGGATGAGTAGGCATTATATAGGGATTTTATGCACGTCTTCTGGCATATTACTTTGGTTGGCACAGGGTGGCACTACTTTATGGAGAGTTTTGCCTTGTTTATAAACAATTATGTGCTAGTATGAGAGATGGTGATCATGTGATGCTTAATGGTTTAACAACATGAGGGGAAGAGATTTACTTATGTTGAAACCAGTTGTGTGTTATTTGCATATTTGATTCAAAGTATATGTTTTATTTATTTAATTATCTCTACATTTAAATCTTTGTATATATTTTATGGGACAACCTGTTACAATCATTATCATACAATCTAAACCCTGATACCTACTACAACAAGACAGATTTTTAAACCTACCATATCTTAAATATAAATAAAATATTATACTTATGATCTTATTAGCTACCAATAATTTTAATTATATAATATAATTTTAAACACAGTATCATGTGAGTATTTGGATTATTCTAATTGCACAGATCATTTGACGGTTTTAATCTAAATTATTATATTTTTCAGTCGAGAAACATCCTTATAATATAAAGAATTGACTCATTACTAAATGCTATTTCAATTAAGACATAATGTTCTCTGAGGAAAGAGCATTGTATCTACCTCCCTCCTTTTACTTTTTACATCCCAACATTTTCTTAACAAAAAAGAAAGTTTAAAACTGTTTGCTTGTAGTGAGATCAAATTACATGTCCACAAGATATATTTTAATAATAAGTAAAAATAAATTTATTTAACCAAATACATGTGTAAGGATAAATTGAGATTAAATATAAAACAAATATAAAAACATTAATACGTCCTAGACTTAATTAATTAAAAATAAATATTTTAAAGTTTGTTCTATTATGTTATAAAACACTAATAAATTATACTCTAGAATAAAATAATCATATAATATTATGTCAGCAGACTTTTATAGTTTTTATTAATGAAAAAATGTTTTTTCTTAAGATTGAAAATAATCAAATTGTTTTTTTTAATGCTATGGTACCATGTTTATAAAATGTGTATATTTACAAATGCATAAAATTAGGATTATTAATTACTACTTATTACTTTTTCTTTCTTGAATCATAATGATAGTCAGATATATTTTCATTATGATAGAATAATGAATAGTACTTTTGATTTGGTTATTTTCTTTATTTTCATGCAAGCAGCAAGTAATCATTTTTGATAAAAGGACTACATAATCTATAGACAGACTGGCATACACCAGTTGTTAGCAATGAATTCTTATGGTTTTTATTTAAATAATGCTTCTCATCATCTTTAATTAATGACAAAGAAGAATTAGAAATGTTAATACCAATGGCTTTTAAACATTTTCCAAAAACAGTTCTTCAGCTATGGTTGTTTCCAGCTTGACCTAATATTTCAAAGGTATTTGTTGAACTATATCATATGACAAATACTGCAGTAAAACACACATGCCAAGGTGTGTATAAAAAGAAAAAAAATCACTATTTCTGAATTATTTTTGAATTAATTTGCTATTTCATTTTTTAATGTTCAAAGGTTTTTAAGTTGATTTTTTAAATTTCTTATTCTTATCAGTTTAAATGACTGAGTAGAAAAGTAAGTTATCCTTGCTGTGGTATTTTACTGTGTAGGTTTCAGCTATGTATTAGATAATAATAATCATTAGAGGATGCAAAAATTTATATTAATTTTCAAAAGAAAACTCCAACTTTGTCCTGTTATAAACTTTAGGTAATTTGAACTTTCAGCTATTAATAATTGCTTTAGTATTTATTATACAAAATTTAATTTTGTTATTGACACTAATGCTAATATTTATTAATGTTACCTTATATATCCCAATAAGGTTACAACTTTTATAATATATGCAGAAAATTAAATAATGAAGACATTTGCTATTTAGAAATAAGTTCAAAAACAGTGTATTATGTTTATTAAACCAAGAGAATAGCAGTAAATAATTGTTTTAAAATTATAGCAGCTTAAAAATAAGATAACATATGATAATCATAAACTGTTTTCTATAATTTTAATGGAAGAAAATGTTTTCCAAATCCATTTTATACACAGAATGGAAAAAAAAAAACATTATACACTTGTTTTATTGCTAATGAAATTAAATGATATTAGATTGACATCATAATTCATTTATTCAAAATTTGTCAATTTATTTGTTTAGAGTATATTTGATTGCCTTACTAAATCAGAAATCAATTCAAATTTACTTTGTGCTTCAATGTTATCAAGTAATATATGAACTTTATAAAATGACCATAAAAGAACTCCTTTAAAACTGAATAATTTCATTGTAAATAAAAGAAGTTTAATCATTAATTTTAAGATGGATAAACCAAAATATAGTGTATATGTTTTATATACTTAAAAATATTATTAATATCATGTAATTATAATTTATATCCTATTTTTAAATATTATTATTATTATTTGTGACATTATAGTATGTATTTATGATGGTACACATGCATGAAATGAATTTGGGTAAAAAATATTAAGTAAAATGTTTATTTTAGAAGTTACTTTATTATTATTTGGAGTTCTTGTCTTTATTGTTTCAGCCTAACAAAATGAATTATCATACCCAGGATATAAAAACTTTTTATATTTCATATAAATGTTTATAAATGAAAGATTTATGGATGTCTGTGTGTGTAAATTTAGATAACATATAAAATTTAATATTAAATATAGTTTTGCAATTATGGTGTGTTGGTATACACTAGAGTTAGACCAAATAGATGTGGTTGAATGCTTATGAATGTGTGTGCAATATGATTATTCATTCATTTATTATTATTATTAGACTCATGTCTCATATGGATATTAATTGATACACTGCTTAGACTCTTCTTCTATCAATTTAGACAATTTTAGGTAAATATTTTATTGCTTTTTATGAGTTCAACCTCTCCATGAATGAGAGTGTGGCTTGTTTATTTTTCAGCACTGCCTGCACATAATTACTGGGTGCCTTTTTCATATTTTCCAACATCCACTTTGCTTGTAACTCAATATTAATGTGCATTTTTAGTTTCTTATAATATTTTAAGGCATAATAGTTATATTATTAGCTCTATTGCAATTTAAATTTAAAAAATATTGTTAGTATTAAACATCTATATTTTCCTCAACCCTCATAGGTATTAGTAGTATTGTACTATAATTTTCTTATTTTTGCTCCTTTTCCTATGTATTGCTTTCTACTTTTACATATCATACCATTTACAACTTTCTTAAACATGTTATCAATATTATTTTTCATATAAATATGTGTATAAGTGTATTAATTATATAATTATATATTTGAATATTGTAGCTCTGATGATGACTGCTGACAGTTGAAACTATTACAATAAAATTATGATATGAAAAAAAGTATTGATAAAATAAGAACATTGTAAATGAACATTTTGCTTTCTTTATAAAATCCATAATAAGTATATTTTCACACTGATTTTCAGACATTTGTTTTGCAATGTAAAATGTTTAATAGCATATTAAGGGGCTGTATATAGACATATATGGCTTTTATTTTGCACTGTGTAACTAATATTGAAAAAAGTATTATTAGATAGATTGTGAGAACTTTCGGGTAGTAGTAAATACTTTTATCATACTTTTTGTAGGAATGCTTAAAAATAAATATTTATTGTAAAGTGTATCAATATTCCTATTAGTCCAAGTCATTAAATTAAATATAATATTATTGTAAATAGAATATTGTATGACATATTTATGACATATTGTAAATAAATATATTTGTTATTCATTAAATATGTTTGTTTTGTTGCCATTATTATAATATTCATTATCCAGAAAATTTCACTTAATAAAGTTTTATTATTCACTATTTAATAAAGACTATATTTCAATGGTCACATAAAATTTTATTCATGTATTTTGTTTATTATTTACTTCAACTGTATTATAATAAGATAAATACTGTGTTTATTTGTCCTTACTTTCAAACATGTTGTTTTTTGCAATGTAAAATATATTCTTTCTACTTGCTATATTATTTCATTTAGTACTTGTGCCAGTTCATATCAAAAGATTTTAAAAATAGATACATTTATAGGTGTATACATAAAGTATTTATATATTTGATGAATGTTAAGATATTTTGGAGATGTTTTATCTGCTTGCCATGTTTTATTTTAAAATGTTTAGATACTTTAATATTGCATATTTATATTTTTGCTTGCCTAAGTTATAAGATGTCTAATGATAAAGCAATGAGAAAAAATAAAGTATTTAATGTGTAATTTAAACAGTTATTTCATTCTAAGAATTTTAAAAGTATTTGTTACTATTATCATTTTCTTGGGCCAAGTACATTTTTAAACCCTGAGATAGACATTTATGAACCTGAGATAAGATTTAAAATTTTAAGAAGAATCTAAAGTTAAATAAAGCAAAAACCGGAGTTAAAATTTCAAATTTTAAAAAGAATCTATATTAAGTTGAAATAAAAATCTGATATTTTAGTATTGATAGTTAAATTATGTTGTCTATAAGTGTGCTCATTACTCTATAGAAGAATACCTACAGCTATTGTGGTGCCCGTTTGTGTGACCTTTGTTCTCCCTATTGCACCCTTGATGGTCAGGTTACAATATATAGGCTATTCCTTCATGAGAATCTGATTCTATAGCATTGTATTTTCTATTTTCCTTTTAATCCATCATTAAAAGGACTATTATTATTTGCATGCTAGATAATATTTTGTGACTAAAGAACTTATATAATTTTTATTTGATGACTAAGTGCCTGATTTATTCAAAAAGAATGTAATTATTACTGAGTTAAATGTTAAAATCTCCATTTGTCTTATGACCTTCCAAATTATACTGTCAACACACTTATTTATTCCTTGATTCTTTAACGTTGTTTTTGGTTTTAGAATTTATTTAATTTACTGCAATGTACGGTTTAAAATTTGAATCCACTAAATTTTAAATTTTCATTATTTAGTAATTTTTTAATATTTAATAAAAAAACTTTTTATTTGATAAAAAAAGATATAACAATAATAAATAAATTACACTTTAAACAAAAATTCAATAAAAAAAGTAACAGCATGATGGTTGCTTAGATTTCAAATAACATTTGCAGCAATAATTTCGTTCATTCAATAAATCTGGAATTTTGTTTTCATTTTCTCTACTAAAAATCAATTATGTCATTCGTGCTACACATGTACCACACATATTCTTTACAAGAAGCTTTTTTAATTGTTAGGTCGATAACAAATTTCAAAATTTGGTTATTAATACATATATATTTTATAATGATTTAATTAGAGATAAAATATTAATTTTCTAAAAAAATACAGAATAGTAATCTTAAAAACACAAAGTCGTTCTAAGCAAAAAAAAAAAAATTACGATTAACACTTCTTTATAATAAAACAGTATATTTACATTAATTTAAAGATCTTTTATACGGTAAACTTAAAGTTTAAAAAATGAATCAAATAACTAATAGTAATTTCTATAAACATGATCAGTTAATCAAGCAAATGAAGACTGATTTGCAACCACTTGTTAACTAATCCAAAAGATCTTGATCCAGTGCTTTTTTAGATTTGTGAATTTTTTTTAGGATTTCAAGAATAAATTTTTAAATGCAATCATTATAAAGTGTAATGTTCACTTTTATTATTTATAGTTTTGTTATATACACTTTCTGAATATTGCATGAATTTTTTTTATTAATAATAATTTAAAATTACTTATTTTTTATTAGCATTATGACATTTACTGACAATAATTAAAACAATAGACCAAAACAAAAATATACTCTTAATGAATAATGCCCTCTATGTTTTTAATTCATTATTTAAATACATATCAGCTTTTCCCATAGTAAGTCAAGTAAATATTTTGAATTTTTTTTTTATAGAATTGATAAATTAAACAGTTATTGTATTAAGATAAGAAAATAAACAGGCAGCTCACTGCAGTTAGGTTTGATAATTTACAAATATTTTTTTAACTTTATTTTTTTTTTAAATAATTTTGTTTATAAATTTGTTTACAAACAAATTTATTCACTTAGTAAAATTATTTTTTTCACCATAGTTATACGATGCCAGGTAGTAAAGCTGAATAATTTTTTACCCAAAAATTTATTAAATACTACTGTCTAGTATTTATTGATTATTCAAGCTTACACTAGGTGGCATGAATGGAGTGAGAAAAAAAATATTACTACAGTACTGCCATTTAGCATTTATTAATTACTGGAAAGTATATGATATAAAAATTATATTTTGAAAAAGATTAAAAATGATCTTGGAAATTGTATTTGGATCATAGAAGTTTAAAACAATAGGTATTTATATTAACAATATTTTACATGAAAGTTACTTCTAATTAGATAATTTAATTCCGAAATTATTTTTATATAAAATTAAAAGATTTCATATAATATCTTAATGAATAATAATAATAAAAGAGAAATAAGAAGGTATTTTTTTATGACTAAAAATTGACTAGTCTCATCTTTTAATGTGATTGACATTTGCATATTATATTTTATATTACCGTATGTAGATCAATAAAATTATATGTTGATATTTCAGTTTATATATCATATCATTATCATACATACGTATGCAACTATGTATGTAAGAATGCTAATTTTCACATGCTAATATAAAAGCAAAATAATTTATAGCCATACCTGTCATTGGGTCTTTAAGAACTTGAGCTTCTTTTTCAGTTGATCCATATATTTGAGATCCATCTATGAATGACGTCACTTGATTCATCTGCTCTCGAAACTCTTTCATATAAAAATGTAATTTTGAATTGCAGTGAAATACTAGCAAATTATCAATTAAATGTTAATTACAGTCTAATATAAATGCTAATAAAAATTATTTATTGAAGGAATTATACATATATGATAAAGTATTTATTTATTAACTATTTTTTAATTCCTGTGAAGATTTAAAAAAGCACTTGATAAAAATAAAATATTTTTTTATAGTTAATGTGTGCGTGCATGTACATTTAATTTTCATTTCACTTTTTTTTAATTGTTTAATTATTGCAAACTTGATGATTTTTTCTCTTTCAAATAATATTACTAAACTTTTGTTCAATAATTCCATTGCAAATTATATTTTGTTTCTGGGTAGCTTTATATACGCACAAATGTCTACAACAGTATATATAAATGAATTAAATATTTCTAGGCATTTTTACTAACATATAAAAGATCTCTTTGTTTATAATCTTACAATTCATTAACTATTAGAACAAATTTGATGTATTTTTTTGCCGCTAATGTCCTCCCTGAAATATTAAAAAAAATTGTCATTTGTTTTTTTGAATTTACCAGTAAGAGTAATCACTAAATCAAAAATTGTCATAACACATAGTATGTAGGAGTTTTATGAGCCATATTTATTAAAGATTATTTTTTGTTTTGTCAAGTAATCAATAAAATGTTTAAGTGATTGACTTTATTAATTTTTATCTATCTATTCGAAAGTAATTTGAATATATTGCGTTTATTTAATTTATCACTGTTTTTTTTTTAATGAATTAATAAGCAACTTTTAAATTTGAATTAAGACTTATGTTTTAGTTTTATTATATTTTGAAAAAAGTGTTATTAACCAGCATCAAGAAAATGTTCTCAGGTTAGAGGACATCAAAATCTTTCTCTTTAGGGAAATACGTCTCACAGTCACACCTGGAGCTGCCCAAGTGATTACCAACTATGGAAAGGATGAGATGAGTTCAGAAAACTAGCAAAGGATATATGTCAAGAGAGCCAGTGGACAATAATAAACAATTCACACCAGCAGTTTAGGACTGAAATCATTTATATGAACAGTACCCGTTTAATGAAAGTAAAGCAGCTGATTGATCAGGGTAAATAAAAACTGTTAATTAAAGAACTTTTATTCTAATTAGCATAATAAAATTCTAGACTCCATCAACTGAGTTAGTTATACACAGAAATTTCAACAATAGAGTGTGGAGTTTTTTAAGAGGGATTTTTTATGTTATTTTAGTAGAATAATTGTTTTATGTTCAATGTTTGTACAATTAGAGTCCTAAAATGTTGACTGCTTGATCTGGAAAGACAAACAGGGGTGGGAGGATAAGATCAATTAAGAGTTCTGATAATAAGCAAACACAGGAACCTTATGTTGGAACCTGGTGTATGAAAAAGGGATGCCCGATGGCTATAAGCAAATAACAAACATTTGTACTGTCCATTAAGGATTGAATATAATTATTTAACATAAAATATAGAGAGTTTGAGTGGTGCATGGTACTGTTCATTCTTATTAGTAAGTTGATCTAAAGTCACACTTACTTGGACAGATATTCAGAATGAAGCTGTATTGCTGACTTCATTTGTTTTGTGTGGCACATGTTCCCTTGGAAAAAAAGATTGAAAACATTTAATAATGAACCATATTTAAAGGAAAATGAATGGAATTAAGATTTACATTTATCTTTCTTCTTAAATTTTAGATTGAGTCAGTTGGAGTGTTCTGAAAAAGGGAGTTGGGAAAGCAGTTGGTATTAAAAATGAATATAATAAATATTTAAACCATACTTTAAGTGCCTCTGTCTTTAATTCTTTTATAATGTTAACAACTTAGTGTCCTTGGGTTCAAATATAAATTATAATTAGTAGCATCCTAATAAGATTCCACCTTAGAATTTATTATGTGATTGCAGTACATGAACAAATTATTACTATGATCATTGAAGATTCTTCTCGATCCAGTCGATGTGATGTACTGTAGCTTTTTCTTAAATGAAGTCAAGAATCTCTCAGCAATTATACCAAGAAAAACTTGTTAGCTACTGAATTTTACATTCACCAGTCTAAGTTTTCCCATATTCTGCTCCATCCCATACCAGTCATCATAATTTTGGTAATCTTAGAAATTTTGTGGATAGTGTAGATTTGTAGTGGTACAATATAATTTATATTATGTGTCTCATCGTTATTATTTATCATTTTCAGTCATTATTACTCCTTTGCAAGATGAGGATCTTTCTAAGTTTATTCCAATTTTATTAATCAGAAACTTTTCTTTCAACATAATACCAGCAAACTTTTGTATTTCCTCCATCTTTTTTACATACTGTTGTTGTTTTCTAAACCTTTAACATTATCTTTGAATTCAATTTAAAATATTAACTGTTCATCTGTTAGATCTCTTATAGCAATATATCCAGCCCATTTCCATTTTAATCTCTTATTTTTTTTAGTGTCATGAATAATAACTTCTCACTCTTGTATTTTTTTTTTTTTATTATTTCTAGCATATATCTCTCTATACTTGTTGAGTAATAAGAAATTTCAGTAGTGTTTTTCTGTTCTGTGTCCAAATCTCAGATGGCATAAGCAAGATCTGATAAAACATATATATTAAAAATCTTTGTTCTTAAACACATTGTCATATTTGGTTTTACTACTAAATTATCTCTACTGTTTAATTCTATGATTAATTTCACACATTCATCTATATTAACAATCTGACCAAAGTAATTATAGTTAGTAATTTCTTTAATCTATTATCATCAATATTTATCTTTTTCTTTTGAGACAAGTAATTAAATATTATTTTATTACTTTGGCTTTCGTTCTATTTTCTTATTTTCAACTGATAATTCTCACAACATTTTCTGAAAACTCTGATGCATTATTTGCAAATACAACTAGATTAGCAGAAAAATATAGATGAGTTAAATAGTTTGCATTTCCTTTTACTATTTTTATCTTCTATTTTAATCCACAAAATCCTTTTTGAAAAACTTCTTTAAACTGTTTTGGAAAAATGGAATCAATCTTATATATTCTGTTTTCAATGTTAATCTTCTTAATATCACCATGAAATGTAATCGTGTTGCGATTGCATTTTGATAAATATGCTTCCGAATATACAATTTTGGCCAAGGTCTATATCTTGATGATCCAAGGCTTTAATTACTATGAAAATGCTTATTGCATCAAGTACCTTTTCATAATCTACAAACCCAAAAAAACATAATAAAGTATCTCATATTTATTGATCCTTCTATAACTTCTTATATTACTTGGATGCGATCCTGTACTAAAATCACTTTAACAACGGCTTGATTTTTAATCAGTTAAAATGCAATGTTCAGTTTTATCTTGGTAAAGACTTTTCAAAGAGTGATAAAGATTAATAAATCTGTATTTTCTAATATCTATTTAACTATATTTTTTGAATAGATATATTATTACTGAAATCTTCTAATCACATACATTACTATCATTTGGAAATTTGGTATACAGTCTTACATTTTCTATTTCTTCACCTCTTTTTCAAGAATATCAATAACAATCCTATTATTTCTAAGAGGTTTTCCTTTTTTTAGGGTTTTAGTTACTGTTTCATTTTTCATTAAGAATGCTAGGCAATTGAGAAGATATAGTAGTAATTCTAGATGATGCGTTTTGTATTTTTTATTACTATCATCATCATCATCAACCATTATCAATCCACTGCAGGATGAAGGTCTCTCCAAGTTTAATCCATCTTCTCCGATCTTTAGCTTTTCTTCTCCACAACACCCCTCCACATTTTCTTTATTCATCCATCCATCTCACATGTGGTCTCTTTCTAGGTCTTTTACAATCTCTTGGAATCCAGTTTAAAATTTCAATTGTCCATCTATATCATCTCTTCTAGCAATATGTCCAGCCCAACTCCATTTCAATCTTTTAATTTTTTCAATAAGGTCAGTAACACCTGTTTGTTGTCTTACCCATACATTGCGTTTTCGATCTCTTCTTGTTACTCCCAACATATGTCTCTCCATACTCCTTTGAGTGGTCTGAAGTCTCTGTATTGCTCTTCTATTAAGTGTCCAAGTCTCAGATCCATAAGTAAGAACTGGTAAAACACATTTGTTAAAAACCATCCTTTTCAAACACATAGGCATATTTCCTTTTAGTATCAAGTTATTTCTATCAAAAGCACTCCAACCAAGTTTAATTCTATGATTAATTTCCTCCATTATGTTTCCATCTGTATTAATAATCTGACCAAGGTATTTGTAACTGTTAACTTCTTCTAATTCTTCATAATCAATCTTTATTTTCATATTTTGAGCAAATCGATTAAACATTACTTTAGTCTTTTTAACATTTATCTTTAGTCCTACTTTTCTACTTTCATCTGCTAACTCCTGCAACATTTCCTGCAGCTCTGAAGCATTATTTGCAAAAACAACTACATCATCTGTGAAATCTAAATGACTTAAATACTCTCCATTTACTTTGACTTCTTTAGTTTCCCATTTTAATCCACAAAATACTTCTTGCAGCACTGCTGTAAAGAGTTTTGGGGATATGGAGCCACCTTGTCTTACACCTTTCTCAATGTTGATTTTTCCAGTATCATTATGTAATCTAATTGTTGCTGTTGCATTTTTATAAATATTCGTTAAAATATGACAATATCCTGTATGTATACCTTGATGATCCAATGCTTTAATCACTGAAGAAATGTGTATAGAATCGAATGCCTTTTCATAATCTACAAATCCAAAACATAATGACAACTCATATTCGTTTGTCCTTTCTATGACTTCTTTCAATACCTGGATATGATCTGTTGTACTAAAACCACTTTTAAATCCAGCTTGTTCTCTTGGTTGGTGGAAATCCAAAGTTCTCTGTAGACGAGTTGTAATTATCTTGGTAAAAATTTTATATAAAACTGATAAAAGGCTGATAGGTCTGTAATTTCTAATATCTTCTTTATCACCTTTTTTAAATATTAATATTATTACTGCATTCTTCCAATCTTCTAGTACATCTTTATCATTTAGACATTTGGTATATAACTTTGCTAAAATTGTTTCTATTTCTTCACCTGCTTCTTTTAATATATCAATTATAATTCCATCATTTCCTGGAGCCTTTCCTTTCTTCATACACTTAATTGCATGTCTCACTTCTTCATTTAAAATTCTGGGCAATTCGGAAGATGTAATAGATATAGGAGGTACTTGTTCATTGTTATTATATAATTCTTGATAAAAATCTTCTACCAATTTCATGATATCATCTCTCTTTTTAGTAATAATTCCATCTTTTTTTCTTATTGCAGATATAAATTTCCTACCAATACCAAAATGTTGTTTAACATTTTTGAAACTTTTATTTTCTTCTACAGCTTTCCTTGCTATTTCACAGTTATACTTTCTTATATCATTTTCAACTCTTTTCCATACCATTTTACAAAATTTTGAGATATTCAATTCTTTTTAATACATTATTTTTGTATATCTTCATATTCCTTCTTTTCTTCATAAATTCTCTAGTCTCAGTAGAAATTTTATTAGTCAATTGCTGCTTTTTTCTACCAGCTATGTTTGTTGCAGTTTTTAAAAATGTATCAGTTATTTTCATATTAATTTCATTCAAATCTGAATCATGTTCAAAATCTCCTAACACTTGAAACCTATTTGTAAGTTCTAATTTAAATTCATTAGAATGTTTCTGAAGATTAGGAATATCAACTGTAAATATTGTTTTTCTTAATAATTTTTGTCTCTCTAGTTTTACATTAACACGTAACTTACACCTTACTAATCGATGATCACTTCCTGTGTTAAATTTATTAAGAACGTTACAATCTTGAAATATGTATTTTCTGTTAGTCAAAATATAATTCAATTCTGCTGTATCTTCATTTGGATGTTTCCATGTCCATTTCCTTTTAACATTTTTCTCAAAAAATGAATTCATAATATAAAGTTTTTCTTTTTCTGCAAACTCTACAAGTCTATGTCCTCTCTCATTTCTATTACCATAACCAAAATTACCTACAGCAATTTCATCTTTCATTTGTCTATCAATTCTAGCATTAAAGTCTCCCATAACAATTTTAAAATGTTGTTTACTCTGATCAAAAGCCTTTTGTACATCCATATAAAAATCTTCTACTACTTCATCACTATGAGAACTTGTTGGGGCATAAACCTGAATTATCTGCATTTGGTATCTGCTATTAAGTTGTATAACTAATCTTGCCACTCTGTCCGATACACCATCAATCTCCACAATATTGTTCTTCCACTTTTTATTTATAATGAATCCTACTCCACTTGTATTTCCAATATGTGTGCCTTTATAATAGAGTATATGTCCACTTTTTAAATCAATTGTTTCTTCTCCTTTTCTTCTAACTTCACAAAGTCCAATAATGTCCCATTTAATATAAGACAGTTCTTCTTCTAATTCTTGCAATCTTCCTTCACTTGAAAGTGATCTGCAGTTGTAAGTACCTAAATAAAAAGTCATCATCAAATGGCAGCTTGGGTCTGCAATCAGGGGATTCTTAGCACCCTCCACCTTTGGCCACCAACTGCTGCCTTGGTTGGTGACTTTACAGCCTCCTGGAAATAAGGGCCATGCTTTATTTTTGTCTGTCATAATTGTATATATGTATTGGAAAAATATTTATCATTTACACAAACATTCATTCTGCCTTATCGGGCACTGAGAAGAAAGACCATGGTGTTTCTTGATCTTAAACTCAGAGGTAAAAAGCCAATAAACTCACCATGCTGGCTAATGTGTGTTGGTGAGCAGCCCATCCATGTTTGTATACTATATGAATAATCACATAGTAATAACAGCTGCAACGACAAGAACGTATGGAGTGGACATTAGGAATTTGCCCTGCTCGGTTCCTTTAAGGCCTCCAAGAGGAATCAAAGGGTCTCCTTTCAGTTAATAGCAAACTCCTTTCTGCAGCCTTTATTACTATAAATATATATAAACTATAACATCTGGTGAAAATTTTACAAATCTATTTAAATAATAATTGAACTTCCCTCTAGCTGCTAAATTCGATAACTTTTTACAATAAGAGAATGGACCATCTACAGCCATCCAGATCAATAACAGCTAGAGTGCCAATTTAAATCAGTCTTTGTATCTTTTAATGTAAATTGATATTTAACTACATAATGATACTATTTATCATTATGTATATAACATGTGTTAATTTACTATAGAGTTTTAGAAGTGAGTGAAAGATCTTCACTCTATCCATTTAATATCAGTTAGATAAAGATCAATTTACATTAAAAGATACAAACACTGATTTAAATTGACACTCTAGCTGTTATTGTTCTGGATGGCTGTACATAAAATTATCTAAAAGATATTAAGGGTGGTCCACTTTCTTATTGTAAAACGTTATCAAACTTGACAGCTAGAGGGCAGTTCAATTATTATTTAAATAGATTTGTAAAATTTTCACAGGTCGTTATAGTTATTCATTATTAAAATATTATTTATCATTACGTATATATATATAATAGACTTTTCGACACATTCAAAAAAATTCACCTATCTTTTAAGCAATAATTCCATCTTTTTTTTTTATTAAATAGCTGAAATAACTTTTTTCCAATACCAAAATACTGTTTTATATTTTTAAAACCCCTCTTGCCTTATATACTTTTCCTAAAATAATTATAATTATATTTTCATAAATTATTATTAACTATTTTTTATTACCTTTTTACAATACTCTAAATATTCAATCATTTTAATAAATAATTTCATATTCCTTATTTTTTTCATATAATGTCTTGCCTCAGTATAAAATTTACTACTAAATTGCTGCTTTGTTTACCAGCTATTTTTTTTTTTTTTTTGCATTCCTTAACAGAATGTCAATTATTTTTCTACTGATTTCTGTTCTTCTAAACTTAAAGCATGTTACTATCTTTAAATGATTTGCAAATTTTAACTAAACTATATTGGAGTATCTCTTAAAAATCATTTGATAATTTTACTTTTTAAATAGTTTTTATTTCTATAGTTTTGCTTTAATATCTAATTTTCATCTCATTAAGAATATTATAATCTTGAAGTGCATATTTTATTTTAGTCAAAATATAATCAAATTGTCCTGTACCATTATTTGGATATTATCATGTTCATTTCTGATTAGTAGTTTTTTTCAAAGAAAAAAAAATAGTACTATGAAAGACTTTTTTTTGTGTGAATACTACAATTATGTGGGACTTTTTCATTTTGTACACTATAATCAAATTTACTCCCAAAATATTCACCTTTCAATTGTTTACCCAATTCTCTCATAATAATATTAAAATATTGTTTGATCTTGACAAAAGTATTTTGATTATTCATATAAAAATTCTTTATTTCTCCATCACAATAAGAATTTATTATTTGCATTTTGATATATTATCAATTTCTTAATATTGTTCTCTCACTTTTTATTTGTAATTGCATCCTACTTCCTTTAAGCTTTTAATGTTTATGTTTGTTTAATTAAATACATATCTACTTTGTAAATCATGTCTCCTTATCTTTTTTATAATTTCACAAAGTTCAACAATTTCCCATTCAATATTTGTTAGAATTTCTCATTTATGCAAAATATCCTTCACTTAAAAATGATTTGGATTTGTAGGCCTCTAAATAAATTTTCATCAACACAATAAAGAAATGTCTATCACCTGTTTTTGGCCACCAAACATTACTCTTGGTTTCTGACTTTACAATTTCCTCTGAATAAAGCCATGATTAACTTTTGTTTGAGATAAATATAAATATGTATAACAAAAATAATATATGTGGATCATCCATAAATTAATTATTTCAATCAATATAGTTGTAATCAAACAAATATTCTACTATCGATTCAATTAATTAATTTATGAATGCCCCATTATTCTATTTAAAGTTACATAACCAAAATTATGTTTCAAGAAAAAGCAACTTTTTGGTTTATAGTGCATTAAGCATCAAATTGAAGTGTTTTTTAAAAATATTTTTATATGTAGTATTTTTTTTAGTTTTTATTGCTTGATGCAACTGACTTTTTGTTAAGAAATATATTCTTAGATCACATCAATTTTTCAAAATCATTTGTAAAATTTCTTCAATTTAATATCCAAAGGAGCATGAAGGTGACTTAAATTAATTACATTGACACATATTGTTTATTTGTATATTTGTCCAGATATTATTCAAGAATTATTGAACCAATGTAAATGAACTTTGAATTGCAGCACATCAATACAATTAGGTCAGACCATCCAGAAATATTGCATTATCATTTCCATGAAACATATATATATATAAATGTTTTATAAAAATCCATTTAATAGAACCTAGATTAAAAATCAGTTGAAGGAAGAAGTTTAATATATATATATGTGTGTGTGTGTGTTTAAAATATATTACAAAATTTTTGTTTTTATGAAAGTAACAGTTTAAAAAGCAAGTTTCATATAAGCAATCAAGAGAAATCAGGATTTCATCCTTTATTTCTTTTCCATACTTTTTACACTCCAAAATTTCTTTGATATCTTGCAGAAATCTGTCCCTATATTACTTAAATTTTTAAATAAAAAAATATTCATACTCAAATGTAAAGAAATGTGAATCTAAAAAAGTCCAGTATTTAAGTAGTTGAAATTAATTTGATTCATTTTTCATTTTTGTTCAAATGACTATTAGACAAACAATTTTCTTATATTTGTAATGTGAGAACCATTATATGTGAGTCAAATTAGTAGCAATATCAACTGTTGACTATTCAAAAATTATTGAACTGATTGCTCAACAACAATGTTAAGTGAGACAAACTCTGAAATATTGCATTATTATCAACATCAAATATATGAACAAAATCTAAATGATAAAAGTAGATTAAAATTAGTTACAAGATTTGACACAAACAAGTAAACAAAAGAGAGAAGTTAAATCATTTAGAAAAACATTCACAGACACAATTCTGTCTTCAGAAAAACTCATTATTAAAAATTAATAGACAACTGACTCATAACATTGGCTGTTGTATGTTAGTGAACAGCCTATTCATGTTCATTTACCATATTAATAATAATGTAGGTAAAACATTATGAATTTGTCCAACCTGGTTTTTTAAGTTCTCAAAGAAGAATCAGAGTCTTTTTACATCAATAGAAAGCTCATTTCAGTAGAATATATATATATTGTGGCTAGGTGAAGTCTCACTTACCTCCAATAGCTACAATTCCTTGTATTAGTTTAACCATTTTGTACAAAAATCTGATTTAAAAAAAATAATAAAAAAAGAAATAATTAGTTAATTAATGAACATGATGTAAAATAATTGGTAATGTGGCTATATGTGATAAGTTGATATAATTATATTTGAAAATAAGCCACATATTTATAGTTAGTTGTGTTGGAGATATAATATAGCATTTCTCTCAAAATAAATGTTTAAGTTACTATTTAAAATGATAATAAATAATGTTAACTGTGTCATAAGATATCTTTTGTTTTGTTTATTTCTAGTTTGTAGCCTGATAACTGAGCTAATATTATAAATAGAGTAAATAATATGAAATTGATTTAAAATTAATCTTCAGCTTTCTTAAAACATTCAAATAATAATTTAATCTTTAGTGTAAATTAGCATTAACTTGTTAAAAGCTATTTTAATATAATATTTCCAAATATTATTATTTGTAGTCATTAAAAATTATAATTAAATATTTAAAGGTTAAAGGTTTAACATGTTGTGTGCCCAATTCATTTAAAAGCAAAGTGGCTTGATGTCACTCTAAATCGGTCACTTTTCATACTATGATTACGAATTTGGGCTCATTGTGAAGATTAAAAAAAAATTCTGTAAGATGCGGCCCTCTCTTAAATTATTTTACAAGTAAAAAATTAATAAAAATGACCTTATATGTCAAACAATGAAAAAAATAATGCCTCTTCTTAAATCTGATTGGTTATTAAATTTTGACAACAAAGAAAATGGCTGCCAAAAAGTAAAGAGTTACAATCTGTTTTTATTTTATTTTGAAATTGATAAACAAATGTTTTAGACCATTTTAACAGTATTTTTTAACAAATTATAAATTATTTTGATAAAATATGCTAAAAATAAAATTATTTTAGAAAAATAGTTAAGATTTTTAACAAAAATTATTTGCTTTTTTCTACAACTAAACTTGGCAAAGAAAACCATATCATTAGCAAAATGTTTTAATTGGTGAGTAAGATTTTGTTTTACATTTTCTGCTCGTGAAAATTTATATATTTAAATAATAACTATTTATTTTTGAAAAAACTTTCGTTCATTTTCATAACCTGCCAAATTATTAATATACTTTTTACAAACAAAACTAAAGTGAATATAATATTAAAAGATGAATATATTTTGATGTTTGAGTTTATGAATTGCCACTTGATTTTAAATAGACCAATTATACATTTCGACTTTTACCTCATTCAGCTAATAAAATAATCAGTGCTTTAAAGGTTAAATGTATGCATCATTTCCCTGTGTGAATATTTGCATGTGTGGAGATAAAAATGTTTTTTAAATTAGTTAAACTGTTTGTTTGAGTTATGTCAACTCATTAAAAAAAAAGAAAATAATAAATAATTAGCAATCATATTAATTTAAAAAAAAAGAGAATGAATAAAATAATTATTAATTTAAATTTTGGGATGTAAATTCTAAAGGTGTATAAGTTAATAAATGAGACAAGTTTTAATTTTATATCTATATTTCTATTTTTATTTTATGTAATATTTTTGTTGTTAATATTATAAAAGAAACTAATTATTAACTTTTTAAATTAAGGTCGTTATATCACATGATAGATATCTAGTTCATTCTGATGTCATTTATTAATAGATCAGTCTTCCAGCTGATTAAAAAAAAGATGTGTTTATTGATTGTTTAAAAGAAATTGTCATTGAAATTTGGGAGGGGAATAAGAAAGAATATTGATATAAGAGAGAAGTTTTATTTTTTTTTAGTTGTTGGGTCCTGAATTATTTCTGAAGTCCTATCTTCTCTAGAACAAGTTTAAAAAAGTATTAATTATTTTAAAATCTCATTATTTTAAAAAAAAGTATTGTAAATTATATTTAACTATTTTATATCTACAATTTATGACTGCTAATAAAAAAATAGGTAAGTTATTTCTTATCATCCAACTTTCAACTAACTTTTAAAAACTTTGTACAAATGCTAGGAGGAAATTTTACTTATTCTATCTTCAATACTAACTACATGAATATTATCCTCTATGAAATAATTTACCATTATTGTACAGAACTATATAGTCTACATTTATTCAGTTATTCATTAAATAAAATAAAATTAAAAAGAGGAAAATTAAAAATGTATAGAGACTTAGCTATCTGTTTTAAAAGATGAAATAGGTTTGGATTAATTTTGCCTGGTGCTAATTCAAACCTTCTGCATTATATTAAATTTAACTGCTTCTAAACTAATAAGATAAAATGTTTGTACTGCAACTATTAAGGAAGAATTTTTAAAAAAATGTGTGCAGTATATTAATAATAGTCTAAAATGTTTACTCAGCTGGAGCTTTTCTTTTAATTTCTAATTGAAGAATATAGTTCATCAAATAATAAAATGATAAAAAATATGTATGCTTACCAAATTCTCTACTGATGAAATTGCTTGCTCTTTTATTTTAAGAAAGTATAAAGAAATAACTTGGAAGCATCTTAGTATTGTATGTGAGTAAATTTTTTAAAAAAATGCTTAAAATGTGTTTTGTTTTTTTTGTTGTTTTTTAAAAAAAAAAGAAGAAATGGAATAAAAATGAAGCTATATTATGGTTTAAGTAAACCCAGGATCCCATAATGACATTATCAACTGAATAATTTTTTTTGCTTGCCATTTTTTTGTTGCCAGCTTCTTCTTCTTTTTCTTATTATTATCATCATCATCATCATTCTTATTATTATTATTATTATTATTATTATTATTATTATTCTTCTTCTTCTTATTATTATTATTATTATTATTATTATTATTATTATTATTATTATTATTATTATTATTATTATTAAATGTTGCTTATTTATACTATAATACCTTGGAATGAAGAATTGAATCAATTTTAAGGAACTATATTGTATATATTTCTTTCAGAAATCTTTGCCATGGTTAAGTTAAATATTTTGACCAGAAGCTTCATGCAGAATAGCAGGCCATCAGATAAATAGTATATATATGTTGAATGGATAGCCAGTGTGGAGAAAGCTGAAATTATGAACTAAAGTTTATTGTATTTTTATTTTATTTGTTTTAATGGTTTTAAAAAAAAGAACAGGAACATATTTTATGCTATATTATCTTTATAAATGTGTGTAATACTGTTTGGTATATATATAAATATGTCAGGTAATTTAATTTATATAATTTTAGTCTTTATGGGTTTATTAGAATATGGACATACTACCATTCTCAGGTAATAATAATAATAATAATAATAATAATAATAATAATAATAATAATAATAATAATAATAATAATAATAATAATAATAATAATAATAATAATAATAATAATATTATTATTATTATTATTATTATAATTATTATTATTATTATTATTATTATTATTATTATTATTATTATTATTATTATTATTATTACATTTGATAACGTTTAATAAGTCAACATATATTTTAGTCATTCTTATCCCAGGGAGATTTTCATGTGCTAATTTGAATGTATGGTACTTTACTCAGTTATATGTAAAACAGCCCAAGAGGTTATCAGCAGGTTTTCCATTCATTTTTTTATAAATGCTACATTAATAATAATCATTAATATTTTTATATACATACTGAGAATTAGTTTTCTCACTTTTGATTCACAGTCTTATTAATGTCTACTACCCACTATAGTTTAATATTTAATATTTTATTGTGTGTGAATTGTACATTTACCTATAATTTTATATGCATTTGATATTCTTAAATAGTTCTTTTAATAGTCATTTGACATAATTTGCATTGTTGGTTCTTGATTAATACACATTGTAATTTAAAATTCTTGAAGATGACTTTAGTCAGTTAAAGTGATATTGGTATCTTGTTGGCAGTTTAGTATTTGTTGGCCCCAAAGAGCTTTGGACTTATTGATTACTACTAGTATTCTTGATGCAGTAGACAACGTCCTCCATCCTTATTTTATTGCTTTTCCATGAGGTGATAGTGTTCATTCCAAGTGATGATTATCATATATTAGGTATTTGTATTTTCAGTGATTGTAATCACATATTTTGAAGGTGTTTAGATCCCTGGAGAGGATCATATATTTCCTGGTGTGTCTTTCCTGTTTCTGATGCACTGTGACAAGATCCAGGCATTCTCTTTTCTGCCTCAAATATAGGTATTTTGGAAGCCACTACAGTTTTATTAAGTTGTTCAGCCCTGTAGAGTATATATGTATTTTTGGCCTATCACTCATGATGTATTAATGCTATTTTCCACCACAGTAGGTGAGGTTGCATTTGTTTTAGATATGTTATTACAAGATAGGTTTGTTTGAGAAACTCTGTTTCTTCAAGTTGTATTTAGCTATTTCTAATGCTTAAAGGTATATCAATGTCTGCATTGTGCTGTTACGATAGTTTTATCATCCACAACACAACTAACAATAATTTATATTTATTTTTAAGTATGTAGATTTATGCATATGGCTACAAGTTGCAATTCACACATACTAAGTAGTTAATACGTTCATCCAGAGTTTTTAGCTGAGGGAAATGTAAGTCCTTCAATTTTCAATTTTAAAACAATTGATGTAATAATTTTATGTGAACAAGAATTTCTTAAAGTGTGTGTATAAATGACTTCTGATGAGTGGTCCATGCATCTAATTTAATTTAAATTTAATTTAAATTTACTTAAGTACTTTATTAGCTATAATCCTAAATAATGGAAAAGTAACTAATTATAATTTTAAAATTTATGCAGTATATGCTAGTCCTAGCACAGTTTTTGCTTAACTTATTGTATTAAATATGAACAGATTAGTTTATTATTCTGGTTTCTAAATCTTATCACACTATTATAAAACGTATCAGTAAAAAAAAAGTTATATTTGTTAAGCTTATACTATTATAATGAAAATAAAGAGATTTGAGAACCCTTAATATTTTAAGGAGTTTATTTGGATAGATTTAAATATTAATTTAGCCTCTGTTCACTCTTGTAATTATTTTTTATTATTATTATTAAAATAAACAGTTGGAAAAGAGTCAATGAGGTATAATCAGTTATTTTATTTGACTAAAATTTTGCAATTTAGTGTAAGTCAAAGGAATATTGTTAGTCAAAAATATTTAAAGATAACAGCGCTATTTTGGCAACGTTTCCCTTAATTTTGTAAATATTTATTATGTTATATGATTAATAAATCAAATTTGCTATTATTTAAAAAGTTCAGTTCCTGTTTGTTTTCTTTTGTATTCTATTGTCTTGAGTTCTAAATGTTCACAAAGTTCACAAGGTATACAGAGTATTTCATACTGGGTTAAATTATATAAAGCCATTGTGATTCTCAGATTGAATCACATTAACAGATAATCAAGTATTCACAGATACTCAATATAATGTTTATTTTAAGATTGATTTTAAGTTATTATTATTCTCAGACTGATGATTATACAATATAAGATGAAGACTATTAGTGATTCAGAAGATTATTTACTATGTTTCAAACTGCACATTGTCTTGTATATTTTTAAAATTGAAATCCATCTGCATTTAATTTCATAAGAAGGTTGTCTGTGAGTAGGTGGAAAGGCATAAAAAGCACCTTTTCCTAGCTCGAATGATGTCCTGGCTAATAGGCCATAATTAGTTTAAATTTAGGTTAATTAATCAAATCTTTAAATCAATATATATTTTTTATGGTATGATTTAATGAAATATAGTTATTTTATCTTGGGGAGGCAATCATTACAAGTGTAGTGCTTGCATCCTATGGTCAGCCAAGATATCACTCACTTATTTATTCATCCAAGAAATCATTTATTAGGCAACTTTGACATTTATCTTTCACAAGAGTTTAGTTAAAACTACTGAGATTGTTTACTCTTGCTGTCATTGTTAATATGGTTTAGTGAGATAATCCTTCAACAAAGTGTCATTTGTTTTATTCAGAGAATATGATCTGATAGAAGGTTGACTCTAATAACTATTAAATAATGATTTAAAATGTCCTTTATATTATTTATGTTAGATTATTGAACATGCCACAATAGTTATTTGCATTGGTGTTAGATTTTGTCTCCATCTGATAGTATATCTCTGTAACATCATTCATCTTTGATTTTACTGTAACCCCTCTGAGTTAAGTCATTAAGAGTCTCTAATATATTAAAAATAGTAGAAAACATATAGTTCATTTCATCTTCCATTCCCATGTCACCCCATATGCATCATCATCATCATGCCATCTTCCATTTCTCATCTCTTATTTCATCTTCCATTCTCATCATCATCTTCATCTTATTTCATTCTTTCATCTCATATTCCCTTTCTTATAATCTTCATTTCTCACATTCATCTTTTGTATAATTCGCATCTCTTGATATTCTCATCCCATTCTTTTATATCATCATCTCACCTTCTTTACATTCTCAGCTTCTTTCTTTTCATCATCAGCACCATCATCCTTCATCTGTCAGTTCTCTGTTTTTCCTTTTTTTACATCTCATATCATCTTCATCATCGTTCATCATCATCCCCCCTCATCTCACAATATATTTCAATATATATATATATATATTAAAACAAAATAAAATGTCTGATAATATATATATATATATATTATTGTGACATATATATATATATATATATTATTGTGACAGTGAAATTATCGGTTATGTTTTAGAGTTTCTTTTTTGGCTAGTCTGGTTGAGTTGTGAATTTGGGGTAATTTTGATTATTTATTGACTAGTTTAGTTTGAGAATATATATATATAATCCAAAGATAAAATTTAAAAATGTAAGTCAAAACATGGATTACTTTTTATGTACAATAAAACATTTGTGAATTTATATAAAACCAAAACAGTTTATATAGTGGAATTATATGCTAGATTATATAACAACATTAGTATAGATATTTATATGAAAAAATCTGATATAAATTTAAAATATTTCACAGTGGAACTTCAGATTTACAATCTGTTAAAAAATATTTTCTGCCAAAGTTGAATTCTACTAATTGATTCCCTGCATTGGGAGGTTCAATATTTTACTTCATTTTTAGATCATAGTGATGTATACTTCCTTTATATGAACAGACTTTATGTGTCACTTAATATTTAGGTTGAAAAATTTTGAAAATCTAGAGTTCTCCTGAGAAATCTGTAAATAGGAAATTTTTTAATTAATCGTTATATATTAATTTGTGTTACATATTAAATTACTCAGTTTTTAATGCTTTACAATCTGTTTTATTTGTGGTTCATTTATGTCTATTTAGATATTTAATTCAAACTCGAAAATTTAAAAAAATTAAGGATTCCTGTTATTAGAATAACTAGAATGTGTAACTATTGTACTGATGATCACTTCAGAAATTATTTTGTCATATATTTAGGATTTTTTTCAGATAGTCTGGCAATTATTGATCAATAAAATGTAAGAATATATTATTAGGTAGAGATTAAATATTGCTAATTAATCTAGAATGATCAAATGATTTGCCTGGGTTGTAAAATCAAAAATTGTAATTGTATGATAGTCTTTTTATCATTAATTAGGTTATTTGTAAATTATGAAAAAATAAAAGTAAAAAAAAATGTTTGAGTATTTTTTTTTTTTGCTACTGTGGCATGATTATTTAAAATATTAAATGTTCTCGTGCATATTTACACTCAAAATTACAAATGTTCTCTCTCACATAAACACAAACCTAACTTGCAAGCAGTGTTTAAAGCTGGTAATGAACGCGTAAATTCCATACATGTTTCTGTATAAATAGGATCATCGCATAAATCTATAGGAAAACATTCTTGGTGCACTGACTGAACATGGCAACATTTCAATGGAGGACAACTTTCGCAAACTATAAAAAGAAAGTGTGTGTATATAAAAAACTACTTTTTAAAGAAATTAAACAAAAATACGTTATTATAATTATTTTTGTTTTAGTATTATGCACTGTGGAATTATATATATCCTTAATATATATATATATTATCCATTAATTAAAAACTATTGTAATAACAATAAAATAATAAATATAACAGTAATGAACTATTGTACAAGCTTACAATACGCAGAAGTACTTTAGGTTAATTCCTTAATCAGGAAAGACTGTATATAATAGTTAATTATTTATTATTTTTATTATATATATATATATTATAACGATCCAAATGAAAGTGAAGATCGAATCTTACCGCATCTGCACTACAAGGACGCCATCTAGGCATTTGAACCTAGAAAAATTTATAGTAGGCAGATACGTAAGTTAAGATCCCACTTTAATTATATTTAGACCATAAGCCCAATGTCACTAGCTCATGGAGATGCAGAGATAATAAATAACTTGATTAATTTGTATCTTAAATATATATAAAAAATAAAAGCCACTGCCAGTAATTAACAGACAAACATTTATTTACACATATATATATATATATAATTTAACATTATTATTTTAGTATGTTTACTTTAGCATTTTAAAATTTAACTTAACTTTTATTTTAGATTTTAATTTACATTTTTATTTTATAAGTTTGCACAGATGGATTTATAAAAGTTTGTTTTATAAATGTTGAGTATAGATCGGTTACATAGATTACACGGTCAAAAACATTTCAAAGTAAACATAAATGATAAAAATATAAAATCATTGATGGAAATGCAGAGGTAAATTTATAAGAAACTCAATGGCATTCATCATAAGATGCCGCATAAACACCAATAACCTTAAAGACATCTGAAATAAATACATCTTAGATACTCACCATAAGGTATCAATATTTACCGAATGTCTATATATTCCGAGCAAATATGAAAACCAAAAACATAATTAACCAATAACGAACCCATGCAAGCATCTATACCCAACTTAAATTTAATGCATTTTTATTTAGAGTGTTGAGTATGAATAGACTACATAGATTGTATTTGAAAAGAAAATATTTTATCTCTTATTTAACCTTAGGCCAAAAGTTCGCAGTTAAACCAATGTCAATCCATCTGATATATCGATATGTTCAATGTGATATGAATACGACAGCACAATTAGGTTAAGAGAAAAAATTGCCTCTTGTCAGATAGGAATACTATATCTATCTGACAATAAGAACAATAAAAAAACTCCATAGGAAGGAACCGCGGTCTCCGTCTTATAATTCCTTCCATAGGCAAAATGAGTGTGTGCAGCGTATAAAGTGATTCTGCCGATAGCAAATCTCGTACTACATCTACTAATTACACCAATATATCCAATCCATTGACCTAATTCAACTACGGAATGAATAACCTAAGATTACCTCCCCTAATATAACTTTACAAATCTATATAGCCATTCACACCTGACTTAAGTTTAACATTTAATGAAAAACAAAAATCACAATAAAAACTTAAAAGAACAAAGAAAAATAAATGGAAATGATTTTTTTAAAAAAGAAATACATCAAATAAAATTATAACTAATTAATAAATAATTTAGTTTGGTCAGATAGGAATCTATTTCTATTTTTTTAAAATACTGGGAAAGTTTATATTTTAAAGTTCATACTGTTTTCGAATTGATATTTATTTAAGTTCATAACATGCCTATGTTTTTAGAAATGTTCATCCTTTACAGTTGCTTGCCATTTGAAATCCAGTGTTAAATCCCCCAATGATCCTATGGTCTTCAATATAAGAAAAGCAATGTTTCATTTTTTTTATAACAACTGAAGGAATTGAAAGTGCATCTTTCAATCCCTTCACCTCCAACTCTCCAACTTAATACATCTCCGTCTTCTCTTAAATTTTCTTTACTCACTAAAAATTTGTTTCCAAACCTTTTTCTTTTATATGTAACTTTAGAATCCAATGGACTTTACATCATCGATGATGATAATCCTTCCATTGAGGTCCAATTTCCTGATGGATTTCTTTCATTGGCCATTAGTTTCTATTGCTTTCCTATCTGACTATTGCTTATACATTTAAATGCCCAAGGCTAGTTTACATTTAACTAATTAAAATAATCATTTCCATTTTCCGATTAATTAATGTGTTTTTCAACTTAAACATATATATTTTTATCTCTAAATCTTTTTGTTGAAAGATTTAGTTTTTTTATTTTAATAAAGTTTTATTTTAATAATTTTTTTTATCTGTGCGATTTTATATATATATGAGTTTAAGATGATTTTTTTAATTTCCAATTTTTAATTCTTAAAAAAGAAGCTTTTATTTGCGAACTTTTATTTTTTTCATGTTTAATAATAAAAAAAACAATGTAATGTCGTATGTGCCCATTACAATATATATATATATATGTATTGTGACGGCCACATAAAGTCATCGTCACACGTATATATTTATTAATAAAAATTAGATAAAGTAGCTACTAGAAGTAATAAAGGTAAATGGATTAGCTACTAAATTTTTAAAAAAAGAAGGAAAAGAAAAAAAAAGGTTGAAATTCAAATGTCGAAATTACTTTGGATTTTTATAATAGTAAGAGAGAGGGAGAGGGGTGCATAAAGAAATGCATCTCTTTCTCTCTTTTAAAAACTATATTGTAACAAGTTAAAATAAATTATGAACAAAAATGTGAAAAATGAATTGTAAACTTTTAAATAAAAATTAAATGTAATATGTAATATAAAAACAATATGGCCATAGGTGTTAAAGTCTGTTGGACTAATTAAATTCCTCGGACAAAGAAAATGTATAACAAGGAAAAGCTTATAATTACAGCTAAATTAATTAAAACCTTCATTCCAGCCACTAATTAAATAAAGAAACATGATGATAAGAATTGGTTGGAAATCTAAATCTTAATTAAAAATTTACAAAACAATGAACAAAAGAAAGACAGTAAGAGAATTACAGATTATCTGGGCATTACTAGTAGAGATTTTGAGGAAGCAACAGCTCAAAGAAAATGAAAGAAGTGCATGGCTAGTGGCATTAAAGGGACATGGGTTCATATTCAATCCGTCTCACCACTGACTCACAATGTAAGATCTATGCCTGACATGCTAGAGAGACTGCTGCTTCTGTGACTGACAACTTAAAAATCTACCTAAAGAATCGACAAGAAGGAAAAAACTGGAACGAGAAATAACCCCAAAAACTGAGAAAGAAAATCAAGCCAGCCGATAGTGAAGGACATCACCATCTCTACAAAAAAAGGGATGATCTCCCACTGGACGGTAAAAAGCTCTCGAAAGAAATACCCATGGAAGCAACCACAAGGAAAACCTAGATAAAAGCATGCATGCATTTTAATTGTTAATGTCGTAAATAAGTAAACAAGGAACAATTTTGATAAATTTAGAACTCTATCCAATAGGACTTCAAAATAACTTTTATATTTGATCTTTTTTTTTATGTTTTATTATAGCCATGTATTTATATAAGTGTGTGTTTTTTATTATTGTTATCATGTATTTTTTTATAAAAAGTGAGTGTTATTAAACATATTTATTCTTAAAATTGTGTATACTTGCTTTATTCTCCTATCACCAAGCTACGATAGGGAGGAAACTGTAAGTAGTGATTAAAGGGTAATGCTGATTTTTTTAAAGGTATTCATGTGCTGCTTGTTCGTGCGAATTTCCCAATTATATAAAAATAAATAGCAAGCGCTGGAAATTCATTAAATTTCTTTGAAATGGTTTGCATTGTTCAGCAGCCGAGAGTTCTTGATCGGGAAAAATAATGCCAAGATAATATGTACGTATTGCCTTGGGGTTCGGTCATGGGTATAGATATGAAGTTAAATTTGTATCTGTATTAGCTCTCTGCTTGCATTGTAACGGCGTTGGTTAAATAAATAAATAAACAATATCCATTACAGTTGGAGGCTAAGCCGGGATATTTCAGTTAGCAAAACTCATAGTAAACAAATAAGAAATAAGAATAAGTAAATGCTGTAAAAATAAATGTATAATAAATAAATAAATGAAAGGAAGAATCAAAGTTGTGAAAAAATAAAGTATAATAAATAAGTCTAAAATATAATTGAAAGTATTAAAGATTCAAATCAAATCAAGCAACCACCAAATAACCATTTCCGTTATAATATATATATATATAGTACCCTCACTTAAAAGAAAAACTAATATTAAGAAGCCGGCTAACTAGGATATAACTACACTATTATACTACAATCAAGTTATAATGACTATTAAAATTAAATACTATTCTGACTAGCTCAAGATACATTACTGACATACAGTATCTGATAAAACAATATTTTCTAATATATAACTATAAGAAATTTATTAAATTAATATACAATAATGTTTGAGGTCACAATACACAATGAGGTTTTTAACTAGAATACTCAATTCATTCATTTTTATAAAGATTTAATTTATAACTAGCTCATTCTTACAAATAAATATGGTTCACATAAAAATAACAAGTACAATTATAAAAACTTTCACGAGACATTTGGCAAAGTACAATGGCTTAAACATTGAAGATATATCCCTAAGGGTACATTCCCAATGGTATAAGAAACCCCACTAAATTTACATAACAAAACTACTACATAATACTATTATATCTTTAAATGCACATATAATAATCCTAACATAAAAGATTTGTAAATTTATTACAGAAATAATAAATTAATTATTAATAAAAAAATACTAATTGAAAATTTAACGTTAATAACTAAATCTTACTCATCATGAGGGATTTTAACATGATATCTAACTACTCTTTCAACAATTACAACAATAAGCAAGCAACTAAGATAACTTAATGAGTCTTAACATTAAATTCATTTAATAATCAGTATTTAGCAATAAAATATAAATAAAGTAATAAGATTTTAAATAAATATTATACAATCTTTATTTATTTTATGTGGAATTCTTAAAATATAACATATATTTGAATATAGTGGCCATATCTAGTATCTCCAATTGGTGTTGAATCATTTTAAAGTAAACACTAATGATCATATCTTATAAAATATTATTATTCACTCAAATATAATAAAAATAATATTTTAAGTAACCTTTATGAATCATATGCAAAATAAGTAATAATTTAAACCATTAATTTCTATGAATCACACATGTGGAATGAAGAATCAAATGAATAACAAGCAATCAAATCAACTAGGATATTAATTTTAAGACAATTGACAATCTACTATGATTAAGCAACATTATAACTATTACAATAGGTTATAAAATAATATAAAAAAATTTATACTGTGAATTTTACAAGTAAATGGCAAAAAATAAAATAAGATAAATAGACTTCATTCCTGCCACTTCAAATAAAATAAATCTTATAACAATAGTGACAATATATCATCTTTATTTAATAAAACAATAATATTCTATTGTTAGTGTAGTGGGAAATAATTAAAATAAATCTCCCAATGTTTTAAAAAATCTTAATGATATGCTTATACTATCATAAAAGTATATTTATTATTTTGTAGTTTTTAAATATAAATTTAGGTCTAAAATATACCTATCTAAATGCAATAAATAAGATATTTTCAAAATTATTAAAATATTTCCTTAGCAGTTTATCAAGCATCATTTTGATATTTTAATACATTCTGATATTTTAATATCAAAAATTTAAATAAAGAAAATATGAATACCTTCCTTTAAATTATTTATTTATGCAAAACATATTTAAAATATAATTTTGTGAGTTTTTTCTATTTAAATTAGTTTCTCTTTTTAAAACAAATTTAAAAAAAGCCTATTAATAAATTACATTGCTTGATATTTTGTATTTGTTTTATTTTCATATTTTATCATAGCGTTCAAATCATTTTTCATTATTCTCACTTTCATTCCAATTCAAATATGCATTAATTTTGAGCTAATGATTTCTAATACTTGTGGTAATATTAATCATTATTCTCATATCTTTTATATTATGCCAAGCATCAAATATCTTAATATTATTTGTGATAGAAATTTTTATATGTCTCATTTTGTCTTTGCATAAACTCTCAACTTTTAACAGTTTAGCCATTACTTTACCATCTTATAAAACCTATCCTCTATAATGTGATTCTTGTGTTGATAGATAGTTATTGTAGTGTAGAGTATGGAATAATAAAAATAATAACTCAAATGAGTAAGCAAATATCATCATGAATACAGTGCAAAAATAATAGGTCCATATTTATCAGACACCTAAAATTTATATGATGGCTTTATTCTAGCTATTATTGATTATAAGGGAATGTAAATGTTTATGGAAAATGTGTATATTTAACAAATTCAAAGTGTGATGATATAGCTCACATATAACAGCTTTTCAACATATCCCTAAATACCTAGGATTTCATGTAACAATTACTCTCTCGACCACCATCCTATATCTTCCACACTGAATAACTCTATTAACATTGTAAAATATACAAGCCTCATTCGAAAATAATTTCCAACAACATTATTAAAAAGCAACAGAGATCTAAATTTATTTCAAGACAGTTTTTTTTAAGTTTTCTAGCACAAATGATTTTGATCAAACAAACATCAATTTTATACATCTATTTATTTGTTGTTAAATTATATAATTTAGAAATCAGTGTTGCTGTATTTTGCTGTATCTTAACAGATAACATTCATAAAAACAATACATTAATAACTCAACAATGTTATAAAATGTATGCATATTCAAGCATTTATGACAAGCACACATTTTTTTCTGAAAATATCCTTAGATATTTTAAAACTTTCACTTGCATTATTTTTTTAAAACATATACAATGATAATTACATCAACAGTTTATTCAGCCATTTATTACATAATTCAAGCAATATGAAACTTACAAGATAAAGTATTAATTTTAAAATATAACATTTAAAAAAAATTCATCAAGCAAATATAATGTAACTGATAAAATAAATTACCTGTGATCTCAACAATTATTAAGATCACATAATGGAAATCCACTTCTTTGGCTCTACATTCAACCACATTATCATTACTAATTACCTGATCAGAAAACTAATTTCTGAAAACCTATTTTCATTTATTTAACATATAATAATAATAATAATAATAATAATAATAATAATAATAATAATAATAATAATAATAATAATAATAATAATAATAATAATAATAATAATAATAATAATAATAATAATAATAATAATAATAATAATAATAATAATAATAATAATAATAATAATCTATTTTTAAGATTAAATTTTTTAAAATACACTGTAGTAACAGGTTAGTTTTTAATAAATCAATAATATTCTATATACTAACATTAGACTAAAAAAAATAATGAGAAAATTTTAAAGTTACAAAAAGTTTTCTCCTTCTACTCATAAGGTGAATGCTTGTCCAAAATCTTCCCCTGTTGCCTAGTTATGGACAGAAAGTTTTGAACAAAATCATACTCTTCTCTTGGTGCGATTTAATGAAAAGTATAAATAACAAAATAAAATCCAATAAAATTTAGGAAAAATATTAAGCATCCTAAAAAAATAAATGTTTATTCCAGTCTTTTCCCTGATCATCTATTCAGGCATGTAAGTTCTTCATAAAGTAATAATAATTCAAGAATTCATTTATGTGAAAATATTTCTTACTTATATTTTTTCTCAATTCCAATGGTTGTATATAGCAGATATATCACAATAATTATAACACATGTAATATTTGCATTTCCATTGGTCAAAACATTAGTAAAACATTGTATAATATAAAACTATTCATTTTAGTATATTTTCAGCAGACACATTTTTTATAAACTAAGGGTAAATATTTTTTCTTTTAAAATATTTGAGACTTTTATTCTTAAAACATATATCTTTCAACTAAAGATTTTTCAGATAAAATGACAGCTATACCAATCTTTTAAACAGATGTACTATAGCTCATTTATTTTATATAAAATCATTTCATAACATATAGTTTATTTATTATTTTTTTTACTGATAGTAAATCTTTTAATAATGCATAAAACTTTCAAAAGTCATTTTCTTCAGTTTTTCTTCAAAATACATTGTTCTCAAAAATGTGCAATTCCTTTAGATTAAATTTTAAAAGTAAATTAAATGCAAAATGTGACTTTGTTATTCATATAACAAACAGTCACTGGAGCACATCATAAAGAAAAATATTTTAAATCTAGTTTTGTAACTTAAATGCAGAGTATTAACCTTCTTTTCAATCTCTCAAACTTAATATTATAATAATGATTTTTATAGAATGTTTCTTTCCTCTTTATTAACTTAAGCTTTCTTGACAAATTAGTTTCAGTTATTAAAGTTAAATGTTTATACATTACAGGCATGTTATTTATAAAAAAATAAATTCCTTACATAAATCTCCTCTGGTCTTGTTATAGAATATTCTTCAGCATTTTGTATACATTATCCTGATAGTCAAATGATTATTATCATATTCCAAAAAATTATTGTAGTTTTCTTAATTTCAAGCAGAATCTTCTGACAGGAAACTTTTGTGTTTACTTACTCATTATTAAAATAGTTATAAAAAATATACTTTTTAAACACTTTTAAGAGGAAATAATAATTTTAAAAAAATTACTACTGTCACAATAAAAAAATTAGTCATAAATTTTAAACTGAACTGTATATTACTATTACTTGTACTGCCTTACTTTTTTCATTCACTCATTGTCTACACTGGATTAACTTCTGTTTTTATACTGGTTTAATCTTAGTGATTTCATTGGTTAATTCTGCATGTAAAAATCTTCTAATTTACATAACTAAATCAATTTCATCTTTAAAATAAGTTTTAAAACTATGAGTCATCATTTTATTAAATATTATTATACTTATTCAATACTTTAAATATTGAATAAATTTTATTTAAATATTAAATGTCTTTGTTAAAACAATTTAAACATTGTAATGATCATAAAATTGATTTTAAAACAAAATATTAGATTTAAGCAATATAATAATAACCTTAACTAATACTTTTAAACATTATTTTTATCTCTAATTTTTGCCACATTTTATTATGTATCAAATTTTGTTAACAAGCTAAAAATTAAAGTGCTCTTTCCTAATTCTTGAAAGCTCATACATTAACTCCATCACCTGTAAGTCATGTGATATTTTCAGAACATTCTAGATTAATTAGCTTATTTATTATTTAAATATTTTAAACAAAATAATTACTTTAAGCATATTATATAAAATATTTACTACTATAATTAAGCTATTATGTTATCATAACATCTTTTCAATGTAATAAATAAAAAATCAATACTATCTTTTAAACAATATATTATATTATTTTATCTTATATTAAAATGACTAAACTATTTAAACATCTTTATAGGCTTCTATTTACTAAGTTTAAACTCCTACTACCTATGATATCATAATTATATATTAAAAGAACACTTACATTTTTTTTTTTCAAAAATAGCTACATTTCAAACCTATCTTATCTATCTGTACTGATTACAAGGGTACTATATATATATATATACTGTAATGATCTAGATAATTTTTTTAATGGACAACATAAGTAGACAACAAACAATTAAAATTATCAGTGCAAACTGAAATCGGGCCATCTAATAAACAAAATAGTATTTGTCTGAACCATATTCAACTAAAAATGGAATAGAATTTAAGATTAATACTTTAACTTATAAATAGATAGATAAATTTAGTCAGTGAAATAGATAGATAAATAGATGGATAATGAATAGAAGATAGATTAAAAGATATTCGAATGGATATATATATATAGTTAAATAAATAAATAGATTTAAAAATAATAGATATACAGATAGATAGATGAATACATCTGTGTCAGATAGATTAACGGGTTGATGTATAGTTAAATGAATAGTTAGATAAACTGATAAATAGGTAGATAGATATATACACACATACATACACGGGTACAGATATACATACATATATGCATACATGCTAACATATTTCTGTATATCTATATCAAATGATAACAAATTACTTAATTCTTTCTTATTTAATATACAATAAGTTTTTATTTTATCATATATATAACTACGTATGTATACCGTGAAAATATTAGTTTTCATGTATATATAAACTCCTTAGTGGCAATTAAAGTAGTAATAACTCAGTTATAGGAATTAAATCAATTACCTGAAAATACGGGCGTGTTTGTTATATCGTGATCAAGAAATTGTCCAAAAGTAGCAAACAAATAACTCCAGTGAGGATGATCATCATTAGTTTTATCTGTAAATATGGTTCGGCTTATCATACGTACACATGGAAGTTTGTCGCCATCAATACTTAGATTTCTGGGACTAGATAGACCTACATTAAATATATATTAATTTTTAATATATATAATTCTGCTAATATATTTCATTATAGTAAATTATATTTATTATTTTTTGATGAAACCTTACCTTTGATTTAATATAGTATGAATTATAATTTATTGTAACGTCAAGTCGTCGTAGTATTGCTTACTAAAGTGCAGTGATTAAAGCTCAATTGAGTACAATGACATTTGCTTTTTTTTTGTTTTTTTGGCTTATTATTTATTTATTTTATTTTGGGAATTGAATACTATTTTTTGTTCACCAGTAATTAAAGTTATGCGATGCTATCTACTAAAATATTTATGCAAGAAAAAAAATATATTTCTTTAGTATAATTTAAAAATAAAATATTAATTTTGAAATTGAAATAATAGGTAAACACCTCCCACCATATATATTTATGCCTTTTATGTGCGTAATAAGCGGTGCATAATTCAAGCTGATATAAATTGCAAGTAGTTTTCTAATATAAGCGGTTTAGGAATCTTCCTTCAACCGGACAAGTCATTATCACCCTCACTATTCTTTTAATTATTAGACAATAAATAGATATTATATTTTTTAAAAAATAGAGGAAAAGACATAGAAGAAAAATGCGTTTAACCTTTATTAACTGATGGGTTAGCTGCGGAGTACTTCACTTTCATCATTTTTTTTTTTTTTTTTGATCAATCTTAGAGACATTTGACTTGTAGTAAGACATTTCAAGTTTATTTTTTAAAACTTTTATTAAAAAATAGACTGGGAAATTATTTTTTGAGGTTTAAAAAATATGATAAAGCCTTTATATATAAATAAGCGCAAGAACTTATAAGTAAAGTTTAAAAGAGAAATTATAAATAAATATAATAATAAACTAAATAATATAGATTATAAACATAAAATGTATGATCAAATTCAGATATTAAAACTAATACAAGACGACAACTTTAACATTAAGATAGATAGAGATAAATTTATCAATAAAGTGCTTCGAAAATTTAAAGACAAAGGTATCACTATATTTGAATATTACAAGATTTATCCTTCTGCCACTAGACCTCTCCCAATGTTTGCCAATTCTAAATTACATAAACCAGGTGAACCATTAAGAGTGATGATGGATTTTGGTGGAGTGCATTATTTTGAAGCAACCAAATTAATAAATCAATTACTTATAGACTACCTTAATTTTGGCTCATATACTATCAATTCTTCTTTCCAATTCATTTCTAAACTCAAAAAACATTCAACTTATGAATACATCCACTATGGCTACAATGGATGTGAAAGAATTATATGGATTCATTAATAGAAAATTATCCATGCAAATAGTGCATGAAGAACTTTTGAGAATACATTGTCCTATTGAAAGAGTTAAATTTATTGTTGCTTTCCTTTCTTGGCTTGATTTGCACATTTTTACACTCTTTGAAAACAAATGGTATACTATGAAAGATGGATGGCTAATGGACTTACCTGTCAGTGGCATTTTATCTAATGTCTACTTAAAAAAATTCGAGAGCTCTATAATACCAAAATATTACAATACTACCCATGATTTTACATATATTTGATATGTGGATGGTATATTTATTATTGGCTCTATGGATAATATTTTATACTTATGACAAGAACTTCAAAATTGATCTAATCTATCACTTAGCATTGTATATGAAAATGACAACAAAGAAATCAAATATCATGACCTTTCATTATCAAGAAATAATAATATGATAGATTACAAGATGATAATTAAGCCTTTTGAAATTAAAAGCTGTATTCACCCTAAATCTAACTGACCTGCATCTCATAAATTTGCTGGTTTAAATTCTTTTTTATTTAGAAATTTGCATCTCTGCAAATATGAAGCAGACAGAAAAAAAAATCTGAATAATTTTATTAAAGATTTAATGACAGCAGGTTTTAAATTTAAATCTATTAAAAATAAAATAACTAAGTTCCATAATAAAATAAATAATACTGTACCATGTATTCAACTTCCTAAAATTACCATTCCTTACATTTCCAAAATATCTAACAAACTAATTAAAGCATTAATCAATAAGTTTAAAATAGGATTTAGAACTCCTTCTAATTCTAACAGATTGATCAACAACTCAAAAGATCATATTGATCGATCATTCACCCCACAGGTAGTATATTCCATTTCATGTCCTCAAGAAAAATGCTTGTGTATATTATGGTGAAACTAAAGCTACTATTAATACTAGACTTGCTCAACATACACTTACAATAAAGCTCAGAAGAACAACAATACATCTTCTGTATTTTTGGAGCATGCCATGAAATCTGGACACAATTTTATACATGCCAATCCTGTAATTATATGCACAAAATCAAATGATCATAAGAGAAAAATAAAGAAGCATTCTATATTAATGGAAATATTAATGCTATAAATAGAAAAGACACTTGCTTTGATATATTGAAGAAATGGGCCACATAACACTTGCTAATTTAAATATTTTATTATATATTTTTAAGAAAGCTATGATTATGATGCATGGATCCTTGAAAACGTTCAGCTTATATTATATTTATTTATAACTTCTCTTTTAAACTCCTTATAAGTTTTTGTGTTTATGATAAAGCCTTGTAAAATCTTAAAAGTTTTCATGTTATCTAGCAGTGAAGTTCACGGTATATAAAATAGTGTTACAACTACTTCATAATTGACTATTTAGTATCAATTAAGTATAGTTATAGCAAATAAAAGTATATATTTTCTCATGGTTGAACTAATTGTTACAATTACTATCTGTTATCCTCATAAACCTAAGTGCAAAAAATAACTACATTATGTTATACAGTTTATTTATCATTAGCACAACTCCATTTATAACTCTTCCCAAATCTTTTGGTTTAATGCATTGGCAGAGTGTCGGACTTTGGAGTATAAGGTCCTTCAATCGATTCCATTGGTATAACATTTAGTGATTTAAACTTCTTATGTACTCTTGAGCACTAAATACATTGGATTATTTATTTTTTTCTCTTCACTTATATTTATCTATTACTTTTTACCTACTCTGTGCAATATACTCTTTAGTTTATTTATGTGTTTTTAAAAATTACTTTTATATATATATTGCACTAGTACATTATGATACATTGATTCAAACCCCATAGTTTTTAACTCATTAAAGTAGGCATTTGTTTTGTACAAAATATATCTTAAATAAAGATTGATGTATGTTGTTCAATTTACATAATTAGAAGCTGCAGAAAATTCTGTGTGTTTTCATTTATTATTGTAATATATATAATATATTCAGGTTTCTTAAACCTAGTAACAATAAAAAAAGTTTTGGGTTAAAATAATTTTAATTTTGTTTTTAGTTTTATATTAAATTTCCCTCTTGAAAATTTCAAAACAAGCAAGCAAGTATAATTAATTATAAATATTTTTGAGAATTTGTTTATTTATACTTTTTTGAAGTGAAAAAAAAAAATCTAGTCAAGCATTGGTGGTCGAGAGGTCAGCGACAGCTGTTTTACAGTATTTGTCCCGGGTTAGCGGGGTCGCTTCCCAGCTGATGCTATGACACATGAGAAAAAAATTTTTTAATCTATAAATAGAAAGATTGAATTGCCTTGAAAAAATAATCTAAATTGAAAGATAAGGCAAATAAAAGAAATAAAAATTTAATGTGTCAAAATAAGAGTCATAGATCACATGACCCTATTCTTTTAAGCTTGTAAGTTATAAACAATGAGAAATTGCCATTTCCTCAACAAGCTTTATAATAAATGCTTAGCCAGAAAAAGCATTTAAAATATCTCTGTCAAGATCCCCCCCCCCTTCCAAACCCCCGACCATGGTTTCGTGCTTTTGTTTGATTCGGTTTATTCCTGGATTGATTGTGGATAGAGACATTTTAATTTTTATTTCTCTTTGCTTTCTGTTTTATTTAGGAGAGCAAATTCCATACACTTCTGAACAAACTTTGCACTAGATCATTACATTTCAACTGCTGGTGACCTTAGAAAAAACTATATTAATAATTGTTAAATAAGCAAGGGAATTATAGAATAAAAAGATTTAAAATATTCATTATTATCCAGTAACTTTAATAATGAAAGGTTAGATTACTCTTTTAAGTAACAGATACAATAATTCTTATCAGAAAATGTAAACCCGTCTATATAAAACACATGGAAGCTGGTGGTGTAAAGCCTGCCTGAAATGAGAAGATTTTTAAAAAACCTGATAGAAAAAATAAAAGCCACACTATATAAATAAATACTATATTATCCACGCCACCAGATCTACAGACAAGCGTTTTATTTTTAAATTTTTATTGAAAAGTAAACTATGAAGTATACATTCTTGCTATTAAAAGGTGTGAAGGTTGCCTTGACAGCAGTTAGAGATATTGGTTGCTATATTTACTGTGAATGTTTAGGTGGTTACTGGTTGGAAACTAATTATAGGTAAATTAGGACAAAAAATTTTAAAATATTACTATCTTCAAAAAGATACAGGGAAATGACAGGAATTTAGGTAAGATCCCTATATAAGAAAGAATATCAAATCCTGAACTTTGACCTATTTATGTAACACTCAATCATATGTGCCATATAAAACTGGTAGATATATTATAGTTCCTTCCTTTTTTTATTTCTTTGTTAGTTTGATTTTGTAAATGTGTTCAAGAATATATGAAAGTGAGACTTTTAATTTAATAATCTTTGTGTGTGTGTAATATATATATATATTGTCATTTATATTTAAAGTAATTAATTTTTATATATCTAAGTAATATGCTGAGATATATTATTCAACTTTGTGCATATATCTTTATATATATATTATGTCAGTCAATGGATGAATAATAAGAAGTTATTAAAAGTTAAATAATTAAGCAATAATTTATCCATTTGTCATTTTGAGAAAATGCTTACTTATTCATTAGTTATTTAAGGTTTAAGCTGTATTTATATTAATTTTTATTTTATTTTATTTATTTTACTAAATTATTCGCTTTATTAAAATTTATCGACTTGTGTGGTAAATATTTTTTTAATTCTATATGGTATTCCAACATACAGTTAAATATACCCTAACATAAGTCATAAATTTAGTGTGTGCGTGATAAATTAAGGATACATGAATTAGCATTATAGGTATTAATGTATATTGAAGAAAATTGATTCTTCACGTTATGATTGGAATACCGTAATGTCCATTATGGGCGGTACTTATTATTATATAACTCATTATAATTACATTACTCATAACTAAACGTCAGACAAGTGGTATTGAAAGATATGGGTAGTCCGTTAATTCAAAGTATATTTAGCAACTCCGTTACATTAGGCTTTTCAAAATGAGACTTAATGAAGAAAACCCTCATTCTGTTATAATATATATATACAATAATAGTAGACTTTATTAAAATAAAACAGCTTACTTAAAAACAATGATTAAATTTTATTTTTAAGTAGATCATATTGCTGGTATTTATATAAAAATAAAGTTACTAAATTGATATAAAAATCTTACATTTTTACAGGAGTTTGAAATTTTGTCTGGCAAAGATTGGTTCAGTTTTTTTTTTGATCTCATAGGTGATCGATGATAAAACAATGTATAATTCTTTGAAGATTTAACATTGCTTCTCTTTCTTATCTAATTACTTTAATATTATTAATTTTATTTATCTAACTTCATTTTTTTTTCCAAAACTGATATTTACTAATATTTGTTTTTAATAGTTCATGTTTATGTTGCATTAAAACTTTTAATAACATTTTTTATTAGTCAGAATTTCTTGCTCTTCAAAATATTTTTTTAAAAATGCTTTCTTAGTATTATATATTTTCACTTCAGATACAAGTTTGGAATTATTTAAAAACAATTCATTTTGCAATAATTTATTTTTAACAGATTTATTTTTCATATTTATAATTTTACTTTTATATCTATAATTTACTATTAAACTATAAAATATAATTCTGTTGATAAGTTTAAATGCTACCGTATCAACTGTGAATGCCATCATTCTATAATTGTCCTTTCACAGTTAACTCTATCGTAGTCTAAAATGTTCCTTATCACTTATCATTTTTTCTAATAAATGCCAATTAAAATATGTACAATAACAATCTGACTTAACAAATATATGTACATTTTACAAGTATTCTTTTATCATAAATTCTATATTAGCTTTTATTTTTTTATGTAGCTCATTTTTTATGTCTGAAACTTTACTAATTACCACAACAAAACACTCAAATATTTTAAAATATTACTAAATAAATTGTAATAGCTTTTATTTTTTCTAAATACTTTGAATAGCATTTAGTACAATTTAAATTGCACCTTTCATTTTCTAATCATTTCTCTAGCAAAAATATTTTTATTTTATTTTTTTTTATGTTGATATAAAATTCTGAATGTATGGACTAATAATTTTGTGGTGGTTTATTACTCTAAAGATCGATTACAACTTTAAAATAAATGATTCAGATGCATTTTTATTTGAAGAGCAATGAGAATTTATATAAATGGGAGGAAGGATAAAGTATCATAATTACATTAAAAAGAAATATAACAAAAAAGTTCTTTTGGAAAATACACTGAATTTGTAAACATGAGTGATTTAAACAAATGGAGTGGATTGAAGCCTGTCCATTAAGGTATGAAGATTGACTATCTATATATATATATATATCTGAGCACTTATTGCATATATGTGTGGAGATGATAATCTGGACCAACTGATGATTGCTGGTCTAGCATGAAATACGTATATTGGTGATTATTTATCTTTTCCACATATACGTGTTCACGTGTATCAGTGATATGAGATAGAGTGGTGTGTGGTGGGTCGTGTGAAAGTCTGTGCTCATATACCCTATATATAATGTGTTATTGTAAAATTTCAAATATGTGTAAAAAAAAAGAATTAGAAACTACAACTACTAATAACATTTTTAAAGCAAAAGGAAATCTATTTGTTATTTATTTATCGATATTATATATTGAAATAGACCAGACTTATTAACGATTTTCTACTGAATGGAAACGAAATATTTTAGATGTAAAATTAATAATTTATTGAGAAAGTACATTTAGGAACAAGCATTGCAAACTGAAATTACTTGTTTAGTAATTATTTGAAATAGTTTAATTTTTAAGCCAGTTTTTAATTATTATGCTAGATAACAAAAGCAGCAGTTGATCAAACATCAATACATACACACACACACATATATATATATATATATATATATATATGTGTGTGTGTGTGTGTGTTTGTGTGCGTGGAAATGTAACAATTTTCTAAATATGTTGCAATTAGAAAAGTCTCATTAAATAGTTATAGATTTTAATAGGCTTTAATATGTTATCATCATATTTCAATTATTATCAATCCACTGCAAGATTAAGATGATTTCAAATATAATTCAGTTTTTCTGATACTTAGCCACAATTTTCCACATAAACACTACCATGATTTCTTATTTTATTTCATTTCACATGTAGTCTACTTCAAGTTCTTTTACAATTTCTTGGGATCCAATTTAAAACTTCAGCTGTTCATTTATTATCAACTATTTTACTAATATATCCAACCCAACTCCTTTGTACTTATTATCTATGCATTTTTTTAAAAAAAAACTTTCCTTATTACTCCTAGTATAATCTCTCCATATTTTATTAAATGATGTCTTTGTATTGCTCTTGTACTAAATAGCCAACTCTCTTATTCATAAGTAAAAACTACTAAAATGCGCTCAAAACTATCTGTTACAAATACATATACCTATTTTTAATACTATTTTTTCCTATCAAAAACACTCCACCTATGTTTAATTCTGTGTTTATTTTCATCAACTTCATTCTATATTAATCATGTGAATTATAGTTGTTAATTTCTTCTAATTCACGATTATCAATCATTATTTTTTTTCTGAAAAAATCTATTGAACATTACTTTAATCTTTTTAGAATTTATCTTTAAATATACTTTTTTTTACTTTCATCTGATAACTCTAGCAACATTTCCTGAAGCTTCGAACTACTATTTGAAAAAAAAAAACATCAACAATCACATCATCTGCAATATCTAGGTGACTTAAATAGTTTCTATTAAGTTTACTTTTTTAATTTCTCATTTTAATACATAAAATATTTTTGTCAAACAGTTGCAAAATGTTTTGAAGGTATAGAATCCTCAATCACGCTTCCTTCCTAAAATTAACTTTTTTTTTGTATTACCATAAAATCTAATCACTGCGTTTGCATTTTGATTAATATTCTTTACAATATGATAGTATTCTGTTTCTAGATTTTGATTATCCGGAGTTTTAATCACCATGGAAATGCTTGTAGCATTAAATGCTTCTTCATATTCTACAAATCTAAAGCACAATCACAACTTATATTCATTGCTTTTTTCTATGATTTTCCATAATATTTGTTTAATTCATTGTGCCTAAACCATTTCTAAATCCAGCTTGTTCTCTTGATTGGATAAAATATTCATGTAGACAAATTGTAATTATCTTGATAAAAATTTTGTCAGATAAAAGACTGATAAGTTTGTAATTTAAAATATATTCTTTATTATCTTTCTTAAATATTAATATTACTATAACATTCTTTCAATTACCTCATATATCTTTATTATTTATATGTTTGGTAAAAAAAATTCCCAACATTCTGTTTTTTATTTCTTCACCACTTCTTTAAAATATAAGCGTTTCCTTTCTATCTATATTTAATTGGGTGTCTCACCTCTTCATTTAAAATACTTATTCAGTAGTAATTGTAAGAAATAATTTGTTTTATTATTCTTTATTACAATATAATTTTCTTAGATCCTTTTTCACATGTTTCATATTATCTCTTCTTTTAGTAATAGTTCAATCTTTTCATTGCTGAATAGATTTTTTCAAATATGAATATGTTGTTTTATACTTTTGAGATTTTTGTTTTCTTCTATAGTTTTTCTTGACAATTCAAAATTATATTTTCTTTTACCATTATTAACTGCTTTCCTGCCATTTTATCGAACTCAAATATTTAATTCTTCTCGATTATTTTTAAATGATTTTATATTCTTTCTTTTTTTATGCATTGTCTTTTCATTTACTTTATTAAAAAAATGTCAGAAAAATCCTGATATTGAATAGATGTTTGCTTGATAAAATAGTTTAAAATCCAAATATAAATTCTTGGGCAACTTTAATTAAATACTATTTTTAAATAAATATATTTTAGAAAAGTGTGATATAGTCAAATTATTTTATGAAATATTTTGTGAACATTTAGTCCAAAAAACATCATCATATACTACCTTATAGTTCAACTTACTAATGGATTTGTCCAGATTCTATTTTATTTTCATTGAATTGAGCATTCATCACTACAGATTAGAGGATATATGAATATATAATATATTTAAAAGCAGAAACAGGCAAATCGATGATGATGGTTTTGAACCTTTTTAAATGAAGACCTGCAAGATTGTTCATTTAATGACAATGAACAACTATGACCTTAGGATCAAGCTGTTGATTGATCATGTGATATGACGTTTGATTCAGCTGTTTCTTAGGTGACTATCTGAGTCAACAATGAGTCATGCAGGTCCATTGAAGAAAATGGAGTACAGTACTAACTTTGTCAATCAGAAAACTGGGTCAACCAAATTCCCAGATGACAATAAAAAAATAACTGTCTGAATAAATTGGCAAAAACAAACAAAAAACTTTACTATAATTGTGTCAAACCAAAACACACATCCATGAATGTTAACACCAAGATACAGTGTGTAGATACAGTTACATAGAAGATACTTGGATTAAAAAGAAAAAAAAAAACAAATCACTCAGAAAAGAAGAATCCATTCTAAAAAGCCAGATGGGCAATGTAAAATCCAATAATGTCAAGGCATGTTTAAATAGTGTGAGGGATTGATTAGATTTTTAATCAAAAAAAATATTAACAATACACCAATTTCAATGGAATTGGGTATTGGGTCTGAAATGTCCATTATTATAAGCTATCATTAATAAAAAAAATAATTATCACCTGCATCCTATCAATAAAATGGTTATTAATTATCAAGACTATCAAATACTATTCTTAGATCAAATAAGAGTTAAAATTACTGTATCTGGTAAAACAATTCATTTGCCTTTTGTTGTGTCTACTGGTAAGGATATCATTTGATTATTCTGTTGCTGGTTTAATCATTTGGGCTTTACAGTGACTGAAGTAAACCAGTTCAAAAATATAAAATCTATCAGGGTCTACACAGTTATGATAAATAAACTGAATTTGAATTTTGGTACAAACATATCTGTATATCTATCAATATTGTTATGAGAACAAAAATATTAAAGTGTAGGTAGATACCCAAGTTTTATGACACATTTATAGTTGGAACACTAAATTGATTTCAAATGATTGCAAACAGTGGTTGTTAAAATAGTTGATGAATGACATCATCACAGGCATAAAATGAATTAAAATTACATCAGCATATATTGCAGAATCACTATCTAGCAGTGATAAATATACAAATTTCAATAATCACCATTACAATTAATAAAGGCATTTAAACTGATGTTAACTGAACCAGATCTGAAGAAAATAAAAAGCAATAACAATGTCCATAAAAACATCTCAGTGACTACACTTTTGAGGGATAATTTTAACCAGGAAGATGAAATGGTATAGTTCAATTTCCCTTCAACTAATGGACATCTAGATTCCATCTTATCATCATTGGATTGAGCATTTATCACTATATACCAATGGATATATTAATAGATTATATATATATATACAATAGCAGAAACAGGCCAATAAGTGATAATGCCTAGTAAATCTGATTGTTCTCATCATAGAAGGGGACATTGCTATAAGTAGGTAATCCCTTTGGAGATAATTTCAGATAATAACAAATTATTGTCAGAGCTAAGCAGTGGCATGCACATTTTTCATTATATAGTTAAAGCAAAGAGCAAGTTTTACTAGAACTGGAAGTGTTAGATCATAAATTAGACACATGGCAAGCTGTCAAAAAACAGCTGGAAGTGTCACTATATCCACACATGAGGCAAGCTGTTATGGTATAGGTGGAAGTGTAAATCTAGAAGGTCATGTGAAGATTCCTTATGTTATTAGTTGCATGGCAAGTAAATGGTATACTCAGCCAACGTATCAGGCTATGGTATAGCAAACATTATTGTATATATTTGTAAATATATTGTGTGCATAAGTAAATAATATATTTAATCGTATTTACATGAGTCAGTGTTTATTACATTATATATAAGCATAATAGTTACATTTTGAAAAATATTTATATAATTTTAGTATTTATATAAATATATTTATAGATATAATAAACACCACCATATTTCCCCATTAGGTATATCATAACATTCTATAAAAAGAACAGACTTGAATAAAACATATGTTTCTGTAAAACAAGTAATATTTTGAAATAAGTAATTCTTTCAGATCAAATGAAGTCCATCCAATTTGTCATATAAACATTCAAGTTTAAATAATATGAAAGTCAAGTAATGTAGAAAATATTTATGATTCATAATGTATCCCTTGACAAAATAAAATTTTAACATTTTATTATTGGAAAAAAATATTATAATTTTTAATATTTAAAATTGTTTGCAATTTTGTTATTGAGGTTGTTATGTTTATTATTTTAAAGTCGTAATATAACTTGTTGATTTAAAAATATATATAAACTATACTTATTTTTCTTTGTTGTGATAATAAAAAAAACTTATACTTGACTAATATATATATTATTCAAAGATTTTTTTAAAGAATAATAGACATTAGTATCAATATAAATAAACTATGCAACTATGTAAAATCAGCTAAAATGTCCTACTTCATATGACCAAATTTGCATATGGAAGAAGACTATTCCATAAAGATGGTAGTTTGGAAATTTAATTTACAATTGGCACCTAAAATTTCTATGATTTTTTCTACATATTTCTTGATGATACTTGTCTCATCTAGATATAATTTTGGCCTTAGAAAAATCTAAGTGATGACCATTATCAAAAATCCTGAAAGTAAATGTGGAAAAAAATAAATGATATTTGATTGCATTTGCACGTTTATTTCTATTGGTATTTATACAAACAATGCTTACTCATTATATATATATATATATTGAAGCAATGGATCCGGAAGTCCGATCCATGCTTCACAGCCTTCTATAAACTTACCAATATTGTAAACCTGGGTTAAGTTTATATCCAAGTATCAACAGGATTTTGCATTAAATATAAAATTAACGTGTTTTATTTTGTACATTTAACACTTGTTAAATTAGCTATTTACTTTAAAATATTTTTTAAAAGTAAAATTCTGTTTAAGATTAGATTATTATTAAATTTCCTTTTCAAAATGTATCAATCAAACATATATATATATACGGAAGCGTATATATATATGATTAAATGCAAAATTCTGTTGAACTAAAATGTTATTCTATTAAAAGAAATAATAAGATATTTTAATTTTAATTTTTGTTAAAATATGGCGTATGATTTTATTTTAAGATAAGCCTGCTAGCATTTCTAAAGGAATAAAATTTGTTCAATTAGTTAGTCCATTCAAGGCAAATTAAAAATGGCCTTTTTAATTAAATCAAATTCAAAGTTAAATGCAGAAATCGATAATAAGAAATTAAAGTTTATTTTTAGCAAAAAGTTACTTCGAAACAAAGGAGCGTAAGGGGCTTATCAAGATCTAAAATCATACACAAAACAATGGAAGAGTATCTCCAGAATTGTATAAAAGGTGGGGAGAACTAAAGACTGTTATATCCACACTTACGACTGTGCCAATGTTATAACTGCAAGTCATACTGTGCGGTCAGCAAATAACATTCGCTACTGTTCAACTGTGTATGCTCTCCAATGAATGGTCTGCAATCAATGCTCTGAATATTCTCTGTAATCTCTGCAATAGATGCTCTCCAAACGAATGGTCTGCACTGAATGCTCTGCCATGGATGCTCTCCAACGAATGGTCTGCACTGACTGCTATCCAATGAATGGTCTGCAAGCAGATGCTCTCCAAACGAATGGTCTGCAATGATCTATTTCTACAGTTTGCTAAAGTTCAATTCCCATGATGTTCTTTCAGGCTGGCTGCTACAAAACTGTTCACAATGGGTCTATTTTAGCCCCAGTCCAGTGTAGCTGTACACAAACACTTTGTAGTAAGTACTGCGACTGCCATCAGCTATCTCCTACTGGAATTGAACAGTAACTCTACTGTAGATGCACTCAATACTGTCTGCTACTCACTACTGCCCGACTGCTCTCTACTGCTCTCTCTGTTACACCGCTAGATGTTACCCAGTCTTCTTATCACTCCCCGACAACTGCAACGATCAATCAATGCACTGACCAATAAGGTAATGTCTCTTATCTAGAAACATTTGTAATTAGCAAATATTTCTAGGAACTGTCGATCGCCATTACATCAATGCACTAATTAAATTCCTCAGCTATCAGAGCATGGTCTAAAAATAGCCTTACAAATAAATTCTAGTTTTTTCTGGAGTGCACAAACATGTCTGCCATTTTACAAAAGACTACACACCTCCCTCCACTCCAGAAAAACCCTTGTTGCTATTCCTACTTTCCTGTAATTTCACTAAGAAATGTACGAGTTAACTCTGCTGCTGAAACTTTTTCACCAGTAACCTTCAATGGTGACTGCACAAGCATTTTATTTCCAAACTTACAGTGATGTTATATCATGTAGACCTTCCATTATTAACGTTATTAATTGGGATTGACATTTTCACCCAGTTTCTCCATCTATGGCTAAACTTGTAGTTCAACATATTCGCTACTCCCAGGTTCCAAATGCGACTGCGCCAATGTTATATCCACACTTACGACTGTGCCAATGTTATAACTGCAAGTCATACTGTGCGGTCAGCAAATAACGTTCGCTACTGTTCAACTGCGTATGCTCTCCAATGAATGGTCTGCAATGAATGCTCTGAATATTCTCTGTATTCTCTGCAATGGATGCTCTCCAAACGAATGGTCTGCACTGAATTCTCTGCCATAGATGCTCTCCAATGAATGGTCTGCACTGACTGCTCTCCAATGAATGGTCTGCAATGATCTATTTCTACAGTTCACTAAAGTTCAATTCCCATGGTGTTTTTTCAGGCTGGCTGCTACAAAACGGTTCACAATGGGCCTACTTTAGCCCAAGTCCAGTGTAGCTGTACACGAACTCTTCATAGTAAGCACTGCGACTGCCATCAGCTATCTCCTACTGGAATTGAACAGTAACTCTACTGTAGATGCACTACATACCCTCTGCTACTTGCTACTGCCCGACTGCTCTCTACTGCTCTCTATGTTACACTGCTAGATGTTACCCAGTCTTCTTATCTCTCCCCGACAACTGCAATGATCAATCAATGCCCTGACCAATAAGGTAACGTCTCTTATCTAGAAACATTTGTAATTAGCAAATATTTCTAGGAACTGTCGATCGCCATTAAGTCAATGCACTAATTAAATTTCTCAGCTATCAGAGCGCGATCTAAAAATAGCCTTACAAATAAATTCTAGTTTTTTCTGGAGTGCACAAACATGTCTGCCATTTTGCAAAACACTACAAAGACTTGGTTCTTATGCTTTTATTCAGATCCTGTGCTGAGATGATTCAGATTTTGTGCTTTAAATTTTGTTCCTGAAGAAACTCTGCTGAAATTTGCCAGAGATTCATTCTAAAATTATTATTCAGAGATTGACTCCAAACATATTGCTAAACCTTGTTATTGAAGAGATTGAAAAACATATTTTTGAAGACTTCTACCTCTTACTTCTACTGATCTGATTTCAAACATGTGACCCATTAAAATTTATATTAATTTGGTGGATGTGATCATGTTTGGTGGCCAGACACAACGGCTTACCTGCTGCCAGGGTCCTAAATCCATCAAAATGCCATACATGTCAAAACCAATCATAAACCTGAACTGTGAGCCATGTGTGTGCCTTTCGTGAAAATGCTGCATATTTCAAATTCCTTTGTCCAGACAAATCCCAATGTACTAATCAAGCCACCATGTCGAGGGAATTGGATTAAAGGAAGAAGGACAGGTAACTGTATATATCTCCTTTCACTAATTGTTTCTGTAATTTATATTTATAATGTAACTGTTTTTTTCTTATTAGATTAATATTAAAGTTATATTTATCTTTCGTGTGATCATCTATTTTATACTTAAATTTTTCCCCTTCGCTATTCCTCATTTTTAAAATGTTATATAAATGTTTTCTTGTTTTATTGCGGGTTAAATTATTTTTCATTTAAAAATATTTCCAATTTGAAATAATATCTGTCATTTAAATACTAGTTAAGTTTCATTTTGTTTGCCAACTTGATCTCCTTGGTTAAAGCATATTTTGTTCGCATTTTAGTCACATAGTTATATATTGGTTATTTATGGATGTCTTTTAATATTTTAAAATTGTTTATAAAGCACAAAGCTACTAGAAAATGCTTTGTGAAAGAGTTATTTTAAATTTGCTTTATTATGGAGACATGAGTTAATAATTTTATTTAAATTGGGAAAGTAATACTTAGACCACAAAATATTACGTAATTGCCATCTGCCTTGTTGTAAAATTATTTATCATTAATCAATCGGGGAATAGGGGAGATAATTAAAACCTTTCTAATATTTTAAATTATCAAGTTTATTAAAATATATTTAAACTAAAAAAGCTTAAGTCTCCTAATGTTATTGCAATTTTTTATTAGCTTAATCTTTTATATTACTTGTCCAATGACCCAAGCATGCACCAACACACAACTCATGTTATATTAAGTGTACATTTAACTTAGGTAGTTCCTTAAGTATTCTAGTCCATTATCTCTCCCTGATGCTAAGTTGTGGTCCAGGGTTAGAAAATAATTTATGCTTGTCTCGGATATGTTGTTTGGTTCGTGTTTAGTCTCGAAAATAGATGAATAGGACAGAAACCTTAGTATTCTTGATTTTATATCTCGTGTATGAGTGGCCTTGAGATACTTTCGCCTAGTATTCGAACTGGGTTAAATCAACATATATATATACTCCACAGAGTCTCCTAGATTCTTGAGCCTCAAGAAAAATTCTATCTATAGGTTTGATCAAAATATATTGCTTAGAGGAAAATGATATCATGATGATATAGCACTTCAATACTTCATCTAATTTTGTTTGTATTATATATGTGTAAAAATTGATAATATACTGATTTATATTTATATGAAATATTGTGAACAAAAACAACATTTCACACAAGTACTAAAATAGACCTGCACTCTTATCTATGCTTATAGCTTATTATTTAAACAAATCAACCTTTAATTACCATACTTGAATTTAGGACCTGATTTTATTGCAAATCTGATTTTTTAAGTCATCATATTCCTTGCACAAGTTTGAAATTGTATATTATGGGGAAGAAAAGGTTTCTCATTATTAGTATCTGTCATAATGAACCTCATTAATCTGAACTTGTGCAAAATGCTGACTTAAAAATTAGTTTTGCAATAAAATTCAAACACAGATAATAAAGATTGGTTTATTTAAAGAATAAGTTCTGAGCATAAGTGGACACCTATGTTTTTAAAATATTTATTGATAGGTGGGTGAATATTTATTTTATAGTGCATGTGCTAAGAAAGTTTCCTTTCACAGTATTTCATGGGTTTATAAATTGATATATTACTAATTATTGCATGTATACCAACTAAAAACGTTTAGCATCATAGATAGGCAACAATGAGAAACATTCTCTTTCTTTTTTGTGTAATGAACAAACTGAATTTGTGTAAATAATATGCCAATTTAAAAATAAGGCTCACAATAAGACCAAACCCTAAATTCAAGCACAGTCAATAAGGTTAGCATTTTCAAAAAATATACTCTAAGCATAGGTGATTCACTTATGCTTTTAAAACATTTATTGATAGGAGAGTACATGATTATGTTGTAGTGCATGTGTGGAGTAGTTTTCTTCCACAATATTTTATATGTATATCTTTACCTCAGTTAGCAAGGAAAATTGATTCTTAAAAACTAATCATAAACAAGAAAAGCATATAAAAAGCAAAAATTAACTTATTTCTGCTGACAAAAATTATATCATATAAATGTATTAATAAACAAATTAACCTAATATATAATGTAAATTAAATAAAAAAATCCTAATGTACAATATATGCATGTACAGCCATGTTATTGTTGTATTATGCAAATATGCATTTCAAATATGTATATAAAATATTGCAACCTAAATCTGTAAAAAATGTGTTATTTTTTCTTATAACCATACAACAGTCATTATCCACTTATGTGAGCCATCAGTGACTTATGCCAATAATTGAACATTGTATTTTAAACTTTTTTGAAAATATATTAGTTATTGTTGACTGAGGATCTCTAGTGAAAAAGTTCAAAATAAATTATTGACTTGCTTTTTTGATTTAAGTCTCATTCACTGATTTAAGACATTATAATTTAATGGAAATTTCTAAAGAGAAAATTCTGTTAGTGGCTTCTTTATAAGTTTGCTGATTTTTTTCTTCTTCATTGTCTTCCTTTTCTTCATCCAGTTGCATTAATTTTTTATTAGTTAATTTTTTCATGAGTGATTGCAAAAGTTCTTTAATGTTGTCATTATCAATTTTTTATCAGCATCTTCATCCAATGTGTCGACAAAATGCTACATTAGTTGCTAAAGTTATAACAATTTGGAGATTCCGATGATTCTTTAATCCATAGGTTAAGAAAAGTGATGTGATTTTTGGTGATATTAGTTGTTGCTATGATTCTAGATAAATAGTTTGTAACTGTAAACTTTTTTTAAAAAATTAAATATTGCTAAGAAAAAAATGGGCTGAGATAAGAAGAGTAAAGTGAATGCTATTTATGCAAAAAAATAAGTAGGACAATGAGGAACTCTATATAAACTAATGTAGTGGCAGAAAATAGTTAAAATACCATTTTTTACACTATCATGTAATGCCAAATTCAACTTTTAAAATTGGTTACAGAATAAACTTAGTTCTTACCAAACAAAATAAGCTTAAAAGATCGAGCTGTTATTAATCAAGGATAACATGTGTTCAATATCTAACTCGCTAATTAGATTGAAATATAATAATCATAAAAATTCTAAAACTACTAAAAGGTTGAATGTACAATAGCTAAATATGTATTATTTATACTTACCATCGCCATAAACAGGAGGAAGTATTCTTCTGTATTTTGTAAAAGCTTTACCCCAATCTTGATGTAGTGGGTTATTGCAGCTGCCATCATAGGATCGATATTTTTTAAAAACGCAATCAGGAAATGAATTATTTGTAAGTCTATAATAATAACAACAACAATAATAATAACAATTTATTTATTTATTAATTACACAATGTATAAAATAGAATAAAATAACTTCAAACAACAAGAGATTTGGGCGAGGACTTATGCAATTCCAAAATTAATAACAAAAAATAAAACTGTATACATTAACATGTAGTGAGTAAGTTTGCAACAGTTAATAAATAATCATAGTAATAATAATAATAATAATAATAAATAGGAATAGTTATATGCATTATGATTTTACAGTTGTAAACATTTTTTAAATATAGAAAATGAAATACAAATAACGTCTAGTGAATAAGCACAAAAAAATTAAACTATCACCATTGTAACTTAATTATCTGTAACTACTTTCCTAATTAAAATCTGGTAATGGTAATTTAGAGTTTTTGGCTAAAAAAAAAATATAAATTTTACAAAGAACCTTTTATGCTATAAAAAGAAATTACGAAATATATCAACAATCACTCTTTATTTCAAAGCTTAATAACAAATAACATACAAAAATTATCATCAATATTGCTGTATTTATGTGTGATTATACATAAACACAAACTTGTTAAATACGCTTACTATTTATTAATTAAATAAACATAAAAATTCATATTTGCAATATATACAATGTTATATCTTTGTCTGATACAGTTGGCTTGGTGTAGCATCTAGGTGCGATGCAACTAAATGTGTAAAGGATTTCAGGTATCTCTCTAAGCTTACCTACCACTTCTAGTTGTACCGTCTTGTGAGTAGATATGTCCTCTTATATAGGCGAATCTGAAGCATCTTGATTTGGAAGTGTGAAGTAGTTGTTTTCTCCACTGTTTAAATCCACTATTTCCTTTACAAATTAACTTACGCGAAATCTTGTGATTTATAGTGAGTTAATATTAGAATTTTAATGTTGGAAATTCTATAAACTATTGAAGAATAGTAATTTATTTATTGAGAACACACAGAGAATACGTAAATAGTTTAAACAGACTTTAGCCTGTACTCAATGTGTTTTAAAATTTGCAATAATAATCAAGCATATTTTGCTGATATAGGGAACCTTCCAAACCACGACACAAGATAGCGATTTTTATAAAGATAAGAGCGGCTGTTTTATTTTTAACCTAAATGTCCACTTATATAGGTGAATCTGAAGCATGTTGATTTGGAAACATGGAGTAGTTGTTTTCTCTACTGTTTACGCCCACAATTTCCTTTACAAATTAACTTGAAATCTTGAAATTTACAGTGATAGTTTATAGAATTTCCAACATTAAGATCGTAATATTAACTCCCTATAAATCGCAAGATTTCACATAAGTTAATTTGTAAAGAAAATAGTGGGCATAAACAGTGGAGAAAACAACTACCCCATGCTTCCAAATCAAGATGCTTCAGATTCACCTATATAAGTGGACATTTAAGTTAAATATAAGATGGCCACTGTTATCTTTATAAAATTTGCTATCCTGTGTCATGGTTTGGAAGGTTTCCTCTATTGGAAAAATATGCTTGATTATTGCAAATTTTAAAGTGCATTGAGTACAGGCTAAAGCCTGTTTAAACTACTTACATATACTCTCTGTGTGCTCAATAAATTAATTACTACTCTTCAATCGTTTATAGAATTTTCAACATTACATCATAATATTAACTAGTTGTAAATCTAATATTAACTAGTTGTAAATCGCAGATTTCGCATAAGTTAATTTGTAAAGGAAATAGTGGACTTAAACAGTGGTTAAAACACCTACTTCATGCTTCCAAATCAAGATGCTTTAGCTTCGCCTATATAAGTGGTTAAAGATAAGAGATCTGCTCTTATCTTTATAAAAGTTGCTATCTTGGGTCATGGTTTAGAAGGTTCCCTCTATGGGCAAAATAAGCTTGATTATTTCAAATTTTAAAAGATTTAATAATTGAAATTACTAATCTGACTGCATATCTGGGGACTTACATATGTGTTATGCAAATCAGTTATTTATATATCTCTATAAATGTTATATTTTTTAATCTATTGAAATAATATCTAATATTATAAATAAGTCAAATTCAGAGATTATCAGTTTTATTATTGAAATACTTTCAATACTATGATTATCATCATCATCAGCATCATCATCATCATCATCATCATTATTATTATTATTATTATTATTATTATTATTATTATTGTTATCATCATCATTATTCTTTTTATTATTACTTCTAATTAATCGGTACATTTATTAAATCTTTAAGTTATCCAGTGAGATTAATTAATACTAGAATAGATTAAGTATTATGTATTTTCTCTTGTTACACACATAATTACAAAGCACTTGCAAACTAAGTAAGTACCTTCATATTGATATGCAAAATATGTGTGTGAAAATGTGTATAATTCTATTTACAATTATTTGAATGACAGTAAGTTAATGAAAGTCATCTTTAAAGTCCACTCACTTTACTTTATAGGTTATATGATGATAATAGCTAGTTTATTGTTTACCATTGAACTCATGGTATATGATGGTCACAATAAGTTTGAAGTTTGACAGCCTAAGATTTATATTATGACTTTTTTTGAATCCAATCACAAAACATGACTGTTGATTACTTTGGCGTTATATTTTTACATATATTTAATTATAGTTATTTTATGATTCCCTTCTTTGCTTTTATCTTATTTACTAAAAAAGTGTTTGCTGAGTATTATATACAACCCCATATAAACCCTATATTTTATTTCAATACCATATATATATATATATATATAACAAAATAAATTATTGTTAAAGTGTATATTACAGTATATATAATGTATCAACAGCAATAAAGATGTCAGTCCTGTACACTAAATTTATGGCATTCAATTATTAAGAAATAAAACATATAAATATTCATTTAATAAAGAATAAAATTTCAGAGCATGTTCAGTTGCACACTTTTAAACCTCTGATTCAATATTTTACATTTATAAAAGTTTGTTTAATGGTTCAAAAAAATGTTAAAGCATTTTTAACATCATAATAGATTTGAATTTGTAATAAAGACAATTTATTTAAAGCTGAGAGCTTTCAATACTAGTAGAGTAGTATCATAACCTTAGTATTATACGACTAATAAAGTTGAGAATAAGATTTAAATTTATTTTTGAATATTCAATAATAAATTATCATAAAATTAAATTTTTAGGAGTAGATTTATATACTAATGGCGAGAATGGTTACTAAAAGTACCATTTTTTTTTTAGAAAGGGGGGTGATAGACTGCTTTTTATTGATGGCGTGATGATATTTAGCTACTGACCATGGCTACTTCACCTTTTTCTTTCTGTCATCTTTCTTCGAACAAACTATGCCAGCCTTAGTGAGATCAAAGTTATGGCCTGATTGCAACTCATATTTTAAAAAAAATGAAGAATATTTGTTGCTTTTTTGGGCAGGTTATAGATAAGTTAGCTCGGGTTTTATCATAATAAGACTTCAAACATTAGGTTCTTCGCAATTAATTTTGTACAGAATTTGACATGAAGTCCCTCTAAGTATTTTGTCTTCTGAATTATTTAATAATTTATTTAAAGATAGAGACGAGCGAAAACTGATATTATATTTATTGATACAAATACTTTTTAATTTGTGTGCATTTTCTAAATAAGAGGGAGACTAGACCATTTTTATCATCAGGTTGATATTTGTAGGATGCAAGATTTTGTTATAAAAATTCTCGATAATTGCGATTACTTTTTTAGAATTGTATCCAATGTTTATTGGTTCTTTAGTGTATATAACGATGTTTCTTCTCAGATCAGACTCGAATTTGTACAGCTTTAAGTTTCTATGGAGAAAGCCTTTTAGACCAGTGTATTTATAGAACAAGGGAGTATTAGATCTAGGGTGTATGGGACATCTTACATCTAATGGTTTTAAAATCATCCTATAGTTGAAAACAGCATCTTGTCTGATGATATCTAGGTCTAAAAATTTTATTGTGCAGGAGCTCATTTTCCTTGTCGATAATACAAGTTAGAGCGATTGCAAAAATTATGATATGATTTTTTCTCATGACAAAAAAAATACAGAATTATTTTGAGGATTATTTGTAGATTTTTTTAAATTTTGAAAATGATTAATAATAATCATTATTATATTTATCTGAAATAGATGGCGTCAAAGTTGTGAGGAGGGAGTTCGACAATGGTAAATGAAAATGTGACAATTATTTTTTAACACACACACATATATATATATATATAGGCAACAAATCAGTTGTTAGAAATATATTTAAAAAAATCTTGACACATTATTATTTTGAACTAGAAGTTTAAAAGTTTTAAACCTAGTAACTCTACTTTCAGTTATTAATTAATATTTTTATGCATTTTATTTTTCTAATAGGTGAATTTCATAAATCCAGTGTGTAGAAACAAAAGATTTCTTGGCTATTAACATTTTATGTTAAATATAGTCTTATATATACTTTTAGTGTTTATGCATACTTTTTTTATTTACGTAATGTATTATATACAGATAAAGGGTGAATTTATTTTAATATATATGATGTATATAATATTTTTAAAGATTTATATGTTTAATTATTATAAATTTAGCAGGAAGTTTTTATATAAATGGCATAATTTTAGCTTGCAATACCTACTTTAAATTGAAAAATTGTTTCATTACATAACTCAAAATTACAGTAGAGCCACAATATCCATTGTATTTTATTCCAAATTCCCTCATATTTACCATAAAACATTTATAATAGCTTTTTCTTTGTTGGTAAATTTTGATTAGAATAGAATACATATTGAACTGTCATATTATAACACAAATGCTTTATATATATATATATATTAAATACAAAAGTATAATACCCATTATAAAAATATTATATATAATATACAAACAATTTAAACTATTTAATGGTAAAACAAAAATATTAAATTTTAAATTCCTTTGTAGCGCTTTCAATTACGTAGTAATCTGTCAACAATAAATTAATTTCAAATTTTAACGTTATGTAAATTTTCATAAGCTGTGTATAGCCGTATTTGCAACTTGTTTATTGATTGCATTATCTTTAAATTTATCTATTAAAATGGCTTCTTTAATTTTCCTCTTTTTATGATTTCTTTCTTCCATTAATAAATATATAATAAATTAGTTTTGATGTCTGTTTTCTTTCTAAAATATATATATATACAATATTCAAATCAATATATATATATATTAAAATAGAGTAAAATTCACATAAATTATAGTTATTTTATTAGAAGTACTTTTGACTAAACATTTTGTAGTTGTTATCAACTATAATACATTGAATAATCAAAACGAGACATCCTTTCACAATACCCATAGTTCAATTTAGTTTAGTTCTCCCACAATTTTGTTATTTTAACATTTGATGATTGCCGATTCATTAACATTTGACGATTTCTTGAAATCAACATAACCTCTTTTATTTTACATTTATTGTGGCTTGTGGCATTGCATACTTTTTATATTTTTATAATCAAATGTAAATCCAGATTGACAAGATTTATTATGATCAAATATAACATATGGTGAAGGTTTATTTACATCCTTTCCTGATTGTTTCTCTTTTTGAATTCTATTATTCAAAAGCATATGCTCTTTTATTCTCTTCTCCAATTGAACTATGGCTATTGTGAAAGGATGTCTCATTTTGATTATTCAATGTTATATAGTTGACAACACTACAAAATGTTTAGTCAAAAGTACTTCTAATAAAATAACTATAATTTATGTGAATTTTACCATATATATATATATATATATTAAAATGTTATTATAAATAATTTTCTAAAATATAATAATGATATAGTTATTAATAATATATTGAGAGGATACATATATGTATTTTTTATTGAGTGTGCATTCACTTGTGCATTCTCTAAAAAAGAATTTAAATAATTACTGTACTATATTTTTATTTTTAAAAATATTTGACTTTTATCACAATTTAATATACTATAGTGAGATTTTTTTTCAATAACTTTTTTCTCTTACACTAACATAATAAGCTAATCATATTATATAAAAATTGTGATCCCTATAATTGTTTTGATGTTTTTAAGACAGTATCAGCTTTTATTATATTGTAAAATTTTGTAAAACCTTTTTAGAATTTCCTTTAAAAATTTTATTATATAAAATTATTAATATCAAATTTGAAAAGAACAAAGTAATAATAAAATATATCTGCTCTCCCATAACACAAATAACTTTAATTAATAAACACAATCGGGTATGGTGTTCCAAGACCAAAATAAACAGCTGCTGGTGTATTGTAAAATTTATTTACAAATTTAAATTGTTTTAAAGTGATCATGAATGATGCTCAGAGAAAAAAATGATTGCTTGAATATTGTAAATTGTATTAAATTTATAAATTGTAATGTTTTTGTTATTTGTTTATTTTCATTTTTGTTTGTTTATTTACATTTTTTGAAATAGCTTATAATTGAAGAATATACTGTTACAGTGTAATTTAGAACTTCACTATATTTATACAAAACTACATAAAAGTTTTCCTTTAAATATTTAACAAAGAACATTTAATTAATCACTCTATCATATCATTGACCTTATTAAAATATTCAGCCCAACAATTATTTCAGAATAGTTGTTTTATGAAATGAATATCAATGATTGGTTGGCAATGAGGTATCTTCTAGTTATCCCTTAATGCAATATATAAAACTTTTTATATTTATTTGGAAAAAGGTTTCTATATTAGATAGCTCATTATGAACTCATGAATCATGTTACCAGTATAAAACAATTATATTGCATACATATCTGGTCAGTTATTTTAAGGTGATAACAAAAATTGTAAGCAAATATGACTGGTTATTCAATTGGCTGGATTCTTAAATACTATTGCAATAAAATATTATAAGCATTTATTCCAGCTTATTATCATAGTGAAATTATATGTATATTTATTTGAGTAATCCAGCAAAACGCTGATATTTATGTTATTGTTCAGTAATAAATAATATAATTAAAAAGTACTTTGAATTAAACAAAGAAATAAATTTAACTTTACTCAATTAAGTCAGTTTTTGAATCGTCACAGCCTTCTGGAAAAGCTAGATCAGTTAAATTTTGGTGCTGATTCAAAATTTCGATGGCTCGTTCTTTAGGTTCATTGTATCTGTAATGAAAGATAAACCTTTTTTTTTTTTTTTTGAAAAGTCAAACTTAAAAATAATATATACATAAAATTAATACTAAGTAAACTTGATAATATAACTAAAAGTATGTTTTTTTAAAAAAATATATATATTTATAAACATTTCAAGTCTTTTTTATAAATTGTATTAATTAAAATATTAATAATATAAAACTAATATTAGTTGCAAAAATAAACATTTAATGTTTAGCTATAAGCTCGTTATAAATGAGAGTTAAGAAAAGGTAAAATAATTTAATGTTTAATAAACTGGCGTAATATAATTATTTATTTTTTGTTAAAAATATTTCTTATATATATATAAATAATGATTTGCAATGTAGAAGTTAAAGACTCATCTGATAAATATGTTTTTATTTGAATCTGGCCCTAAAAATATTTTAGGCGTATTTTTTCAATCAGCTAACCATATCCAAACATAGATAAACAAATAATATTATTTATAAATAGAATGTAACTACTTTAAGGAGAGAGTAAAATTAGGATAAAAAACTGCGCTTAGTATTTCACAATTAGGAAACATGGAAAATAATGTTCTTCTTTGATATCCCTCTGCAAGCCGTTGATAAAATAATTGTAATTTGTGGGCACTATGAAATGTTTATTTACCTATACTCATATTTACGTACATATATAAGAACATATGTTCCTGGGTGTGCATGTGAAAGATTTTTTTTAAAAATCAGAACCAAATGAATAAAACTTTGTAAGTACTTTATTCTGATTCAGATAAGTAAAAAGGATTTAGCAAAAAAATCTTGATCAAATATCATTTATCACTTTCAAAATAATGGGATGTTTAGAGTTAACATTCTATAAAGATCTCTTATTCAGTATTTCTTCTATCCATTAATGACAATTGCATCACAATAGCTAGTTTCTGTTTTGGCGACCGTTTATAAGTTTATTTCAAGTTTTTAATCTATGATTCATCAAATATTTAATAATAAAATTAAAATAACTATAAAGGCTTATTCTCGCTATTATTTTAGAAATTATCATAACTGATCTCAAAGATATAGAAGCCTTTAAAGTGATAAATGATATTTTATCTATATAAAACTTTTCCAAATCTGGAGATCAGCAAAAAGTTATAACAATCGTTTGGTTTTGATCTTTGTAATTTTTTGTATCTGTAAATTATTTATATCTCAGAAAATTTTACACAATGCTCCTCAAAATCTATTTTAATTTTATTTTTTCACCATTAAACTTTCATTGCAAAATATACATGCATGTTGACATAAAAGTGTTTACACTTTTGTAATTATAATTAAATTTTATGCATGGTGGCAGAGTGTTCAACATACTTTAAATCTAATTCATCTGCTATTTTATAACTTTTTACTAAATTCCATTATGTAAACTTTATTTAATAATAACAATCCTGCACATTGCATCATCAGAGGGGTTAATGTTTATGGATTATAACATTTTCTGCCCAATTGTAGTAGTGTATGTTCATAAAGATAGTGGCACATTTACAGATGTGAGAAGTTAATCAGTACAATAGATTATTCTATAACAATATATGCATAAATGGTCAAAAGTTAAGTCAGTCAGTGATGAGGTAGTATGGATAAAAATGTAAACTTGCAAAGAGTAAAATTAAACCCCAAACAACTTTGAAGATCATTTATATTTATGTTATAGAACTAAAAATAACAATGCCAACAGATATGACTAAATTTCTCATAATAGGGTGATCTTATAATATAATTAATAACTTAAGTACTTGCATCTAGTATTGAAAGCAAAATGAAATTAAATAATATTGCTTATCAAGCAAATGACATGATTCAATATCTGATTTTTCACTAAAATTGAAATAGTATAAAGATTTGAAAGTATGCTAAGTAACTTCTGTAAAAAAAAAATCAATTTGTAAATCAAAAAGTTAATTTTTAAAGAATTTATAATGAGGCATAATTGAGAAAATAATTGATTCATATATGGGAGTATTTGTACATTGCAAGTCCATAAATTTCTAAAGAATTTAGTCCCATGTAATGTTAGTAATAATAATAATTCATTCATCCACTTTCAGAATAATATAAATCTCACAAATTTAGAAATATATTTTTCTCTTGAAGTCACAGAATTTTAACAAATCATTTATTATCAATTTGTTAAAAATTATCAGATTACTCCAACACTAAATATCAAATTCTGTTTTAATCCATTTTGTGATAAGACATAATAATAATAATAATATGCAAATTAAATAAAATAATTTTTTATTAATTTTAAAATTTTATACTTTCTAAAAATCCATTTTGCTATACAGCTTAAAAATTTAGCCATAATCAATTGATTATAATGAGATCTACTTTGTCAATTCAGATGTAAACGTTAAAATGTATTCAATTAGATCTAATTTATTTATTATATATTATATTTAAAAATGGATATTATGTTACTAATTAGAAGGAAATTCTATAATGATTATGTATTTAAATCATCCCTGATTCTCACAGAGTTTGTACTTAATTGCAATAACATTTAGCTTTAATACTTTTATCTGCATTGGCTACAATTAATATATAATACCCCTATTAATTTTCAAATATCTTAATTTCATATTATTTTTTTAAATGAACAGGTATCTCTGTCTGTACCTTCCTAAGTATGATGCTACTTTGCAAAAACCCAATTAGTTTGAATTTGGCTTGTATAGTTTAAATTGTATATTCCCTTTTCATGTAAAGCTATATCTCATATCAATTGTTGTATAAACAGCTGTAAATTTTATTAATCTTTTCCAAATAATCTGTTTTTGTTATCTTTTGAAAAAAATATTATAAAAAAATATTGGAATTTATAGCAACAATAATAAAAAGCAAATTTATTTTATTATAATAACTCATTATAAAAAAAGCAATCAATTGAATCCAGTGAAACAAATCCAATTTTATTTCTTTATTTTAGTGATTTTATGGTTTTATTTTTTAATGTTTTATATAAAGATTTTAATATATAATGTAAGTGCTTATAAAAAAAAATCAGTGACTAAACCACATTGAAGTCATTTCTATGAAAATAATCTATAGTCTTTAGTTGAATAGAGTAGGTTTTAATTCAATTGCTGAAATAATCTCATTGTTATTTACATTAAAGATTTATTTAAGGCTTACTATATCAAAACACACAGTCTGCCATTACCCTATAAAAATACACTGTAATAAGCATCAAAATAGATCGTTTTGTTTTCATAATCACCAACAACAGTTTTTCTTAATACTCTAATGAATGAAGAAGCTGCTCAACACAGGCCTTAATCAACTGTTTATCTAAAAATCTCATAAGTTTTAGAAAATATTGATAAATGCAACTAATGTCAGGGGGTCAGAAATTAAACATTTCCAAACATCAAACTGCTTTTTAATAGCTTATTGTAAATATTCCTTATAAAAATTGGCAAGTAAAGTGTACAACTGTACATGAATATAAAAGGCAAACCATGTTTAGTTTCTCTGTACATTTTTAAATATCAATCTGATCTTTAATATTTTTTGTAAATGAAAGAAAATAAAGTATAAAATATGTAATTGTATACTTCAGAAAAGAATAATGGAATGCATAAAATAAATTCATATACTCTTTACAGATTTAAAAAAAAGTTTGTACTAACTCATATAAGATCAAACATTTTTAAAAGATTGAGGATTTTAGCTTTATAAACTGTATAATTTGATCTGACAAAAATAACTGATTATTGGTATTACTATTTATTAAGAGTAATTTTTTTTTCACTATAGCTATATATTATGTTTAAAAGTATACTGCTGAGCAACGGTAATCCTTGGTGGAACAGTGAAGGAGAATGCATTATTCAACAGACTTATTTAAAATTTTGAGTAGTTTACTATCTTTGCTTTACACTCAATTTAAGTATATATAAATATTTATTCCCTATCTAATATTAGAATTCTATCTGCATTAGCTAAAAACCAGCTTTTTGAAAAAAAAAATTAGTTTGGGATTATAATCCGAAAAATTTTCAAGTTTTATTTCATTCAAATTAAATCTCGTGTCGTGAATATGGCATTTAAAGAGCATTACGACTAAACAATATTCATTCGATTATAATAGATAATTTGGTATTATAGATTCTTTTTTGTAAAGTTTCATTAAGAATATTCTTTACTGATAAAAAGCATTTTCAATATGAGGACTTTGAGATAAACGCGTTTTATAATATAAGTATATTTTAAAATTTATTTTTAAACAGATGCAGCAATCTCTGTTTTTAGTACCACTCTTAAGTTTAACAGAGAACAATATATTTTAGTAATCATTTTATATACTGCTTCTTTTTTATAGAAACTACTTTAAATCTCTTTTTAGTTTCAATGATATTTTGACTGCATTTTTTAATTGAATTTAAAAAAATATTTATATTTACGATTATTAGAGAAAGCCTTATACATTTTTGTTTTTGGTTTGATATCAATAGTAGGTCAAAAAATCTGCTTTTTCTTAATGGGATACATCATAATATTAGTCATAATATTCGTAATAATGTGTATTTGTTTACTGGTAATTGAGAACCATTTATTTTTTGCTTTCATACTCCAAAAACTAAACCCTTTAAATGTTTGCATTATTTTCTACATTACACATTAATTATAAATGTAATTTAATCCTTGAATGAGATTTATCTTTGAAGAAGTTAATTACAATTTTGATATGGACAACTTTATATAAAAAAATTACAATGATTTAATTTTTTCAAATGCTATTTATATTTATTGAACTAATAATATATAAAAGGTTACATATAATAGACAAAGTAGATTTGCAAGACCAGTTTAAAAAAAATTCTCTTCATCAGTTGTGACAAGCTCAAACAAACATCATAAATTACAAACCAGAAAAATTTGAGTCTTATTTATGCTAGGTATATTTATTTGATTTAGTGTAAAATAATAAACATTAAATACACACAATTATATAATATCATGCTCTTTTTAAATTAATAAGCTATTTGTGTATACATTGTGGTAGTAATTATCATCTCTCTTCAGTATATTGTGCTTGCAATATAAAAAAGGAATGGTTCACATTAAGATAACAAAACATTGTACTGATGATGATCAAAATAACATTAAGCACTGAATGGTTGGTTATTCAGCATAATTACTCCAAAAGCTTTTTTTAATATCCAATTTAAAATTAATTTTAGGACGACTTTCTTCATCAAAAAAACTTATTGATATATTATTATGTCTAATCATTATTTTGATGTATTTTTGTTATCCCAATATGTTCCCCAGGGAATCGAATTACTTCTCACTTTTAGTACTATATATTTGGAATGTGTTCAAACAGCAAAAGAACTAAATTTGATAATAAAAAAACTTAATTAATTTGCAATAATTATAAAATTTAAAAAATATTATTGTTGCTTATATATTCACAACTATCATAAAATCATAATAAAAATATAAAATATTAAACTTAACAAATATTAAATTTAGATGTAATTATAAATATAAAGAAATTCTTATTAATATTAATATTAAAGCCTACTTATCTATATAATAAAATGTTTTAACCATGGTTTTTGTTGATATGTAAACTTGCATTCGTTGAGAATCATCTTATAAATTTAGTATTTATTTTAATTACTCTTCTTGGATATCTATGATGGTAGACAATGGAAATGGGTCTTACTATAAATAAATTTCAACTATGATGTAAATTTAGGAAAAACTCATCAGAGGTAAATATGGCACAAGGAAAAAAAGCCATATGTAATAATAGTAGTTTCAGTTTGCAAGACTTCAAAGGGATGCTTTCCTTAAATTTTATCATATTTTATATTTATCTATAAAAATACATTGAAGAAAGCAATTCCATTAAAATGTAAGTATTTAAATATTCAGTTATACATAAAGATAGCAAAAAAGATAGATAAATAGATAAAGTACTCTTTATATAGACATAAAATAATCAAACAAAATACTAACAATTTTAAAATGGACTTAGCTATTTTTTCTGCATATAATGCTTTTTTAGCTTGTAGGAGAGCAGGTTCCTTTGCATGACTAAACTTTCCACGTCTTGAAGCTGGACAATCATGTGGCAGAAATTCAAATGCATCTATAATAAATACATACATAATATATTGTAACGGTAATTTTCAACTTTTCCAATATATACGAATATGTAACGGTAAATTTTGGTTGTATTTTCTACTGAAAACCAATTCTCTGATTGAAATATTAAAAGCAGCTGTGTACACAAATAATTTTATTTTACTTCTTATTTATTTATAGGATTCCTTTAGTTAGTTTATATATTTGCCATTGTTTATTCTAAAAGCCAAAACTATACTAGTCAATAAAATAATTAAAATTACTCCAAGTTCAAACTAGCCAAAATAAACAGCAACTCTAAAACACAACTATTTGTTTCACTACTACAAGCAGGCTTCTCAAGTATAAAGGCCTAAAACACAACAAGTTTATATTAAATATCCATAATTTCCAATTATATCTCATGCGCTTTTAATATTAAAAAAAAACTTTTAAACAAGCTTTTTTAATAATAAAAAAAAAGATTCTGAAGCAATTAGCTTATTTAAAAATTATTTTAATATTAAGGGTATTTTGCACTAGAGAAGACTGCTTGTAGCTGTGATACCAATAGATATATTTTTGAGGTTTTTTTTTTGGCTAGTATAGTTTAGTTTTGAATTTGACATAATTTTGATTCTTATTTTCTTATTATATATATATGAGTGTGTATAATAATTAATAATATAGTGATTTAAATATTTGAAATACTGTAGAAGAATATTATTCTTCACACATGCAATATAAATAAATGCATATACTTTCATTAATAAAAGTTTTAAAAGCGTGGATGATCCATTCATACTAAGAGTTTATTTTTAAATAAACCAACATTTAGTGATCATTTTTGAATTACAAGTTTATTGTATTGCAGCCTAATTTCCAAATTACTTGTTATATATCATAGGGAAGAAAAAGTTTTTCATTTTTAACTTCCAGTAATACTAGAACATTTATGCTTTTAAAATATTTATTAATAGAAGAATGTGTGTTTGTTTTATAGTGCATGTATAAAGAATAGTTTCCTTTCATTGTATTTTATATGTTCAAAATGTTATATTATCAATTATTACATAAATACCAATTAATAATTGTCAGTAGTGCAAGAGTTAAAAATGAGAAACGGTCTCTTCCCTGGGTTACATAATCTGAACATGTGCAAATAATTTGCTTGTTTAAAAACTAAGTTGTTCTCAATAAAATCAAACTCTAATTCAAGCATGATTAATAAATATTGGTTTACTTAATAAAATAAGCTTTTAGTATGATTGGATCACCGATGAGTTTAAAACATTTATTTACTCAAGACAGTGTGTTTATTTCATAACACATGTATGAAGTGTAATTTCCTTCCACAATATTTCAAACACACATATATATATTATAAATCGATGTCTGTATTTCTTCAAAATAATATACGCAAATTTATAAATAAATATTTAAAAATACAGTATTTAAAAGATTATAAAAAATAAACTGCTGAATTACTCTAGGGATACACTGACTAAGAATGTGCATATCAGTAGTTTATAAAGTACAACAGATTTAATTGCAAATATGCATATTATGGATAGATGAGGAAAAACCTGCCTATGCTGACCCCATACAATTATTTATATGGTAGGACCATGTGAAATAGTGAATATTTGTCTATGTTCTTAGACCAAGAGCAGCAATCAGGTCATAAATTTGATCTCTCCAAAGCAGATGTTATTTACATTGAGGGGGGGTATGAGAAGAAAAGATTAGGAAGGCGTGAACATTAACCAAGGATAAATTTGCTATGAATAAAAAAAAACAATACTCCTCTGTCAAAATGTGGGCTCTCTAAAGAATTTTACATACAATTGAATAACAAACAATAAATTTAAATTAATTTAAATACATAAATAGCTAGAAAGTACTTATAAAGACAATCTATAATAAATTTAAAAGAGCTATGATTATAATACATAATGAATTGAAAACATACTTAACAAGAATGAAAGCTAAAATTTATTTTAAAAAAATCTATTTTTTCTTGGTTAAATGCCCGAGCATTTATATTGTAAGGTGATGCCCAATCCTTATAAAAAAAATAATAATAAGTAACTGATGTTTTAGGATAAAAATGTATAAAGATTAAATAGGCAGACAACTTTTAAAACCTAATTTTTTAGATATTTGGAGACATATACACATATATATACACACAAACATAACCATACATTCATGAAGGAATGAACACATTTATTTTTTTTATTAAATGTAAAATAAAATATATACATATACATGAATGTAGATTTTAAATCATGACGTGACAAAATAGAAAAAAAATATTTGACATTAAATTCTAGTAACCACATTTCTTTTGTTTAAAAGAGGAAAAAAAGAGTAAACCTTTGTTGATTTTGGGAACGTGGAAAAATATCTAAGCAACAGATTTTTTTTGAGTTGTTGTTGATTTTTCTTGTTCAAATGAAGTGCATGAAAGTAAAGTTGTAAAGAATATTTTAATTATTATATTAGTTATTATGATTTCCTTTCTTTATTAAAAATAAACTATTTAATATTTGGAATTTTATTATTGATAAGTGTAAAATGTTTTAAAAAAAAAAAAAAACATTATTTAATTGATGAACTTTCCTTCGTTCAAATAAATGCTAAGAGCATCATAGTTATTTATCATTGTTAAAAAATATAATTGCTATCAAATGTTTCTTGGATAAAATAAAATCAACTAATGATGAAATAGAACTTTATTAACATTACTTTTAAAGTAAAATATTTATCATGCATCTCATACATATATAAATAAAACTGCATAGAAATAGTGTTCGCTTTATATTATAATGTAAGCCTTGGAAAAGGATTCATATTTAATAATTTATATATTTGTAAATAATATCTAACAATGCACTTTTGCTAATTAAGTGTCGAGGGATTTTTCTATCCTCTTGGTGTCATTGACGTGTGATGGAGGATCATATTTATTGGTATATATTGTTTAAATCAACGTGGAAAGATCTTGATATGGAATGGAAATGCATGGCTTTAAAATCAAATGCCGAGGAATTCAATTTCGTCATGGGAATTGTTAATGCTTAGAATGTCAACATGACTTAATATACATGAAGGAAAGAAAGACATTATCTGCTAAGAATACAGAAGCTGCTCTTGAAAATTTAACTTGCTATTGTTTTAAGGAATTCCAAAATTTCATTATATTTTATGTTTTAAATATATTTTTTTAAATGTATACTGAGAGTTGGGTTGTGAATTTTTCTCACCCTTTTATTCAAGTGTAGCAAACATTTTTTTTTTTTAAAAAAAGAACCCATTTGTTTAGATTTTTATAGGGTGAGAGAGATGCACAACTCAAACTATACATCAATATATTATATATGTTTGTAAATAAAATATTATTGTAATTGAAGGTTTAAATTAAATGAACAATGACTGAAACAAAAGGTAAGATTTTAAATATTTACATTTATTAGACAATTAATACATTAAAATCAAACTAATTAATAAGTAAATATATATAACATTTTCTTGTTTAAATGAATAACTGTTTATGAATGAACTATACAAAACACAAATTAGCAATTCATGGACATAACCTTGAGGTACATTTAAAGGACATAAACAAAATGATAATCGTACATTAGTATTATAATTTTATATTTAAAATAATTAATACATTATTGTAAGTTATGCACTAAATTTTATAATTCTTATTTCAACCCATATTTTAATATTTAAATTACAGCTAGTCTTATTGCTGTAGAGATAAATTAATATTTTGTAATAATCAAGTATATATTCTGTTGATTTATAAATATTATAACTTTAAGCGAAGTTAAAACCTTTGTTTCTCTGGTCTCTAGATTGTCAAGCATCATTCATACTTCACTCACCAGAATAGCTATTATACACGCATACAGATTTTTAATTTATTATTAGCAATAGCCATTAAGGATCTATATAGAGGTCACATTATTGCCATCCTATTTAATTCCATCCTTGAGCAGAGTTAAAGGCAAATGTCTACACTGAGTTAGAACCCTGAGTAATAATAGGACCTGTAAGTAGAGAAAGCTCTAGGTGTACTATCCTAAAAGGGTTTTACAGTCCGTTACATATTTTGGCAACCCAAACATTTGAGGCATCAATTAATTAAATATCTCACCCTGTAGACTCCCGGTACATTTTACGGTCTGTTACAATATATTTAACATTACAATTCTATAGAAAAGGAATAATAACTCTTAATTATCAGAAAAATTCTTGTTAATATAAATCTTTCAAAAATCTTGTAGAGAACACATAATAATGATATCGTAATATAATTGTTTGGCTACTTGGTTTGTTTATTTGGTTTTAAGACTGCTGTAGTTTTGCTTTTATTTGCCAAAGTTTTGAAATAGTTTCTGCATGAATAATGTTACTGAATATTTTCCATAATTATGCTTTGATTTTAGATCTTAATTTTCTTAGAAATGCTGGATGAATAATATTTGCTCAAAGGCTCTATCTTGATTCAAGACAATTAAGGGAAAATTCAATTATAAACATTCACAAGTTTTATAGGATTAATATTATTGGAACATTGTGAAAGATTAGCATGCAATTCTGATATAATGTTGCTTTTTTATTCTGTAAATTAGAAGTCTGATATATACGATTGGATATCTCATTACCAATAACAGCAGTAATTTTTTTGAAAATACACTGCTTTATGATTCGATGTTACGAATCTTAGGAAAGTTTTTTTTTCTCCATAATCTCTCTCTTCTTTGCATTTCAGACATTAAATTTGTCAGCAATTTTTGGCCATTGATAGACAAAAATTGACTATAAATATCATTTCTACTTTTATCCAATCTGATATAAATTGCTGTCAATATCGTTAAGAGATGGATTTTCTGGCAACTAGTATTATAAGTTTATTAAAACTATCATAACCAAAGGGATTTGAAGTGATTGAATTGATATTTTTTAAATAAAAAAACAATATACCATTCTATTTTTTTTTTTAATTTTTATCTCAGAATGGGATAACTTTTAATTATAGAAATATGGATCCTAGGGTTATTAGACTTTGATTATGTTGAATATAGGGAAAATGATCCAAGATCATACTTCAGCAAGCTATTGTAAGTCATGTTTTGTTGAAACTAAACCTAAATAAAAAATTGTTTCTATTCTCCAACAATCTCAATGGAATGTTCTTTATTGCTTGGAATTATAAAGTAATGCATTTTATTTAAATTTATCCTTCAACATTCTTCATTCTTTTTTAACTGACTAATATAAGAACTTAAAACTCTTATAAATATAAAAAAATTAGGAGGATGTAGTTCATATTAGGAGATTTGTAAGTATTTCTAACATAAAAATTATATATCCAAATTATAATTGCTATTATCACAAGATTATTTCACATAAATGTAGCTTACCATTTAGAAATTTGATAAAGATATGCCTTACTAGAAAACTGATAAATTACCTGAAGTACAATTGCCTTAATGTTGCATTGAATAATTAATTTGTAGGCAATCTCCATTTTTGATTATGATACATTCTCAATTTTATATTGAAGCAATTTTATTGTGTCGATTTGAAAAGAACATAGTTCTGTAGAGAGTATAACTGGCACAAGGTGTTTCATGTCTGCCAAGACAAAGTTCTTGATTTTTTTATGTTAATAGCTTTCTTGTGTATTTTCATGGTTTGTTATATTTAACCAGAAATTTATCAAGATGAAGTCAGGTTTTCTTATGGGGATTATTAGTAGTTGCATGCACTAATAGATATTACTTCAAAGTGAGCTACAAAAAGCCTATAATCCATCGCCCCTCTAATTGTCAATGAATCAAATAAATTGCAGACACAAGTAGCTTAAATAATCAAACGATAAATCTATTAAAAATGTAAACTATAAAAAACAAATTGAAGATACACTGTTGAAAATTGAATCAAAATTATTATTCTTCACATTAAAATTATTTTTAATATCTTTCCTGATTTTAATATTATTCTTGTTTTCTAATGGTTTGTGTATAATGCAATATGACTACATTTGATTTTAAAAATAATTTTATAATTTTAATTTGAAAGTAATTGACAACAATATCTTTCTTTACTCATTGTAGGACATAATAGAAATGTACATACATAAAAGAATACAAGTTTACAGCTATATTTTTTGCTAGTTTGATTAATAAAGACAGACTTGCAGGTGAAGCACTAAGTAAGTTTTTTTTTTTTTTAAAAAAAAAACTTTCAGTGGGTTAAATAAGTTTGAGAATTTCTGCTGTAAAATACCAATGATTATTAAATATGTAAGTTGATAATATATAATAATATTTTTGAAATAATAATCTTTATATGCCATAAAATAATAATTCTCGATGTATATTTTTTTAAAGTAGTTTTACTAAAGTTAAAAATAATATCATCTATCAAAAAACATTTATTTTTATCAATTTCTCAATCTTATATGGTTACAAGCTAATTATTATAGAAGTAAAACATTACATTATTAAGCTAAAGAGAAATGTAATGCTAAAAATATATAATATTTCAGAAATAAAAATCTTTACACAGGGTTAAACTTAAAATAGAATTTGTATTTATATTATTATCAGAAACTGTGAGCGAAATTAATTGAGGCTTTGCTAAAATCATTGATTATTTACTGTTTATCATTCTGAAATATTAATAATTATTGATAAAAATGTATCATTTCTCATCCGTTTACTAAATTAGTATGCAGAATATTATCTGCAGGTGTACTAAAATAACTTCTAGTGTAAGTCTGACTTGTAAAGAAATTTTATAATATAGCATAATATTATTACTTCAGAAATATTATTAATATAATTATATTAAAACAGGCAAAACTCTCCATACAGTAGTGCCACTCAGTGCAAGCCAGAGTAATCAATGGATGCCATAAGGCTTGCACTGAGTGGCACTACTGTATGGAAAGTTTTGCTTGTTTTAATAACAGTTATGAACAAGCCTAACAAACAGTGATCATATGATGTTTAGTAGTTTAATATAATTATATGTAAAATATTTGAAATGTCAGTGTTATGCATTGTTTCTCTTTCTTTTATATATATTGTTTTTTGTTTGTTTGTTTTCTAGGTAGGCATTTTATTTCCATTTGTCATAAAACTTTATAAGAAAATACAAGAAAGAATTAATGCTTCATAAGATTATGAAATGTTGGAATCTTGAGCTATTTTCGGGGAAATTGTAACTCAAAAGACCCTCTTTCTATTATTATGCTAACCATGTAGGTCATGGTAACACTTAAAGCAGGCAAATCATTTAATATCACAAATAATCTAATAATTCCTATATATTATTTATTTTCTTTTATATATCTGATTACCAGACAATTGCCCTGTTTGTTTATTAATAACATGACAAATTTATTTACATCAACTCACGTGAAATGAATGCCATTAATCTTAAATATTTATCTGTTGTATAATTCCTATAGTTACTCTAAGCTTCCTATTTTAAAAACATGCTTTGCATAATTAATTTAACTTTAAATTATGTAACAATGAAGCGTCTTTAAACACGTGTTGCCATAAACTTATCAGACTGAATGCCTGGAATTAATAAGCTACTAATAAAAATCCCCCCTTTTTTTAGATTTATTAGCTAATATTTTTATTAACTTGTTTTTCAAAATAATTAATAAAAAAGAAAAAAAATCAGACTCACCTTCATTTTCAAATGGATTTAAATTATGATTTTTAATTAGTATTTGTCTAATTTCAATTTCTCGCGAAGAAAAATCTGACAATGAATTTGATTTGTAGATTAAGTAAGTTAGATATAAGATTAACCTGTAAAATACGAAACAAAACAATTAATGATTGGATAAACATAATCTACCTTTCACCCTTCTTATTAAAACATTTCATACCTTTAAAACTAATAATAATAATAAAAATAATAATTAGTTGTTACCTTATTGCCATTTCGCATTTACTTATTATAAACATATAAAATTAATTTCATTTTTTTGCAAAAATGATTGATAAAATTAATATAATACAATATGAAATTAGCTTCTTAAAAAAGTTAAATGGATAAGAAAATCTCAACGCAATAGAAAGTATAAATTAACTTTAACTCTAATGCCGGCAAATTAAGTAAAAACTTAAATAATTTTGGAGCTTAAAGCGAATTTTCGGTCAATAACCTAATACATAAAGTTCAATTTAATGATGACCGATAAATCATATATATATGTAAAATATTAAACAATTCATTGTTATCTTTATGAAATAGCAAGGGAGAGGGATATTGCAAACTATATGAGAGTTAATAAATTAATGAGATAATCGTAATATTTTGATGGACAATAATTTATATTTTAAAAAGGCACGCACATAAATATTTGAAATGTATAAAATATATTATGATGAAAGAAAAAGTAAGATGTAGAATATAAATATTATTAACACGGCACGAAGGTCGTATTTTAATTAAGTTATTTCACTTTAATACAATTTCAATTCATTTGGGTATTTAACAGCCAATTTTATTATTTACTTTATATATGAATATAAAGTTTTGATAATTGGTCGGTTAGTATATAAATATTTCAAATATTTCATAAAAATGATTTTTATCAAAATTTTTAATACGTAGATCTAAAAAAAATCTTTTTTTTCATAATGCATCGTCAATAGTATTGATACTTATCTTTATTATACAAACCTCTCATTAATTGTTTTTTAAAATTTACACATATTACAACAATATAAGAAAAAAGATGATCAAATTTAGATGCAAATGAGAAAATCACATAAGTGTAGAAATAATAAATAAATTTTCATTGTTATTAATCCACCATATATAAATATATATATTGTGACCTTCTCTTTGGATCATCAACTAATCTAGACTCACGTTTGGCGCTATAATCCGCCTTTGTGTCCTTCTCTTTGAACGCTGGAATCATATATACGAATCTGGCCGCACATTTCATGGCACCAATTCCGCCTTTTGTAACCTTCACTACCTGAATAATCAAGAATATAAGCATAAAAAAACAAAGATGTTAAACGAACGAGATGATTCCTTTATTGAACAAAACTAGCATGAAACTTTAGATCTAAAGAAGATCACAAGGTGATTAATAAAGATAACTTCTGGTCAAACCAGCTTTAAAATCCGCACAAAACAAAATGTAATGAGTTAACTTTGATATTCAGCAAACCAATAAATAACTAATAATGATATCTCTGGAATGATTATGAAATTAAAATTATAAATGAAACAATAAGTAAATTATGATGTAGATGACTAAATGCATGATGGAAAGAAGTAATAATTAAATAGTAGAATGAAATGAGTCTAAGAATGAAGAGAAAAACGAAGATGTATGAGAATAATGAATGATTAAGGTAATGATAGAATAATAGTTAATGAATAGTTAAGATGATAAAAGAATAAAAGTTAATGTATGATTAATCAATCATGATAATGAATTAATGTTAAATGAGAATGAATAAATAAAAGAACAATCAAGATGAAATTGAAGAACAATATTGATGATGGAGACTGAAATTTTAAACTATAAACTAATATTGTATTAAATGGTAAGAAGATAAGCTAAATAAAAATAGGGATTCCAAACTTGACACAACCAGAATATTTATCATAAAGTTAAAACAAGCTATACCTTTTATGACAAAAGAAGTAATTGATACCTTAAAGTTTGGTTGACTGTCATAAAACAGTGAAAGTAATCTAATTCAAGTCCAGCTATAACAAATAACTAGCTATAAAATTTACTACAAATTCAAATTCTACCTTGAAACTTAACAACTAATTCTTCTCAGGGTTCAAACAACTCAAAGATTGTTATACAAAATATACTTGAGTCAGTGAGAGGGATTTTGCCACTACCCAAATATAATGCACAAAACAGCTCTTAACATAAATTCCACTTAACAACTATATTTAGCAGTTCCATAAAAACTTTATACACTCAATAACTATTATAAACTTTAGAATTTAAGAAATAGGAATAACTTTTTAATAACTAAACATAATAACTTACCAAATTCCATTTCTCAAATAATTATAAACCATGTGATCAAGATCAGTGAACGATAGCTCTGCAGGTTCAACTAAACTGATAAAACCAATATTAAGTGTTTATCTTTTAGTATATCACTTAAAATAATATGTATTCTAGGTTAATACCATTTTGATTGTTACGTGATGATGCCTTAGATATACTCATAAATTATAGGGCTTAACAAAATTATTATGATATATCAACATATAGTTAATTTTACTATATTGGTCAATGATGATTTCAATATGTAATCCTCTGATATGTCGATAGCAATAACAATAATAGTGTGTATGGTGACTAGCAATAAGACTACAGGCAACTAAATACATTTTAAAACACAACAAGCTTCATTTACAATATTTATAAATTTATTTCAGACACATTGTCTGAAATAAAACCAATACATTATGTGTATTTCCCATTATTTATACACATAGTAAATAAGACCAACTATAATGTTTATAGTATCACTATTATTATTGGCTAATTTTCTATAATTATTCTATCTTATAGAACATAAGATTTAAACTTTATTGAAGCTAAATTAGCATTTAAATTATAAACAAAATGTACTTATGTCTTTGGGATATACGCAACTTTTTAAATCTAAAACTTGAAGTTATGATTCAGTATATTAAACTGTAACTATTTAATTTGTCGGAAAATAATAAGGGCAATTATCATGTGCAGCACAATTAATAATCATATTATCTTTTAATATGAAAAGATTCATTATATTGATGTGGGGATAGACATCATAAGTCAAATGCAGATATGACACTAAAACACTACCTATGTCCACAACCTAATTATTGAATATTTAACTGATCTTATCGATCTATTGGTGAATCACTACTTGATGAAAATAAATCCACACTGCCCATGTGCATTTCTTGCTCTTACACCTAGAAGTTATATAATCACAAGTAGGTTTTGGTTTGGTTTGTCTATAAACTGATGGACATCCTACAACATCATAAGACACTATTCCAATTAGGCAAACACTATAGATTGACCAGTGTTTCTTAATCTAACATTATCTTATACTTGCTATTTGATTTTGAAATATGAAACTTCACCATACACAGTGGAAAACTAACTCTATAGCCTCATGAGGGATTAAACAATAAAGGGAGGCTCTACAAAACAACATGATAGTTGTATAATAATATGGCTAATTCTAATACCTCTCTATAGGTATACATGTGTGAGCTTCTCATCATGGGAAAATATAATTCAGATCATGGATATCCTCTTTTGGGATTAATTATGCTAACTACACATTATTACTCATGACCATACCATCCTCTCATGAAATCAGAAATGGGTGATTCTCCATCAGCCCATGCTCAATATTAATATTAATATTCTATTTGATGCCATTATATGTAGCACATACTTATCAGCTAAAAGCTGTCACAAATCATTCTCAATATTATAGAAAGGTAAAAATAACACTAACAATAAAAATGGAAACATAAATATTCTATTTCACAATGCAGAAACTATTAATGTATTAATAGACAAACCAAAATATATGTTTCAAATAATCATTAATTATTTTGAAATAATAATTATACTTTTGCTATAGCAAGCACTATGCACATAATCACTCAAGATCAACCTACATTTATATTTACAGTGGATATGTTCATTCATTTGCTCATTCTAATAAACCTATTTCATTTTAAAATTATAACCCTAGTTTACCTGTATATTTATGCAAAAAGTGTTACAAAAAATATAATAGCATAAATATTTTTATGGTTTCATTCTTTTTTTAAAATCAATAAAACAGACCATAAAAAATAATACATTAACTCAAGTTTATATTTCAGTTCCGTAATGGTTTTTCAATTTAATAATGTGTAGACAATTTATCCAGGTTAAGATATCTATCCGAATTCAAAGCTTCAATTAATACATTTATAAACATGGCAATGATTTTCAAACGAAAATGTTCAATAGTTCCTTAATAATACTTTTTTAAAACAATTTTAAAAAAAACTTAAATAATAAGATTAAGCTGGCATAAAACAAAATAAATTCTTCAGCTGAACACACTGTAATTTATTTATATGATCCCGAGTTCAAAATGTATATCATAATAATAATATATATTTCTTTATCTGAATTTCTTTATCCTCTTTTAGGAAAATGCTTCTTTTGAAATATAGTTTTTTTAAATAGTTTTCCCTAATAATATTCCAAGACGTATTTTATTTTTAAAACCAATTTCCTTTGTTTACTTTTAAATATGAGAGTAGAATTTTTTTATCGTTCAAGACATTTCTCTGTTTATAAGCTATAATTAATGTCATAAAGTTATTTATAAATACTGGCAAGTATGACCATTTATAATGTATTCAATAACTATAAATTCATTATTAATCAATGCAGATTGCTTTAAAGTTTTATTTCCGAATACTTGTCCTTTCTTACTGTGTAAATAAAAGTTATCCTTTAAAATATATATACTTTATTTGTTTGTGTTTAGCTAAAAAAATCATTTTCACTTATGTCGAGATCTAAGTAATAACTTTTTTTTTAAAAAAAAAACAATCATTCTTTATAGTTTCATTGTAATCGAACGTAGTAGCTTCCTTATAATTTTTTTTTTTAACTTAAATTTTTTTTTCTCTTTTTTTTTACATATACTTTTAATCTACTAGGAAAAACAATTAGTATTTTATTTTCAAAATAGTTTAATGCAACCGAACACTTATCTATGAAAATGATTAATAATTTGTTCTTTAATCTTACTTCCAAGTAAAGAAAAATAAATAAATTAAAGTCATATAATATGTGAGACACTTCATTTATTTCAAACATTTTTTTACTATAATTTCTATGCCTTGACTGAAATTCAAATTGTCAGAAAAACAGATTACCTTTTCTTTTTAGCCCTCCATCACTACAGGACGATTTTAAATATTTTAAACATACTTGTATTTTTTTAAAAATATCAAGTTTTTTTTTTTTTAAAAAAATTACTTTTATTAACAAAATTTTAAGATCCAGCACCAGTTGAATCCAAACAAGATCAGCCCCTGGATGGTCCCTTGATCTCTGTTTTATCTCACAATTTTTCATCCACCTACAATTCATTTAAAAACCAATAAAAATTATTTTTTATTAAATTTTAATATTCTGACAAACCAGCTGTGGAATCAATCTACTGATGTAATCAATATAATTTTCCCATACCACGTGACTTTCAGCTGCAAAGTCAAAATTTTATTATCAACAAATATTATGCAACATTTTTTTAATGATATTTTATAGAACACAATAGTAATAAATATAAAATTTAAAGTTATACCCTTTATTAAACCCTTAAATATTGCATAGAAATAATTTTATCCACACATTTGCTTTATTTACTTATTCTAAACAATATTGGAATTAAAAAATTTTTTTATTCTTATGTTTCCATATCTATGCATGCACATATTCTCACATACATCTGGGCTTTACATTACTTGTTTTAAAATTATTTTTAAATTTACAACAATAGAATGTTAATGAATATTTAATCTAAATAATGTTTATAACAGGAATGCTAAACTACAAAACTAATAACAAATATTCTTATTAATTTAATAAAAACTTACATATCATTTTTTAAAAATTTATTACTTAATTATTCCAACTTATTTATAATATCTAATTATTATTCTTTAGACATTAAAATGGATTATATAGTAGTTATTTTAGAATACATTTAATACTATCTATCAATTCACAATTATTTTTTTAACATTTGCTTATGTTAAATTATTACCTAACATCCCTTATCAAACCAACTGACAGTATTAAAATATTTAGATTAACCTATTTTAATAATTAACTAAGTTAATTTCCATTTTTATCATCATTACTTTTTTTAAATCTGAAATTTTTAAACAAAAGGTTAAGCTAAGATAATCTTGATTACCTCTTGGAACTAAGTGACACTTCAGTTAGGTACAATATATATATATATATATATATATATATATATATATATATATTCCAAATGACACATGAAGTAAGCAGTATAAACTAACATAGCAATAATAATAAAAAATAATAAACAAACATTTTCTCCCATTAAATTTTATCCTATTAGCCAAAGTTTATTTCATCCTTGTGAACTCAAATGATAAGAACTGATATTATGATGAGTAAACATTCTCAAATAACACATATATATATTTTATGATTATCCTATTTGATGCTAATATAACAAGGCAATATTCAAACGTTTTCAAGTGTAGCATAATTAAAATCAGTTTATCCACATTTTAATCCAGATAATTTTCCTTAAAAATGACTTTAGAGTTTCATTACAATTACATATTCAAATTTTTAAAATTATTTGTTGATTTTATTCTTTTCTTCATGGTAATATCTGTAACAATCTTTAAATACTCTGGGCATTTTTTTTAACATTTTAAAAATATTATTACAACACATATTTCCCAATAAAACTTTAAAAGTAAATATTTATTTTATGCCATTTTTATTAGCAAAGTATTATGTGATTAGCAATATTAAGAAGAATTTATTCAATTATAAATACAATATCCTTGACATTTTTAATTACTCTGTAACTTTCCATTTTTATCATTAATCAAATTTGCGCAAAAGAAAAATTTGCAGATGAGTTTTTTTTTTTTTTTAAGAAAGAATAGAGAATAAAATCACGCAATTATCTTTTAACTTTATTAAAAGTTAGATGATTCAAAAATGACATTTTTTATTTGTTTATTTTATCTTTTGACATTTTTTTTCAAAATTATTTCGAATTATTTTATTGAAATTATCATTTATAAGTAAGCACATTTTTCTACTTAATAATAAGTGCATGAAAACAAACATTTTTTGTCAGCTTTTTCTTTTAAATGTAAATAATTTGTGCATAATTTTTAAATCTGGGAATTTAAAAATATGAACAAAATAAAAGCAAAAGCTTACTTTTTCTTGAATTGTTCTGGGTTTGAAGTAATCTTTATTGAAGTAAATTATTATCCATATCATTTTCTATTTATCCTTTATAGCATGACTTTCAGGAACTATCCAATCAATGGAAAAATAGTGTTAAAATGATAGCAAGGCTTTAAGATTTCTATTCAATCCTTTTAAATAAACAATATTTTATAACCCATTAAAATAGATTTCAAATTTTTCCGATTTTTCAGCTTTTTCTTCTTTATTTTATAAGATTGCAGTTGAAGTCTGTTGATTCTAATTATATTTTCTTAATTACCCCCCTACACACACAACTTTATTATATCATATATAGCTTGTATTACAAAGCATTGTGGTAACAAATGGACCAATAACCTTAGTGTGAATATCATTAATATTATTCCACCTGGCTTCCTTTTTAATAACTACTCATAAGGTGCAAGACTATTTTTAATTCACTACAAAAAATATGCTTAAGAATTAACTATAATGATTTATTTTACAAGATTTACAAATTTAATTAATTAATTTATTTATTTCAATTGCTATTCAACAATAATAAAATAGCAATATATTTATCTCCCAATTAATAATAATACTTTTAATTTATTATTTTATCCCTAGTCACAGCCTACACTGGGTTTGAAATCTCTTCTCCACTCAAGCAGATTTCCTAATGCATCAAGAACACTCTTTATTGAAAGCCACTTGTTAAGATTTTAATGCCAAATATATTTTTATGATTTAAAATTTGGGATTATTTAATACAGGGACCTAAATATAAGGTCACAATATATATCATAACATGTGACATAAATAATTAACTCAATGCTGAATTTGAACTTCCATTTGAAAGAGTCAAATTAACACTAAAAAGAACAACCTCATTTTGGTGATTAGCTATATATTGTATCAGTCCAAAATTTATGTCCATCCAACAAGATTTAGAATCTAAGCAAAAGTACCCCAAAATCCAATCATGCTTAGATACATAGGTCAGGAGCTATCATGAATTCTAACCTATTTGCCCATTCCCCAAATCTATAACATTATGGACAACACCTATGGTGATACTATATAAATTCATTATATCCTGGCCCAGTGCTACAACATTTTACATGAGAATTCAACCGATGATGATGATGAGAGATTGAGTGAACCCAAGATATTAAGTTAAAAATATATATAAATATAAATATTATTAAGGAGATTCGAACAATTGGATTAAAGTTTAAAATATAAATATTTATTTGGACAAAATTCAAGATGAGTTTTATATATATAATCAACTTCACCCCTTTAAAACTTTATTTTCATTATAAACATTTAAAAAACTTGATGCAATTATTTTTATTTTAACAAATATTAATTTAGTGTGGCAGTTACAATACTGAATGTATTTTTAAAATAGGCTTTTATTCGATGTTACAAAAATAGATTTATCTGAGTGGTTTGGTGGACGTTTTATACATTAAATAAATATTTATAAAGATACAATAGAGTTTCACTGATTATGAGATTTTAGTATGATGCCCTTAGCATTTGATACATAAGTTTATTTTCATTTAGAGACTTTATTTATAAAATAAGGATACATTTTGGATCGTTAAGTAGACTAAACATTATTTATTTTATATTTTCGGCATTTAACGATAGAATATATTTACAGGAACGCTTATTTCATTAATGGGGAGGGCAACTTTATGAGAAGCTGGATTTAAACTCCAATGAAAAACATTACAAAGAGACAAACATTTTATTATCACATATCAATATGATTTAATTTGCTAAACAGGCTAGAAAACTAACTATAAGAAATGGTGGTGCTAGCATAATGTCAGTGAGAGGAATTGGCACATTTGTCCAGGACAAGGTCATTCTCCAATTTTTTTAAAGGTGGTACATACAAGCTTCATGCTAGAGCAGTACAGAAGGAAAAAGTAGATAGGAATTTTCTATGGGCTGGACTGTGGTGTATCCATGCAGAGTTTCATCTAATCTAACCTGCATGTTCTAGAATTAGACATAGACTTCTATCATGAACAAGGACATTAAAAATGGGAGGATTAGAATTCCTGGAATGAGGTACAGGTGATCAAAGCAGTATATAAATATATATACTTGGAGAAAAAAATTACTAATGAAGAGAATCATGACTCCCTGGAATGAGGTACAGGTGAATCAAATCAAAGCCTTATGCAGCTTACTAATAATTTGACATATGTCAGCAATGCTATTATAATAATATAAAGTCACTGAATTTAAATATTAAAGTAAAGCCTTAAATGGTTTAACAAATATGTAATGATATGCTAAAACAATGAACCATATAAGCTAAAGTCATTTATCATAAATTAAACTATAATTAATGAAACATGCATTACTCTTCCTTCTTGAATCAATATTTTAACATATAAAAAAATTAAAATTCACACACTTAAAAGTGCAAATAGCAAAATATATTTAAGTTGCCAGCCTTTTTGGTGATGATGATCAATAAATAAATTCATAAAATTAATGGACACCAATATCCACCCCAGATTGCAAAGTATTTATATATTTTGTATAAATTTATGATAAAATATTTATTTAAAAAAAGCAGGTATTCATTTAAAGTACAAACCCAATCTTACAAGATATTTAGAAATAAATAATAAGAACCCATTAATTCCACTTCCCCCTTCTATTCCACAGAGAGATATAGAAGTTCATAAGACTAGGTTTGATTGACATTTGCAAATAAAATTAAGTGAAAAATATAAAAATATTAAAATTAAATTATAACCGCACTCAATTATAAAAATAATAATAAGTGTGAATTGGATGAAAAATTTGGTAGTAAACATTAGTTGGATAGTAGAGAATTGATACAATATTAACATATTTGCCAATTAGTGAGTTTTTTTTTTTTTAAAAATTAAACATAAAGAAAACATTAGTTTACAAATTAAATTACAATTGGCTAACGTGATTATATTGACTTTGGGTTGGTTACCTCAGGATTCTATGAAGTATTGATGAATCTTTTATAGAAGGCAGTATTCTTTGATGGCATGGTCACTCTTGAGCAGTAGGGGCTACATCCTGGCATGAGTCAGGTTGAAGACAGAGGGGAAGGTGGCTTAGGCTTCTCAAAATTGAACGGACATGAAGTCGGCTAGCAATGATTAACCAAACTCTGACATGATAGATTTTTAGCCCTATTTATGTCAGTTTTTAGCCACTCAAAGAATGTTTGTTTTAATTATACTTCCTGACTCTAAAGGATTTTTAATTTACAAAAATATTTTCTCTATTGTTAGTAGAGATGCAGTTGTAAGATAACTGTCCAAAATAAATTCAAACCAATTTCCAGATTGGAAATGGATTTGATAAAAATGTTAATAGCTAACTAAAATCATTTAGCTGTGTTTTAGATTTTACTTATCTTAACTTTAATTTAAAAATTCCTTTTAAAATCATGAAACAAACTTCCCACCCCTTTAATTATTTCTGGACAGTTAACAACTGCAGCTTCCATCTTGAATTTGTATGTAGTTTTATGACAAAAAAGTAATTACAAAGTATTAAAATAAAAGTAAAAAAATACAATTTTAAAAGACAAAAAATTATTTAGTATTTTTAATTATATATATGCTCCTGTAATATATGTATATATCTGAGTCACATCTATAAAAGATAATATTTAAAATAATTAAAGAAAATTTTTTTTCAGAATTATATTTATAAATCTCATAGATGCTTCTCAGAAATATACATATAGTTTATATACATTTTACAAAAAAGAAAAGGAGCAGGATGACACATGGGCTGTGGTAGAACAATGAAACTCGATCTTAAACTAAGGTCAACTTTTTCAATATAAAAAAGCGGTGGGTTTAAGAAAGGAAATTAAAAAGGAGTGAATACTCTCTTTCTTTTCTCCCTCCAGATCAGTGTTTCAGCTGGTTTGTTTGTGTGGAGGATAGAGAAGAAATAGGTCTAAAGCGCTCCAAGGTTTGAAAACGTTATCAGTTGAAGGTGATTTTCGCCGAAAGTCTCAACTCTGAAGCTAGATATCTATATGGGTCTGATCTCAGTTCAGTTTCCACATAGTCAAAGTCTCTGAATATATATCATTGAAGAAAATTTAAAGGTACATTTATGAAAAAAAAAACAAGTTAGTCCGTAACCTGTTCACTTGTTTTGATAATAGTGGCCTTTCCAAAACCGAAACAAGTGAAAATATTTTTACATAAATGAAAAGGAGTCAGAATTACTCCTCTTTCTTTGCTCCCTCCAGATCAGCTGTCAAGCTGGTTGTTTCTCAGTGGAAGGATGAGTATAGAAATAGGTCTAAATGACTCTCAGGTTTGAAAAGTTTTTCAGTTTGAGCGTGAATTTTCAGAGGTAAAGTCTTCAACTCAGTAGAGTAGATATCTTATGGGTCTGATCTCAGTTCGTTTCACCATAGTCAAAGTCTCTGAATTATATCATTGAAGAAAACTTAAAGGCATTTTGAAAAATAAAAAAAGTTGTCTACTGCTTCCTTGTATTTATAATCAATAGATGGCGTCTTTACCAAAACCGAAACAAGTGTAAAATATTTACATAGAAAAGGAGTCAGAATTAACTACCTCTTTCATTTTGTCCCTCCAGATCAGCTGATTTCAGCTGGTTGCTTCGCAGTGGAAGAATAGAGTTAGAAACTAGGTCTAAAGACTGTCTAGTGAAACGTTTATCAGTTTGAAGGTGAATTTTCAGACCGGTAAAGTCTTCAAAATCAGCTAGAGCAGATATCTATATGGGTCTGTCTCAGTTCATTTCCTAGTCAAAGTCTCTGAATATATCTTGAAGAAAACTTTAAAGGTATTTTGAAAATAAAACAAGTTTCGTACTGTTCTTGTTTTATGTCAATAGATGGCGTCTTTCCAAACCAAAAAGTGAAAATATTTTTTGAAAGGGTAGAATTACTCCTCTCATTTTGTCCCTCAGATCAGCGTTTCAAGCTGTGTTCGTCAGTGGAAGGATAGAGCTATGAAATGGTCTAAGTGTCTCGCTAATTTTTCAGTTTGCAGTGGTTTTCAGACCGGTAGTCTTCAAACTCCTAGAGCTAGATTCTTATGGGTCTGTCTCAGTTCAGTTTCCCATAGTCAAAGTCTCTGAATATATCTTGAGAAACTTTAAGGTTTGAAAATAAAAATTTTTGTTGTCATAGATGGTCTTTAAACGCAGTGATTTTTTAAAAGGTCGATTTCTCTTTCTTTGTCCTCAGATCATGTTTCGTGGTTTGTTGTCAGTGGAAGGGGGCTGGGTGTGGTGCTTCGTGGGTTCGGGGTTCACTGTGGTGTTCTTTGGTCGTCTCGTTCGTTCTGTGTCTCTGTTTTCTTGGGGTTGAATAGTGTCGTTGTTCTTGTTTGTCGGGCTGGTTTTTTTCGAGGGGTTCTTCTTTCTTTTGTCCTCAGATCGTGTTTCGCTGGGTCGTCGTGGAGGGGTGAACTGGTTGGCGGTTGTCGGGCGGTTTCGCGGTCTTCCTCGCGGGTTTGGGCGTTCGTTCTGGGGGGGGCGTGGTGGTGGGGGGTCGGGGGGGCGGGGGGGGTCGGGGGGGGGGGGTGGGGGGGGGGGGGGGGGGGGGGGGGGGGATATATATATATAGTAACCCAGTGCTTTTGGCTCTTGGTTTCATTTAACATTATTTATGCATGTAATTTATGTTATTCTTTAGAAAAATAAAAAATAAAATAATATAAATAATATTTGGTTAATAACGTGTGCCATTCCCTTTACCTAGATATAGTTTGTTTAAATAAACAATATGTTTCCAATGCAATATCATGTTTTTAAAATGACAGATTAATCTAAATAAGATATTGGAATAAATAGAAAGTTAATATAATTTTTAAAAAAATGTAATAAAGGCATTTAGTTCTAAAATGGTTATATAAAAAAAAACCATAAATGTAAATTAAGTAATTTTTAAGATAATATTGTTTTTTTTTTTTAACAAAAAAACTCTGATGAATTTATTTTGAAGAAAATAATTTCATGTGTAATTATAATCACAGATAATTATTGTTGGTTTTAATGTATTTATTATTTTTATTTATTAAAGTGTTTTATAATTCATTTTACATAATATTGAAAACCACATGATTCTAATAAGTTATACAATTTTTTTTGTTTGTTATAATCAAATGATTTTTTTTAGTAGAGGTCACTGGGATTAAGGGAATGACCAATAAATACTCAACTCATTTATATTTTTAATAGTTTTGCTTCTTTTCTTCATAGTTAAAAGTACAAAATTTTATAACATTATTATTTTCTAATTTTGTAAAAATAAATTTGTAATATAATGGAAGTTCTATCTACAATGTTCAGGTAAAAATTTTGGTAAGACATTCTGTATCTTTGTTATCTTTACCTTTGTAAAACTTTCTGCATTATTAATTATCCTATAGTGAAAGTTAGATTTTTTTAAACAAAACTAAAATGGAAGAATTAACCAAGAGTATAAATAAAATTGTTTTATCTGAAGTACAGAAAACAAATATTTTTCAAGTTAAAACTGATTATTTAATAATTTATTTTTATTTGTTAATATTTTCCTGGTATAAAAAAAAAACAAATAAAGGAAATATTAAAAAAAAAGAACTGGAAACATTTTCCTGCATTTTTTTAAAAAAAAATATCATCTGCTTTTATAAATAATGAAAGTGCTTTATACATTGGAATATGTTTGGTTCATTGATAATCATTTAGGGAGAAAGATCTTGGGGAAAAAATAATAATAATAATAATAAAATTATATACATCATTTTTTTAAAGAAAAAAATGACGAATTTGAAATAAATGTGAAAATTAAATATATGTGCATTCTTTGAAAGAAATATACTATCTGAAAGTAAAGTGCTAAAATTACGAAAGACAACTTAATATTATCTTTAGTGACTTAAGAATAAAATTAAATTATATGTTATATTGTATGCATAATGGTGTTCTTATAGCTTCATTCCTTCTCTAATTCAACTGCAGTTATTATAATACTAATCTCTAGGAAAAAGTGTGCATGTTCTTCAATGTTTTAGCTAGCTAACTATAAATATAGTCTTCAAATAATGTGTATGTTTATCTTCGATGTTATAATATTCGTTTTTTTAGGATCCAGACCTTTATCATTATAATCCAATTGGGAATTAAGCTTCATTTCTATTACATTTTTTTACATGCTTATTATTATAATCGCTAAAAAAAAACTTTTTATTAGAAAAAAAAAAGTGTTTATTACTTTCAGTGCTTTGTAGACTGTGACCGGATAGAAACTCTTTACTTGGAAAGACAGTGCAGCAGAGAAATAGTTCTGCTAATGAGATAATATTTATTTGTTTATTTAATGTTTTTTTTTTTGTTTTCATTTTTTTAAAAAAAAAAACTAATTGGTAAAATTGTATTTTGTTTTATAATATTAATATATGTTAAAGTTTATATTTATTGCATAATATTTTAAGAATCTTGTAATGACAAGTGCAGGTCTTACTATCATTACTTTGGGTTAAGTTTGTATTTGATATGAAGTGATACCTATAAAATATATCTGATTTATTACATGTAACAGGAGATATGAACTTTGCATGTTAGGTATTTAAAGAAAAATATTATATATATATAATGGGTAAAACAGTTTTCTACATGTTAGGTATTTAAAGAAAAATATTATATATATATAATGGGTAAAACAGTACTTTAAATTTATTAGAAGTAACTATTTGATAAAAAAATGTTATAATAACTTATTTTTTGTTGAAAATTTCAACAGAATTTATATTGTATTAATTAAGTAATTTAGTAACAGTTATTCTTTAATAGTACATTCTCTTTATTTTAGTTTAAGATTGTATACTAAACATTGCTGTTGATTGTTCCTTGATTAGCATTAAATTTATTATACTTTTCTGCATGTTATGTACAGTTGCTTGTATAATACATGTGCATGTTAATTCATTGGTTTCGGCTATTGATTGAAGTATACATCTTAATATAGCTTTATTATTATTAGTGTGTTTTGCTATCTTTCCTAAGTGTAGAGTTAGTATATGTTTGATATTAGCATATTTTAATATTTATAATGTATTTTGCTTTGTGGGATGGAGATGCTCTTCCCAAAAAACTTTATTTTCCATAAAAGGATTAGTTTTGATATAGTGTTATGGTATGTTTTATAATCAATATGACCGAGTCTCAGAAGAGGTTGATCCAGAGTTTATATAATATTTAGTAGACCTAATGTGTTGTAATCCCAAGAGAGGATTATCTTTGGTGTGTGTTCTTTTCCTTAGGTGGTGAGACAGACTTCATACCTACATTTTTATGCCTGAGAAATAGGCTAGAAACCATCAAATGCTTCAGTGATGTATTTTACTCTACAGGCATTAGTTGTTAATTTTGCATTCCTCATGTGAAATGAAATATAGCTTTCCACCATAGAAGGTGTAGAATATCGTGCTCTGTTTAAAAGTTGTGGCAAGAATAAATGTTGGATTAGAGGTGTTAGTTCCTTAAGGTGCACTTTATTATCATTAGTGCCTTAGTAATTGGGATCAATATCTGTATTGTGCTACTGAGCCTTGCTGTAGTTCACAAGCAAACCAATGGAATAAAATTAATATAAAATTGCATATTAAAACACTTATTTATTAAAGGAATATTCAAACACAATATTTTAGTGTTATTAATAGTTAAGAAATATTCTTAGCTTGAATTAAGTCATTCATAATTAAAATATTTATCATAATTTATGTGGATATTAAGTTAAGCATGAAATGGTGAATGTGACTTCTGATAAATGACCTATACTTAGTCATAATTTGTCTAATTATAAACCGTAACTTGGTTAACTTTATTAGTAATAAATTTAATATTTTAAAAAAATTGTCTATTTGAATCCAGTTTATTAGGTTATACAAATAATATACAATTACTTTTGTGTATTTCATATTGTAACAGTAATAAAAAAGATTTAGTTACCTCTATAATTAAAGGTTAGAGATTTATTTTATAAAAAGTTTACTAAAATTATAAATTAGTGTAGTTGTAAATCAGCTGCACTATTTAGCTAGTAAATCCAGTGTACTATCTGGATTCCAAACATATAGGAATTTATTATTTTAATTTATATCCTGGTAGAGGACAGCTTAATGTATTTGTAGTATCAATGTTCTATTATTTAATAAATTTGTGTATTTTGTTTCATTCTGTGTTGATAATAAATTGCAGTCTTTTTCAATATTCATTGTCAATTTTTTTTATATATGCCAAGTAGTCCTAAATTATTTCAAACTTTAGAAATCTTAATATACCAGATAAACAAATTTATGCAGATCCGAATATTTCATTTTGATGATAGTTTTTTTTAGGGGAATTGCAAACTTCAGACTAAACATTATTTAATTAGTAAAATAAATTTATTTCCAAGTTATTCACCCTGACTGCACATTATTCCAGTTATATTTTAGTTAAATTATGGAATTAATTAGTTTTAGTTAATTTATTGTGTTGTCATGGATGATGCAAGGATACAAAAGTACCCTTGTCTTTCTATTATTCTGGCTGAAATGCTGTATTATTCTAAATTTTATGTAATTATTTATTTAATTATTGATCATATTTATCACCCCTTTAAATGATTATAGTAGTTGTTATGATATGGGAGGACACTAGCTTTTAAGTGAAGTCAATATTTCCTATACCCTACCAGAATGTCAGTCATGTGTGACAGCGTAGTACTGTAGAGTATTTTCCTAAAGTAAACAAAGGAACTCTGAGATTATTATCATTATCATTATTCCTTATTTAAGAAATTATTAATTATTGTTACTGTTATAATTATATTGTGGCATAAAAGAGCTTGAATTTCAATAATACCATAAGAATAGTATTTTACTTTCATTTTAATCTGTAGGAGTAAAGTTCATTTTAGATCATTTTGTCAAATAATTTATGTAGATATTTTTTTAAAAACATTAACAAAAACATGAGAAGATATCATTATTATTTAAAGGTGTAAATATTTATAGCTCAGAGAATTTGTTTTTGATAAAGGGAGAATGTTATTTTTATTTTAAATTATTAACTAGGGAATGATTGCATTTTGTCTCTCTTCTCAAGATATTTATTTTACTGATGATAATTTATTTTATGATTTTAATTTCTTGCTTTATCTTAATTGCATTTCTCTGCAGCTGAATTTTTATAACTAACCAACCACTGAGCATAGTCCGCATTTTCATTTATAAATCTATATTCATTTAATCAGAGTCTCAAAGTAATAGTTATTTATTTAATAAGTTAAAAATGAATTATTGCCACTAAGTTAAATTAGGTTAGAATGGATGCGTCATCATTCGGATGTATCATTCGATTAGCTAGGTGAATATTTTGTAGGTTAGAATATATATATATATTCTCAAAAATCAGAATCAAAAACTCTTATTGGCTAACCAATACATATGCTTTGTGAATGGTAAATCGAACTTGTCATTAAACAGAAAGATCTGCAGCCACCAAACTAAAAACCTTAAATGAGAATATGTCATTGAGCATGTATAAAAGATAGATTAGAAGTTTAGAGATTTTACATTATAGAGCCCAAAAATAGCTTTAAATTTATTTGATACTTCAAGAGTATTTTCAATCTTGAGCCAGAGAATGAGATCAACTTTAACTTGAGATTCCCAATAGCCAATATCTTATTATTCAGAAAACTCAAGGACTTTGATCAATTACATATATAGAAACACAAACAACCATGCAATGCTAAGTGTGAAGTTACCTCATGGGAAGAGAGTCATCACCCATAGAGCTGTAACTGCTAACACTCATTCAACACATCATTTATTAATCTATGCTGAAGTCACTACCAACTTTACTACTTGGATATAAAGCTGTTAACTGAATATCCCAAGACATGCAATATAAAGGAGAGGAGTCACCATCATGTACATTCTAGAACATTTGAATCCCACCAATTGGATCATGAAGTATAGCAATAAGAATACACATAATTATTTTAGGACATTTTCCTTTATAGACTCAATTTCTCTTAGATTGACCTCATGTTCTTATTTTATGTATGTATATTTTTTGTTTATTTCTTTCCTTTACCATACATTCTGGGGGAGGGTATAAATTTTTTGTATGTTAGAAAAAGGGAAAACTATTATTAACCTTATTTTTAAATTGAAATAAAATATAGAATCAGGTATGAACTTGCTTGCAGATGAATTTAATCATCAACAGGTTTAGAGGTAATATTTTCTATTCTTTCACATTAAATACCAGCACTTGTGCAGTTACAATGTTATTTGTTTGTTCATACTAATCCTTTCATCATTTATTTATTTTTTTTAAATATATGACTAATAATTTCTAGCATGAATCACCTTTTCTATTATTTTACAAACAAATCAGATTACAAGGGAGAATCCTATACCATTACCATGTTATTAATATGAATTAATTAATAAAGATATTGGGGATAATGAATTACGATTTTAATAAGAGTCTAAAGTAGCAAACAAGTGTATATGTTTTATTTTGTTTTGCTAGTATCAATATTTTTATATAATTCTATAAACACTTCTTCCTTCTTCCACTTCTTTAATTTTGCTTCTTCATATACTACAATATATCTTTTAAATAATTACAATTTTCTTACACATTTTAAGCAAAAAATATTTATTATTATAATTACAGTTTCAACTGTTCCTCACAGCCTTCTTCAGATCTCATTCTTTTTCTCTACTTTTATCTTTCCACCATTTTATCTCACTATCCCTTTTTTGCTTAAAATGTGTAAGAAGATTATAATTATTTAAAAGATATATTGTAGTATCATTATTGAATGATTATTATTTGAGAGGAAAAGAGGGATTGGATTAAAAAGTATTAACAGTACTAATCAAAGCATAGTCATAGATACCTAAGCAAATTAATTATTGTTGTTATAATCTCTCATTGCATAAATTGTAATAGTTGTGAAAGATTGTCATTTGCATTTTTTCTTTAATCATTTATCAATTTATCATATGATCATACAATAAAGATAGTAATATTAATATTCACTGAAGTATAATATTATGTGTATTCTCCCTAACCTCAAATTCTAGGATAAACAAAAGTTAAGGATGGAGAAAAGAGATGAGTATACATGTAGATATCTGATGTATGTTCATATATTATCTCCTAGAAGTGAGATGGGATAAATGTGGGCCTAAAAGTTTAAGATTCCTAGATGCACTTTCTCATCCACTCTGATGGCCTACACACACAAAGCTGAATTTTTGTAAATTCTTTACATATTACAATAATACAAAAAATAATACCAAATAAATATGTATAAGTGTGTCTGAGTGCTTTCAAGGGACACAGCCCTCATAGTCATAGCCATATTGTAAGTAAAAAAAAGTCTCATAGTCATAGACATGTTGTAAGTAAAAAAAGTGGTTAACTGCAATGCAAATTTATGCAAATGACTTTATATATTCCATTTTTTGGATATATTGCAGCACATGTCTTTTCTGTTGATGGTATGATAGTCCCTAGCAATAAAGCAAGCCTCTGTCACTTTTCTTTTTAAATTGTGTCATTCACTGCAAGCAACAACAAGGTCCTGTGGTTGGCAATCATATCCTGCTGAATGGAAATGTTGGGCAAAAACTCAGTTACAGATGAGCCTGTTATCAATTTGTTGTAAGAATATATATGTTGAGATAGCTGCATAGATAGTGAAGTTCTGGTCTCACTGAAGTATGAGACATGGCAATTTGTTACAGGGCAGGCAATGTTGTACACTACTTAAGGTGTTTGTGAGGGTGGTAACCTGTCTTTGATGTTGTTAATTAATTTGTTGGAGTGGGGGGGGGTGAAAGCGCTAATGATACTTTTTTTAAAAATTTGTACAAAGTTTTGTATGCACATTCAGAAAGTATGCAAGTAATAACTTTTGTTTATTGAGATTAGCTGTGTTGTTGTTTATATTAGGTAAAATTGTCTAATTTTCTTGTCAATAACGTTTTGTTTAAATCCAACCTTTAATAAGTCATTTCTGTACAAGACCAAGTTGGCTTTCATCTGAAAATTACAATTTAGAATAATTTTTTAAAATCCATTAATCTGAATAGCTTCATATTTGTTTTTAATTATCTGTCAATCTTCCTACCCAACTATCAATCTGTCTATCAAACTCAATAATCTATCTATTTATCTATGTCTGCCTATTTTGTCTCCATATCTATCAAAATTACCTATCTTTCTATCTCTCTGTATCTCCCTATTTATCCAATCTATCTCAATTTATCTGTCTAATCAACCTATATATATATATATATATATATATATATATAGGTTGATTAGATATATATATATGAATATCTATCTCCCTATTTATCTAATCTGTCTATATCTGTCTAATCAACATATCTATCTATATATCTATGCATATGTCTATTTGTCTTCCTACTTATCTATTTTCAGTTAGGTCTGATATCATTTAAGAATAATTGATGGATTATACAAATATTAATCAGTATCATTCTTTTTTGATAAACAATATCATTATATTAAATCAATAGTAGATAGTAGTCTTTTATAATAATGAGATTTATTTAAATTCATGATTGTATATGTTATAAGTTTTTTAAAAAAACCAAAGAACTTTATTAAAGTGTGTAGTTACAATAGTGAAACATAATAGTGATTAATATAATGATTGATAAAATTATAAAGATTTAGTAATAATCTAGAGCATTATCTGTCCAAGGTTAGGAGCCAGTAAGTAATATGAAAAGGCCCCATGTTGCCGTATCAATGTTAGAAGAAGCCTGAGCCTTATCCCTTTGTTTCATTCTCCTGATAATATTTAGATGTAAATTAATAGGGTTTTCTATTGATTGATAAAATGTCAGTTTACATCTCATCAACCAAATACTATACAAAAGGAATGTTGAAATCCTTATTGAGGGAAAGAAGTCTCTCCCTATACTTTCCACATAGCTATTCATCCAGTGACCATTGGCTTTAGAAATGGATGTGATAAACTTTCTGAGAATTTGCCATTTTTTACATTGAAATAAGGCATGAATTTTGGTCTCTTCACCTTTAATGCAAAGCTGACAGTTTGGGTCTATGTTAGAGTATCTTCTTCTATAAACAAGAAAGTGATTAGTAGGGAGGGCTTCTATGTTTAATTTGATAATAAAATCAAGAAACTTAGGTACAAGATTCCATTGTCATAATTTGGTGTTTTTTTGTGATTTGTAGAATACTGTATGAGGCTGCCATGTTTTGATTTAATTGTTTATAGGCCTCTTTGGCATAAGTGTGATTTGAAATTTGAATGTGTGATATTAATAGTTGAGTCCATGAACATTTACTAGTCAGAGGGTGGTTGGTGGGAACAATGGAGATGATGTTTTCTAAATTAGGGTAGCATATGATAAATCTGTCTAACATGTTGAATGCTTTTTGGTATGAAAATGTGGCAATAGAGTTTAAGGATATCCCATTGTGTATAGTTGATTTTTGCATGTTTTTCATGGTGATGGTGCCTGTCTTTCTCCCCAAAGTAGCTGAGAACATAAGGCACTAATTTTCCTTTGAAATCTTTTTAAATTTAATTGCAGGAAGAAAATAATTGATCCTGGGATATATTAACATGTTTAACAATGCAGCTTTAGCATGGATAGATAATACACTCTGGAGAGTGAACTGATTATTTTTTGGGTGATAGATAAGATTGAATCTTGTATTTTTTTCTCATCACAAAATAGGATTCTGAAATTGGAAATTGCAAAAATTGTTGGGTATCAGCCATGAAACACAATGCTATCTTGTGACCTGTCAGAAGTTTCCATGTAGAAGATTTATTTGGATTAATTTCAAGTTCATAATGTTCTGTATATTTTTTGAGAATTGCTACAAGTTTGTGAGTATATTTTTTGGATGTAAGAAATATTATTACATTATCCATATAAGAAATATGGGATATTTTTTTGAATTTTGAGAACAAAAGCCCCTGGGAGTCTCTCCTCAATCTCTTACAGAAGTGGATTTAAATCTGAGATAAAGAGAAGAGCACTAAGGCAGAACCCTGTGGCATGAACCTTGAGGGCATAAATCCCCATATGATCCTACCATACAGAGTGATGAAGATTCCTTTGTTGTGCAGTAGGTTTCCAATGATCTGTATGTATGCATCCAGAACTGAGTAATCTCATATCACTCTTAACAGGGTTCAGGGGCAAATTGAAACAAAAGCCACAGAGATGTCTAAATTGCACTGCTACTGGCATGACATCCTTTTCCTTTTGATGGGATCAAGGAGTAGTTTAAACTGGAAGATGGCATCGCCAGTTGATGCTACTTTTCTGGCAAATTGAGATTGTGAAATATGAAGATAAATTTCATTTTCTATTTTATCTTTGATGATTGACTCTATGACTTTGATTAATGATGGAATCATAGAGATGGGTCTGAGATTAGAAAGCTGGGAAGGTAACATGCATTTTTTAAAAATGGTACCATATAAATTGGATAGAGATTTTCAATAGATTGGGGACCATTTGATAACAGGTTAATCATGTTAAGGATGATAGGTACTGAGAATTTACTTAAATGAAGAATTATGTATCTGGGGTTTGCATGAGGACCCAGATGTGCTTTATTTGGGAGGGATTTTATTTTATTTAGAATATCCAATTTCAGAGATGCCATGCCTACCACTGTCCACACCCTCACTGGTGCCATTTCATTAAATGCAGTATCACTTTGTAATTTTCCCTGAAAATATTCATAGATTTTTTGCAGCATATAGAGATTCCAGTGTAAAGTTCTCCATTTATAGTAACTGATGTGAGAGTGGCCTTATTTCTTTTGGAACCCAGCACCCACCTAATATAACTTCTTGTCCAGCTGAGTGTTTGAGCTAAGAAAATCTTTGATCTCTTTAGTGAGATGTAATCAAGTAAAGTTTTTGCTTAGTTCCATATTGTGTTTTAATCTCCAATATGGTCTCTATGTTAGTGTCATTACATGGACCATTCAGTTTATCATTAATTTCTTCTAGTTCTTTGAGTAAATTTGTAGGTCCTTTCATTTTTTTGGCATGTTTGATTGTAGATTGAAGGACTCCAATAAATGAAAACCAAGCTTCAATGGCAGGGATGGAGAGTATGTTAATTTTGTGGAAGTAAAGATAGGCTTCTGAGATTACCACTTCAGGCATTGATAATCCAACCAGCATTCAATGATCTTGTTAAAATTAAAGTGTTGGGTTTTTAATGTTAACATCCATCCCTACATCCAAAGCAAGATGGTTAGAGAAAGAGACAGGGGATAGGGAAGCTAAATAAATATATGGGGTACATAATAGGAGATCTATTAGTGACACATACTTTTTTGTATAAAATAAAAAAGTGTCTGGAGTAAAAAAAAACCTTACCACTCATGAGTTTCAGATTTAGTAAGTGAATATATTTTGATGCGAACTCATTGTATGATGTATTAAAAGCCCCAAGAAAAATGGATGTCAAAGGATTAATTGCAAGGTAGGTGTTTATCTGATGTATGACTTTGTGAATTAGGGCTGGAGAGTACTGCAGATATACAAATGTGATGTTGAAACTGAAAGCATTGTGATTAAACATAATAATGAACTTGTTGGAGTCCATGTGGATAATTTTAAATGAGGAGAAAGGATAATTTTTGTTAATTAAAAGTGTGATTCCTCCAGAATCTGTTGAAAAGGTGGAGTGAAAGAAAAAAAAACAAATTTGTTTTGAAGGTCTTTAATTTTATCTTTAGAATTGTGATGTAATTTTGTCTCTGCCATACATAAAATATGTGGCAAGTACTGTTCAAACCAGTTATCAATTGTATAAACTCTGCTGAGAGAATTAATTCCTCTGACATTGATGCCAGAAATTTTGATTTTCAGTGTGTTCAATGCTAAGCCAGCAAGAAAATGCAGACTAACTTATATGGCAGACTACTATTTTAGCTCATCATATAACTCGAATTCAGTACCCAGAGAACTGGATAAATGATTATTTCTGCCAAGGATGGTTACCTCATCATGAGAAAATAATTCTGGCTCTGGTAGCTTAGTGTCAGCAGGGGTGGTTATCAAGGTCAGATTTGAGTTTAGTGAGTTTCTTGGAAGGTGGCTCTTCTGAGTGAGGTTTTCCATTGGAGATAACTTCTTTCATCTTTGTTATTCCTTCCCATCTAATATTTTCCTTTTCTTGTTGCCTGACTGGAAGAAATGTGATTTTGTAGTTCCAGGTAGTAACTGTTGATCTTTATAAAGGATTGAGTTAGAGGCCCAGGAGTCTATTTTTCCAGACTGTTTTTGACTTTCTTTAATGCTTATAGGTAAGGAAGTTGAGGGTGGTGTCCCAGCTGTAGTAGATTCAGAAAGAATGGAAAGTGGTTCAGAATCAGAGTTGTGACCACTAGTATTTGGAATTTCATGTTTGCTGTCAGAGCTTTTTATACCCATTTCCACTATTGATTGCTAGATTATAATTGTTTGTGTGTTGACAGAATCATTTGTTTCATTTTGCAGTTTATTGCTCAGGCCGTTGCTTTATATTTCATCTTCATTATAATGATAGTATTTTTTCTTCCACTGCAGACAAGGAAGAATCTAGCTGAACATTTTATAACAAGATGCAATTTTTGTTTGCAATAGAAGCATTGCAGTGGAACCCCCTTGAATGAAACCACCAATGGAGAGTTGTCATCAGAGATGATTGTAGAGATATCAAGTGGTGAAATTGTTTTTTTCAGAATGAAATTGAAGAACACAGTGTTTGACAGCACTGGGATTTCAACTCTTCTTTCCATAATGTATCTGAAATTTAAAACAGTTCCATAATCATAGAGAAGCTGTTGCAAGTCGCTCTGTTGAAAATTGATGTAGCAATTGCTGATTTGACCAGTTAGCAATATGAGCTTTTCCATGTTAATCCAGCACAGTATTTTTTCTTTTACAGATGTTATAGTTCATTTGAAATATTCTCTCTGGGTGTTGTGAAATTATAATATCAAGTACCTATTATTTGGGTGTGTGAGGACCTTATACATTAATCTTCAGAGCATCTTAAATTTTAAATCATCAAAGAGTTCCTCAATTGAAAATTTAAATAGTTGCCAATGATTATCCATGATGGCCATGATTAATGATTTATCATTGTCATTTGTGTAGGTGCACAGGAATGGATGCATTAAAATTATTATTGATTTGTTTAAAATCAATTTTATCAGTTTCCATTTCTTGGCTTAAATTTTCTGTAACATTTATAGTTAGGTCTATCTCTTCATGAGACCAGATAAACACTTCACTATAATTCTCTTGAGAATTATAGTCTATTGTACCAGGTCCTGCCACTCCAGTCTCAACTATTTTAGCATAGCTTTGTTTGCGTAATTTACTATTTTTACTCATGTTAGTTTCTTAATTATTTTCATAGAATTGATTATTTAACCTGTTTTTATTGTTTATTTCTAAGTTCTAACATTTTTAATTTTAGTTAGAGACCACAAATTTTTATTAGCATTATCACTAATCTGTAACATTGTAGCCTGTCTTGTTGAAGTAACACTTGACACTATAACATCATTTTTCCTTCTGTTTGCATGAGAGCAACAATTCACATTCATCTGAATGATTTCTTCTTCATTGTTGGTGCTATTACTGAAATTTTTTTCTGTTACATTAATGTTTTCTTTTATGCTTTTATATTTTTCATTTAATATCTATCTTGAAATGGCTTCCATATTCTTATGATCAACAGAAATGTTGACAATATCACTGTAACTTTCAGCAAAGCTAAAGATTTCACTCATTTTTGAAATAAACTAGAAGTTAATGAGTTAACCCCCACTTTAAACAACCTTTCCACTCACCAAATAACTTAACTACTACTAAATTAACTTTAGATATAGAGATCAGAAGACAGTAGGATTCCAGTTATAAGTTTTGGATGTTTTACTTAATGATGTAAATTTATTGATTTGTTTGAATTTTGTAAAAAAAAAATGTCTATCTAGATGAGTTTAAAATCTCTTTTTGTAATTTAAAAAAATAGAAAACTGCAAAGTCTTATGGCATTTCCAAAGAGTTAAAAGGTACAATTAGCCTCAAAATAACTGAGTTTTATTAAAAATATACAGATCCAATAAAAGCATAGTCATCTGACCTTAAGCTAATTTTGTTTTAATGTATAAAAATAAACTAATGTAACATTTGTTTTTTATAAATTTATGAGTGCTGAGATAATATGTAATTTGGTTGTATTTATATATTGGGCAATTTTCATTATCTAATACAAGTATTGAATGTCTTTAGAAAAATTTAACTTATTTAGATATTTCAAACACATTCAATTGTTAGTACTAGCACATAGGTTAGTATATGTACTATGTTTTAAAAGGTATTATTCTCCTCTCTTCTTCCAGTATTTCTGGCCTGACCCATTTCAGTACTAGCATGGGAATCAAACCTGGACCCTTAGATTCTTGAGTATTAAATTTTTAAGGTAACACTCTAATCAATTGAGGCATCCTGACAAAAGCAACAGTGAGGAGAAATTTCATATACTTATCTATGAGGTTCCTCCTGATTTCTCTAATTTTTCTTAAAAGCAAAGTTGTTTAGTGGTTTCCATATATAAGTATAGTCAACATAAGGTTGACTTATGGGATTATTTGCCATTGTCATGTGAGCAACTTCTTTAAAATTTCATCTTTTTTATCTTTTCTTCTCTAGACAATATATTTGTATTTTCCCAATTGAACATATATTTATTAGTACATAAATGATCAGCTATCTTTGTTGACCCATCTGTTTTCTCTTTTCTAGTCATCAGTTTGTTTTCTTGCAAGCACTTTTCATTGAAACAAATGATCTCGTTAATATATATTCTTCCACATTTGCATGGTATTTCATAGATGCACTTTTTTCTTTTCAGCATTTCAAGTATAGGCTTAGTAAATGTTAGTATTCCGGGTAATGTGATATGGCTCTGGAAACTATTCTGATGGTATACTGATTGTAGACATTCCTTAATTTAAAGAAGTTACTCACATGATAATGACAAACAATTCCATAAGTTAACTTACTGTGACTGTACATATTGTAAGAAAACCACTAATCAACTTTGCTCTTAGTAAAAAGTGGAGAAATCAGGAGGCACCTCATAGATAAGTATATGAAATTTCTACTGACTGTTGCCATTGGCACTCAGATGGTTAGAGTGTTACATTAAACATTCAATACTCAAGAATCTAATGGTCCATATTCAATTTTCATGCTAATATTGTCACTGTTCAGGCCAACAACACTTGAAGAAGAGGTGAGAATATGTCTTAAAACCTTGTGTATATAAAAGCCTGTATGCTATTACTAACAGTTGAATATATTTGTAATATTTAAATAAAGCTAAATTTTTCTGAAGATATTTAATACTCACATTAGATTGTGAAAATACTCCAATATATAAATACAACTAAAAGACCATCATCATACACCTTCAGGAAAACACCTAGTATTCAGTATGGACCCAATACTATATCTAACTTTAGACACTATGAAAAAATATTCTAAAGCCGTCCAAAGTAGAAAGTCATTTAACTTTCTTATTTAAATGTAAATCTGTAGGAATAATTCCTAAAAGTTTGGAACTAAAACCACCTATTCACTCCAAGAGAGCTGAAAAAATTTGTCTGAGAAAAAGTGAAGCTCTGTTAAGAGAGAGAATAAATGCTCAAAGGTTTTTTAAGTATCAAACTTTGTATTCCATTAATAATGTAGAATGTTTTTTTAAAAAATAAACTTACTGATGAAGACTTCACAAGAGATTCTCAAGCAAAAAGAAAGTCATATTTTACATGGAAAAATAAATGAAATGACAAAAGAAAAACTTAGCCCCATCTGTTAAAAATCATAATTCTAAACATCTAACAGATATTGGAATTTCTGTTCTTAAAAGAACATTAAACTTTGCCATAACACTATATAATATCCCTTTATTAGATATAATAGCAGCTATCAAGGAAGTCACCCAAAAGTTGCCTTTAGAAGAAGCAACATAATTATCCTGGAGAATAACAAATACACTTGATAAACAACAAAAATTGAAGTCAATCATATCCTACTGTGAGAGGAAAGCAACTACATCTCTCATATTAGATAAATCTATAATTATTTTCCCTACTGACAAAAGAAATGCAGCAGTTGTAATGAATACAATTTATTATGACAAAAATACAAAAACTCTTCACAGTAGGCCAATGCAGAAAAGGGGCAACAAATCTGATACTGAGTACAGAAGCAAAGTTATAACCATTACTCATAAAGCATCACAGGTACTTCAGTGATTCAGAAAAAAGTAAAATAACATCACATTTCCACAAAATTCTTCATCTTTATGGTCTACCTAAACTCCACAAGGATCATGTTCTATTAAGACCTATTGCTGGTTCTAGAGATTCATCTTGGCAAAATTTGTCAAGATTTATTCTCAAAGTACTAAGTCCTTCAGTATACAAGACCCAATTCTTTGTCAGGGATTCTAGACACTGTAAAATTAATCAAGAAAACTGAAAAAAACTGACTTACTGGTAGCTTTGATGTGGGAAACAATAGCAAACAGCTATTCCTAATCAAAAGAGAATGCTTTTGATTAGTACTCAAAGTCTTACTTAAAATAAAATCCCATCTGACAAAAAGACTCTCCCAGTAGTATCACATATTATAATTTAATATTTTAATAGGTTAGATAAATAGCAAATTATTTAATAAATGGGAACGCCATTTTGAAATTAAATGAAGTTAAATCTACAGCCAAAATGCTTTAAATTGCAGGACCAATTAGATTGATGTGCAGGCTGAAAAAAAAACAATAGGTAATTTTGTATCCATAATGTCTTACTATTAACTCACATAAAATCGTGGGGATTAATAAAAAAGGGATATTCTTTTGATTAGGGGTAGATTAGACAATTTTACTATTGTTTATTTTCAATCTGCACAATCGATCTAATTATTTACTGCATTTTAAAACATTTTGGCTGAAGGTGTAACTTCATTTAAAAACGGTGTTCCCATTTATTAAATAATTTACTACACATATTTGACAACATATGTGTAGAAAGAGATTTCATTCATCTTGAAAACAGGCAATCAAGAAGGTGTTTGTAAAGGGTAAGCATATAATGTTTTGAATTATAGTATTTTATAATTTAATAGTATTCAAATGTTCTCATTTATAAATAACATTTTACTAAATACATTATCACTTTATACTTTTATCTACAAGAATAATATGCAACTTCCAAAAGAAGAAGAAAGAAATTATAATTTTCCTAACATAAATCTTTATAAACAATACAAAAAAAATTAAATACATCGTTGATAATTTAACAAGAGTAATTAAAAAAAATCAAATTAGGGAATTGACAATATTGTCACTATTAAACAAATAATATAGAATATATTTATTTACAAGTTTAGAAGCGTTTTTTCTACACTTACAATTAACAATCAAAAAGTATCATTTTTTTATTAATGCCCTTAATTTATGCTATATTACAAAATTAATTATATAAATCAGTTCTTCAGTCTTCTATGAAATAATATAATTTGAAATCACCGGATTAAACTCTAAGAGATTAGCCTGTAGGGTTGGAAATGATATTCTTGATTTTACTCAATTAAAACAATTACAATAATAAATATTTATTAACAATAACTGTGACAGATTTTTTTATAAACCAGAGCTATTACGATTTAAAATGTTTCTATATATCTCCTAGTAGCACCATTTCATAATGTAGATTTAATTTTATTAAAAATTATAATATATATATATATAATTAGTAAACAAAGATAATCAAATATTGTGACTCAGTAATAACAGTCGTCAGTTATTCCCTGTTTTCCAAAATACCTCACTATAATTTTTAAGTCAATCAATATTCTTTCGTTTTTTGCCGCTTTCTTGATTTTTACTTCGAATCTTTTACTTGTATCCCGCAGCTCAGATTTTTCCAAATATATTTTAAGATCTATAGTTTTTAAAGATGCATTGATGGTACTTGTTAATAAGAAAAAAAAAACTAATTCAATTACCTTTTATTAGTAATTAATGAAAGCTATGAATTACTTTTTTTATATTTTATTTTGTATATACACATAATTTTCAAAATATTAAATAGACGAAAAAAATACGTATTGTACTAATTGTTAATTATTAGTAAAAAAAAAAAAAAAGTTTTTATTCTGAGTTTTGTTGTATGAATTTTTCATCATCTTTTTTCTCCAGAATATCATCATCTGCACTGAGTGAGCTACCGGTTAAAGGTTGAAATGCTGTATTAAATTCATTTAAATCCTTAGGAAACGATGGTTTTGGTTTAGAAATATGACTTTTTGCAAATTTACTGATGTCAAGATCATTTTTAATAATCTCTTTGCAGCTTTTCTTTGGACCTCTAAAATAATAAAAAAACTAATTAAATTTACATACATTGTACATAGAAATGCACATATATTAGTATATTTACATATTCATTTAAAAATTTTCACAAGAAATATAGAGATAAACATTGAAATATTAAAAAAATTCTGTGTAATAAAATTTCTGCTAGAGATAATTAGGCAATCATCAATTCAAATTGGAGATGGTAGCTAAAAATGTGTGAATTAATAATCAAAATTGTATTTATCTGACTTGTATTAATTAAACGAAAAGTGAAACACTTTTAGTTAAACTTATTCATGTGTGCAAATAAAGCCATGCATTTGGATAGTGGAGTTGAGATCGCGTTTGTTTAAATTAAGTCTTTTATGGCTATTTATAGCATTAATTTATCACTTATATACTCATTTAGCATGAGAAACTGAAATTAAAATATATATTAATTTATCCACTTACAATATCAAAAGATGACAGTATCATGTGGAGAACCATAATACAAATGCACTGACAATGTTTCTGATTGGTAGATTTTATTGTATTCATTCCCTGAAAACATTTTCAAGAACTTTTGCAAATGAACTTCTCTTATTTAAATTTACCCTTTTCCCCGCCCGAGGGGCTCCCCTCATACCTCCTCTCTTCTCTTTTTTTTTTTTAAATTAAAATTCTTTTTTGTGTTTTTTTATTTGTTTTTTGGGGTGGGTCCGTTGGTGTTTTTTTTATTTAATTATAAAAAAAAAAATTTAAAAAAACATTAAAACAAATGTGGTGGGTTTTTTTGTTGGGTTTTTCGCCCCCCCTGGAGGGCTGGGGGGAAGAAAAAGCAAAAAAAGAAAAAAAAGAAAAAAAAGAGGTTGTTTAATTATTTATATAATATTTTTAAAAATTTTTTTAATAATAAAAATTTTTAAAGAAAAATTTAAAAAAAAAAAAATTTTTTAAAAAATTTTTGAAAAATTTTAAATTTTGAAAATTATTAAAATAATTAAATTTATATGTAATTTTTTTTTTTTTTTTAAAAAAAATTTTAATTTTGTTGGGGGGGGGGGGTTTGAATGAAAAAAAATTGTATATTTTCCATAGTTTATTTAAATTTGTAATATATTTATTTTAAAATAAAGATCCTTATGAATGTACTCAGACTATATGTGAAATATTTATTTTTAAAAAAGACAAGTCAAAAAACATTTTAATATATAATGGTAAAACATGAAGTTATAATTGACTGAAAAAGAAATTACCTTAATAACATTAGTAGCAGTTATTTTAGCAGTTCTTAAATAATTGTAAGTGGAATTTTAAATTATAAAACATAATTTTATTGTTTCATGTATTATTTAAAAAATGGTCAGATTTTTAGAATGGAGTTAACTGTCTATCACTGCCACAGATTTATTTGTTCTCCATGGTGAGACTTTTTGGACGATTTTAACTTTTGATTGTAGTATTAATAAACTATTATTATATATTATAAACCAATAAACTGAACTTGACTTGGTAGTAATATATATATATATATTTGCAAATGAAAAAAATATAAAAATTCACATTTGAACTTTGTAAATATATAAAAAAAGTGATCCTAATGTGAACAATAGATAATTTCATCATTGGATACTGGAGGAGCAAAACGACTCTTATAAAATGAATACAATATTTTTAATTGAATTTTCTATTTAAAATGCAAATGAATAAATGTCTATTTGGGATAAATCAATCAAATTCTGTTTTAAAATATTAAGATTGTTTTTTAAATTTTAAAATATCTGAAATTGTCCTAATACAGTGTCTGAAATGACTTATTAATTATATATATATTTTTTAAGATTGATGATGAGTATGTCACCGATTTTTTGTTAATGTCATACTATAAGTTATTACTTAAAAATTAAACATATACATATAAAATAATAAGATTTTTAATAATTAGTGCATGACAATTATGTAAAAATAATCATTAATCTTAATAAATTTTGAAAAAACAACAACAACAACAATATGAGTTTAGTTATTCCAAAATTTAGTTTGAAGCAGGCTTGGTAATGATTTTGAAACAGATTACCAAAAAAATAATCAAAAATAAAAAGGCAGTTCTAAAACTCTTAGACTTTGCTGCTATTCAATTATACTATCCTCTTTTGAATTTTTTAATTTAAAAAAAAATCAATATTTTAAAACTATACAAAATTAAGAACTAAAAAAGTATTAAAATCAATAGATGGTTGTACAAATATAATTAAAAAAATTACAATGACAGCAATGTTACTGGATTTCTCTAGCTGAAGGTCTCCATAATGATGTTCCTATAATTTTATTTATAATAAACTTTAATGATATTTGTGAAAAAATACAAATAATTGTTCTTATTAAATATTTTAGTTTCTTACATTTTTTTTTTATATTTTCAAAGTTTTAATATCATTTTTTTAAATGTAATTCATTTATAATAAAATAAAAATTAGGAAGTACAATGCAAAATAAAGTTCAATTGTTAAAAGAAAAAAGTTGAAAATATAACCGAATCCAGCTACTTGGAGCTGTTAAAAACATGGGTTAATATTCATTATATATATATATATACTTGAAGTATAACAATTGTTCTGAAGTCTTAATTTAATGGTTTTTATGGACTTAAGTGTGCAAACATTGAAACATCTGAGAAATTTCCATATAATAGTTAGACTTAATTTTGCCTATGATGTATCTAGGAAACTACACATGCTAATTGAAATGACAGGATTTAAAGATAATAATGGTATTTGTATAATGTGTGTTATACTAAAAGGCACCACTTCTCATTTAATAATTTAATTGTTATAAGAATAGAAATCAGACAAGATACTTTATATGTATACAACAATGAATAATAATAATTTAAATTGATATGTATAGCTTCTAAGGAGAAATTCATCATTACTTGTTAAAAATTGAGTAAAGTTGTTATACATAAAAATTTTATATGTATGGAATGCTATGTATTATTCACTTCTCTTACAATAGCTCATGGTATTAACTAAAATGAGTTCTTTTTGGCTTATTAGAAATTGGACAAATATTATTAGTATTGGCTTGCATGATCAATTTTAATTGGTTATATAATTATATATCAAAACCAAGAAAATCCACATGATTCATTAACTCAACCTTTTTTATCATCTAATTTTACCTTATTTGCATATTGAAAAAGCTCTAATAAGATTGATGTACATGTCCTACATATCTGAACATTTTATTTTTACACTTAAACCTTTTTTATATCATATACTGATAATCTTAACATTATGTATTACAAATGTAAGCTTTCAAGTGATAGACATTTTAAAAGTTAATATTTGACATTTTAAAAATATGGAAATAAATATTTAAATGGAGTCGTTGGCATTTATCTATTCAAAAAGTTAGTAGAATAAAATATTAGATATTTAAATTGTATTTTATTTAAAAAAGGATATAGTTAAAATTTGGTATCATAAAAGAATAAAAAATAATTAAAGATAATATATTTATTGTTAAACAGTATTATCTTTACCATTTTGACAAAGGCAATTTTAATTCAGCAAGTAGAAAGTGTTTCCAATTGCTATAACAGATTTTTTTTAAAAAAAAAATAAATTGTTTTCAAAGACAGTCTCTTATTAGTGATATAATTTTTGTTTAAAAAGAAGTTTTTTTTACAAAAATATTGCATAATAAACTTTAATTTGTAAACAAATGACTGAAAATTACAATTTTTCTTCAGAAATTTAAATTATTATATTTAACTTTTGGCTAATACACTCCACTAATTTGAAATTGTCATTTCTATTGACATCTAAGACCACCTTCCAGTGGAATTGTCATTCAAATTAGGTTATTGTCCTTGCCTAAAAGGTTCATATAATGTTAATATCTTAAGATTTTTTTTCAAGTAACAATTTTAAAATCATAACAATATAAAATAAGACTGCACATTGTAATGTAAGATTATAAAAAGATCCAAAATAGCACAGAGAATAAATATATAGTAATCATAAAATATCACTGTAATTTCTGCATGAAATTACAACTACTGAGAATCAGTCTATTAAAAATACTTTTAAGTAAAAATATATATATATTTTACTTCACTTTTGTCAACAAGTGTAAGAATAAATGCATTGAGTATTAGAACATTTATTGATTACTTGAGCTCACATTAGTCAACTGAACTGCCAGAAAATATAGAATAGCTACTTGGTTATATATTCCTTAAGGATGTGTCAAACATAAATTTGTCCATAATGTTGTTTTCAAATAATTAATAATGATTCCAACCCATTTAAAATAAAACAACTATATAGAAAATATTTATTTTTATATCGTTGTTTTATTTCAATTGCGTTGAAATCATTATTGATTATATATTATAAGTCATCTGTGATATTTAATTGAGGAAGAATATGATTGCAAACAATATTTTATTATAATAATTTTGGTCAAAATATAATTGAATTTTATCATTAGCATACTATTTGTAGAAATGCATTACATAAAATCATTAGATTATTGTGTCATATTCAAGTAATAATCTTCCCCAATGCTATAATTATAAAATTATTAACGAATAATATTTATAATAAAAATAAAATAAATATTTTTAAATTGTCTTAAAATTTTATACAAATAAAAAATAGCAATTATTTTAGGATATATTATATTTAAAATAGTATGTATAAATAGGTTTGAAAATACTTACACAACTAACATAGCTTCTTCTGTAATTTCATTAAAATTTGCATTTAAACACAAAATCGTTGCTAAAGTAGTTTTATCAATCTCTTTTACTTGATCTGAAATATATATACATAAATATATAGAAACTATATCAAATCTACAAAGCATCATTCATATATATATATGCAAAAATTATATAAATCAACAAAGTATCATCTGTTTATAGTCAAATAAAAAATAACGTCATAGATCACATGACCCCATTCTTTTAAGCTTGTAAGATATAAACAATGAGCATTGCTAATTGTTCAACAAGCTTTGTGATAAATGCTTAGCCAGAGAAAGCATTTAAAATATCTCTGTCAGGAAATCCCCCCCCCAACCTCTGACCAATGGTTTCATGCTTTGGCACTCCTCAGAGAGGTGCCAGGATAGCTTCAGATACTAGATCTAAAAATACCAACCCAAAGCCAGTATTTATCTAATAGCTATCTATTGAGTGGAAAATCTGAAATTTTCAGACACCTACATGTCTTCAAACCCAACTATCCAACTCAAATAGCTATATGGGGTTGAGAGATCATCAGCCAAACTATTTTAAATGCTTTTTCTGGTTAAGCATTTATCTCAAAGCTTGTTGAGCAATTAGCAATTCTTATTGTTTATATCGTCTATTTGCTTTATAATATTTATTTATCATATAGTATAAGTAAAATATTATAAATAATATATGAGCTTTTGAAGTTTAATATGCTTTAATTTGCTTAATATATTTGCAACATTTCTACTTGTTTATTATGTATAAATCATATTGCATATAATACATATATATGTGTGTATAAAATATCTATTACTCCCCTTTTGTTCTTTCAGCAGCGCTATCTTGTGCTTTGTAAACAAAAACAAAGCCTGAATTTATCTTCTGTTTATAAGGTAGCGCTGCTAAAAGAAGTTGGAAAGTGATTGATATTTTATATTTAAATTTGCTACTAGATATTTTGAATTGCTTTTATTTCATAATAAAAGTTGATAAGTGTAAACCAGCTGAAGCATGAATAAAATAGTTCTGTTTAATTACAGATAAATGTATTTAGATAATATATATATGTAATATAAATAAAATGTCCATTAATTAAAACAAAATTGTAATTATAATTGAAATAATAAATTTAAAAGGTTTACAAACTATTATAAACAATCCTTAAATCCGCTGAAGTATTTTCGGTTAATTTCTTAAATCTGCCGTTAAATTTATTATTTCAATCATAATATATATATATATAATATTTGACATGTCACAAACTATTTTATTCACGCCATACTACCTCTTTAAATAAAGAAAGCTAGCATTGTAGCACTACAATGAAATCCTTTTCAGTGTAGTGTTAAAATTCGAATTTTCTTTATTTGAAGGGGGAATTTAACTGCAGTAACATAGCTATGGGGCATTTCAAATATTTTGTATAGATTTCAGCTAGCAGATTTTATTTCATATATATATAGTCTTATGGAATAGGAAATAATAGCTAAGATTTGTCTTGCGTTGTTAGCCGAGAGGTATCGCAGCCGCCATGCAAGCAAGTAGTTGGTTGCAGACGGTTGTGGGTTCGCGTCCCGGCCGATGCTATGACATATGGAAAAAAAAAAAAAAAGATTGTTTCTAAAGAATTGTGCTTAGGTTGATAAAATTTGAACTTTTTCCCTCCCCAAACTTTTTAGAATTTTATATTCTAATAGCCATATTATAGTCTGCTTAGCTAATTATCAAATTATTAGACAATAAATGGTTATGTATCTATGATTATTTAATAAATAAATGTTAATGTATTGGTTTTATTACTAAATACCACTATGCATAATGGGGAATAGATCAAACTTTAATTACAAGTCATTTGTATATGCTAATGGTCAAACTATTTTTCCATTAGCATTGCACATAAATAGCATATGCTTACAAATATAAGAACTTGGAATATATTAACCATAAAAAATGACTTAAGTTAGTTGGAACAATAGTAAAGCGATAATCTCAAATGCTCTGTTACTGGACAATATATTTATATTTATTTGGATATTCAGTAATATAACCTGTATATTTATACTTTACGTTTGTCTTCAATATAATAATATTAAATCGTGCTTTCACGAATCCAGAATGCACTTCAATTTTTGCTCAACATCAAAAATTGTCAGGACACATGTTCAAACCCACATCTGCAAAATTAGTTTGTACTGAGAGGCATGATATTAGGCGAAAGGTAAAAGAAGCATACTTTATAGCAGAGGACTCTTTCGCCATTAATCGTAAGGATGCATGTTTTGCGATATCTAAAAGATGGTCTTAGTGACTCATTTGCATATAATTTGCATATCAGATTTATTTATATGATTCCAAAGAAAGGATCATAACTGGCTATGAATATGAGAAGGACATCTTGAAAGCGCTCAGCCGTTTAATTTAGTTTTCAATTTGTTGTTATAGCTGTGCGTTAGAAGTGTGAAAGCACGATTTAATATTATTATATTGAATATTCAGCAAATTCTAAAGAAAGACAAGCAACCAAGATTAGTTTTAAAACTAATTTTATTCATTACATTTACATCTGAATTACTAATTGACCAATTTATTTAAAGTTATTTATTTTTTATAATTCATTATTATAAATATGTATTTTTTTTTCTATGATAAAAATTGTTATAAATATGTATTTTTTGTCGTTGTTTTAAAAAATAATGAAATAGTACTTTTTTAGTAGTTTTCTTTAGTACTATTATTTGACTTTCCTTTGATAATTTTTATAACATTTTCTGTGATTGTGAAACATTATTTGAAAGTTGTAAAACTATCCAAATCTGCAAATTAAATGACTTAAATAATCATTTCTTTTTATTCTCTTTGTTTTTCATTTTAATCTATAAAATAGCTTCAGTAAAATGGCAGTTATATTTCAATTTACCTTCAACTAATAGACTGGTCCAAATTCTAACTTATCTCATTCGGATTGAGTATTCATTGTCCCAGACCAATAGATATATAAATAGTCAACACATATTTAATGTCTGAAACAGGCAAATGGGTGATGATGCTCAGTGAATCTGATTGTTTTCATTATGTAAAGGGATTTGGCTCTGTGCACCATCACCAATTGGCCTATTTCTGCCATTGGTAATGTGTTATCTTCTCATATATCTATTGATCTGTGGCAGTCCGATCGAGATAAGATGGAATATTGAATAGCCCATTAGTTAAAGGTAAGTTGAGATATAACAACAACTATAAATGTTTTGAAGATATGGAATTACTTTGTAATATATCTTTATCAATATTAATGTTTTTAATATAGTGTATAATCTAGTCACAGTCATCACATTTTTATAAAAGAATAAGATTTTTTAATACTATATGTAAATTAATTTGTAATAAACTTTAGCAAGATACCATCTTTATGCCAAAAATATCTCAAATGTAATTTTATAATTTTTTTTTCTAAATAAACTTTTTTTATTTATTAATATTTATAAACTAAAGTCAATTCACTAAAAAAAGGGTAGTTAAAGATTAGTTCGGAAACCAATTTCGTTTTAAAAAACTTAAAAATGTTTAGAATCTCATTTTAAAACTTTTTTTTGTTTACTTATATAAGCCATTAGTTTACTTTTCGTAAGCAATTGTAATTGATGTTTAAGCATTTGGAGACACTGAATACAATATAGTATGCTTAGCATGATTTCAGTATCTTTGTTACGATTTCATAATCATAGCAACGGATAATTAAATTGTGGGCAGAGAGTATAATATAAGTATCATGCAAATTAAATGTAAATATTCTTTAATGCTCCACATTTTAGAAAAGGGGAAGCATGATTTTTATTTATTTATACCATTGACATTATTGTCAATATGCCAAATTTCTTTTATTTTATGTTTTGTTCTTTTCTATATATTATGACAAAGATATTGAAAGCATGCTAAGCATACAATATTAAGTCTGCGTCAATATTAAGCTTTTCTTCCCAGCGTTTAAATGGAAATTACAAATGAATGTTTAATAAATACTACTTAGTTTTTTATTTATGACTTTTAAATATATACGTAATATGTTATTAAATGTGCGAGTCAAATATAAAACTAACAAGTATTATATCAACATTCAGTTTTGTCACTTCCAGTTTTAGTATTGTTTACCAATTACCAAATTGTTGAATTTTGTTTCATTTTTCTTATCAATAAGTAAATATAAGGTTAAGATTTATATATATTAATGAGTTGTATGTGTTCAACAAAGTTTTTATTTAATTATTTTATTTTAATAAAATACATATCTAAAGAATCTGAATCATCTCATTTGTGAAGATTTTAGACACCAAATTACTACTGAACATATTAACCCTTTTAAATTTTTATTTGTGACAATATAATACAAGTGCAAACACTTTTGCTATAAACATGCATATAAATTTTTGAATTTATAATCACACCATCCTCAGAAATATTCTACTTAAGAACGTTTTTCAATTTACCACTTTTTGTTTATCCAATATTCTATTCAAATGTTGGAGAAGTACAAAACATCATCCATTTGGATAAAGTTTCTGTTTTTTTTTTTATTATTTTTTCAGTGATAATAAATAAAACTGGAAGAAAATATTTTTCATCATATTTAGTTTCAATTAAAATTGGTTTCCTTTATTTTCTTATTCAATAAATGTTTCAGTTAAAGCAATTGTAAAAAAAAAAAAAAAGAATTATTCCAGTTTCTATTCTTTTTATTTTAATTTTCTTTTTGTCTTCTATGTTTCTATATTTTTCCATTTATAAATATTATATCCAATAGGTAAATCCAAAAATGTAATGTTTTATGATGTATATTTTTCCAATTTATTTTTTATCACGTCTATTTTCGATTTTTCAAACATTTTTTTATAATAAAATTTCTACATAATCAGTAATCTTCCATTGTTAATAATTACGTCACTGTTTCATTCAAAGATTTTTCATGTGGTCGCTAATCTATAAATAAACATGTTTTTTCCTTAGACAATAAAAAAATCTTTTAAAATTATAAATATATTTCTTTGTTTTAGATTTGTTCTCTCTTTACAAATGTTGGCATTTACTACTTTGGTATTATTCCTGCTATGATGAATTACTCTGGTGATGTATTATTCTAAGTTTGTGATATGTTTAAAATAACACCTCCAAGGAATGTGTGGATAAATTTAATCGATAAAATTTGTCTGCAGATCCTATGGAGACATTATTTTTTAGATACCACAAACATAAAATAATATGTCAATGGAGTAATATGTCATACCACACATAATACCAAGCTTCAAATCTAAAAAAAATGGACAGATATATTCAGTATGAAAAAAGGCAAAAACACATTATGTTACTAAATAAAATAAGTAGTTGTGACTTTTTAATAGGACACATTCTGTGAATTTTTAATATGACAATTCATGCCATCAAAACCATCCTTCCCCCTCGTGGCATATTGCATCATCATTAAGACCCAACATGTGTAATACCAAATTTCAACTTAAAAAAAACACATATTATTTACAATAATGAAAAGATATATTCATTATGAAAAAGGAAAAATATGAAAAAGAATCCTGAAACATTACTATAAATTTAACGTTATATTTTAAATATTTGTTTAAAAAGAAAATTATATATAATATTTTAGCAAAAAAAAAAAAAAACCCACAAATATGCAAAGTTTGGGTTGTAAATGTGTTTTTAAATATAAAACCCTATTATTTATTAATGATGCAAGAAATATATTGGGGAGAAGTGTCATCGTGGTGGATTGAACCATTTAATATTTTCTAAAATGAAATGGAAAGGATCAGTTTATTTGACATAGATTAGTCATGCCAGAACTCTTGGTTGCCATGACATCATAAATGGAAATTTTGAATAAACATTATCAGATGCAAAGGTTATATTAGTAATATGTCATAACAGGAATAACAGCAAAGTATCTGCTATTCTAATTTTTTTTATTTGAACACTCAATTTCTCTCTCTCTCTCTTTTTTGTAGTTTTCTCCATTAGTATGGTTTGCCATTTTTTTCTCAATTTTTTCTAACTTTTCTCTGTAATATTGTCACAAATAGTTTTCTTATATGGTTTTTTAAATATGCCACTATTTTTTTATTATTTAAAATTTTATGTTTCAGATGAGCTATAGAAGAAGTGAAACATAAATTATTACCAGTGATAATCCAGAAATTACTCAAATTTTTAACACTTAATTACAAATTATTCTACCAAAAAGATAATATACTATTATATACAACATTTTATTATCATTCTCTTTCTAAATCCTCTTCTAATTCAAGCAGGGATAACTTTTTTTTTTACCAGGAGCCTGTATCAGATCACAAAAATGTAAAATGTAATGCATTCTTTCCCTCTTCTACCTCATTCTCTATCAACATTCTTTTGTTCTATTAATCTATAGTCAAAAAGCAAGTCATATATAATGTGACATTACTTTTATAAGCTTATATTTACAAAAATGCAATACAGAGAGAGTACCAATAGCTCAAACAAGCTCTTAATTAATAAGTGCAGTATGAAAAAATATTTAAAATCTTTAACCAGAACACTCCCATCTCCAGACCAACTGGTTTTAAAAAGCATTCTTAATTTAACATTTTTGCTACTGGTGGAACTTTAACATTTTTTTCAAATCAGTAATTGTAGAGCCTCTACAACCGTCTTTCTATCTTTTATCATCCAGTAGTTGACTTGTGTGATCTTAAATTTTTTTAACACAGATGAACCCGCAAATATATATATATATATATATATATATATATATATATATATATATATATATATATATATATATATATATATATATATATATATATATATATAATAGATGTTTAGATGAAAATATTTAGTGTGTGAAGTTTCCATTTATAATTAGTTAATTAGAAAGCTTTTTATCTAGAACAGTAGCCAATCAAGGCTAACTGTTCCAGGTAAATCATGAAAGTAAAATGTCAGACTATTACCATCAAAGAAAGAATTCTCTTTTGATTGTCACTCTATATCTAACATATAGAAAAAGTATGGCAGATTACATTTATAAGTGTAAGAAATGAAAGCATTGCACACTTTTTGATTTTCTAAGTTATTGTAATAAATCCCTACACTAGATTAAGTATTACAATATTTTCAATGGATGATTAGATGAAAAAATTTAGTATGCAGAGGGTTTCATTTATAATTACACCTGGGTCTCTTTTTACGTGGATTTAGTTATGCAATTCATGTTTCTCCGGAAGACAAACTCCGATAATGCGCTAATACTTTAAATAATAAATTTTGCGCACTTACATTATATTGAAAGTAATAATACATTATTGAAATTCGACTTTCTTCTTAGTAATTTCAATATTTTCAGTGCTTTATAATAGTAAGATTTTATGCAATAATGAAATTAAAATCATGATTTCCACATTTTATGTATACACACATTAAATTTTACAAGATTATAATTTAAATTTGTTCAAATATTGTGAGTGTTAATTTTGCACTTTAAATCTCATTTTGTTTTTGCTTTTTAAAAAAGAACATAACCAATTATTAATCATTTAGTGTCTTCAAGTTTATTTTTAATTATTTTCTTATTAATGACACTAATCAGGAACATGCTCTTAAATTCCAACGAAAGCTAAATGGTTGTATGTCTGGATAACGCAAGCTTCATAAACAATTAATAAGATCATTGTCTCAAAGATTAATTACTAATTATGTTGTCACCAGAAAACCATTAACACAACATGAGAGTGAAGTTGGCACTAGTTGTATTTCCTCTTGTGAAGAATCTGATTTTTTACCAGTTTGCAAATGAACCTGTTTATCGGCAAGTAGCGATAATAATTAAAATGTGTATAAAAAATGTCAATTACTGTACTGTAAATTATGCATAAAAATGTATTGTTTTTGAATAAAATTAAATATTTTAGTTAAAAAAAGTTTGTCTTGTATCAATTTTTTTCAAATTTGAAATTTTTTATTAGTCATATTTTATTTCCTTATTTTTTTGCGCGAATTTTAAAGTAATTTTATGTTAGTGCTTTGCTTTTACATGATTTTTGAAAAATCACAGTCCGTATCCCCCCTTTTTCAAGGTAAGTTACGTCTATTTTTATGCAATTTTGTTTGCGCGTGTTTTCTGAGGAATCTATCTATCTGAGGAACCTATCTATCGCGTAAAATGAGATCCAGGTGCATTTAATTACAAAGCTGCATTGCTTTGTGTCTATATTAGATCTAGAGTTGCAATAAAAAGAATTCTGTTTTTAATTGCTATAGTCTGTCAGTTTTACTTCATCCAGCCTGAGGCTGTTAACTTTGATTGTATACTGTTGGAGGTAAAGAATTTTCTAATTACATACTTATAAATAAAAAAACTCTACACACATTCATAAAAAATATGATAATACTTAGACTACCAATGAAGGCTTTATGCCAATTAGTAAGAAAATTAAAAAGTATGCTATGTTTGATTTTTTATACTTATACATGTTAACTACAGTACTTTGTCTGTATATTAGTTTTTTGGTGTCAGTCAAAAGAGGATTCCATTTTGCATTGCAACTATCTGATGATTTTACTTCCACTCTTAACATGGAGCAGTTTATCTTGATTGGCTATTGTCCTAGATAAAGAGTTTTCTAATTAAATAATTATAAAAAAACCATGCAGTGTATATATATATATATTTATATATATACCATGCAGTGTATATATATATATATTTATTGTGGGTTCATCTGTGTAAGACTTTAATTAGATATTCCAACATTCAACTTGTGTAGTCAAGTTGAAACTTTGGAATATCTAATTAAAATCTTACAGGGATGAACCCGCAAAATATGTATTTTATATCTGCAACCCGTGAAAACATTCATGTATATATCATCATCATCATCATTATCAAACATTATCAATCCACTGCAGGATGAAGGTCTCTCCAAGTTTAATCCATCTTCTCCGATCTTTAGCTTCTCTTCTCCATATCACTCCTGCACACTTTCTTATTTCATCCATCCATCTCACATGTGGTCTCTTTCTGGGTCTTTTACAATCTCTTGGAATCCAGTTTAAAATTTCAATTGTCCATCTATTATCATCTCTTCTAACAATATGTCCAGCCCAACTCCACTTCAATCTTTTAATTTTTTCAATGAGGTCAGTAACACCTGTTTGTTCTCTTACCCATACATTGCGTTTACAATCTCTTCTTGTTACTCCCAACATACATCTCTCCATACTTCTTTGAGTGGTCTGAAGTCTCTGAATTGCTCTTCTATTAAGTGTCCAAGTCTCAGATCCATAAGTAAGAACTGGTAAAACACATTTGTTAAAAACCTTCCTTTTCAAACACATAGGCATATTTCCTTTTAGTATCAAGTTATTTCTACCAAAAGCACTCCAACCAAGTTTAATTCTATGATTAATTTCCTCCATTATATTTCCATCTGTATTAATAATCTGACCAAGGTATTTGTAACTGTTAACTTCTTCTAATTCATCATAATCAATCTTCATTTTCATATTTTGAGCAAATCGATTAAACATTACTTTAGTCTTTTTAACATTTATCTTTAGTCCTACTTTTCTACTATCATCTGATAATTCCTGCAACATTTCCTGCAGATCTGAAGCATTATTTGCAAAAACAACTACATCATCTGCGAAATCTAAATGACTTAAATAATCACTATTTACTTTCACTCCTTTAGTTTCCCATTTTAATCCACAAAATACTTTATGCAGCACAGCTGTAAAAAGTTTTGGAGATATGGAATCACCTTGTCTTACACCTTTCTCAATGTTGACTTTCTCAGTGTCATTATGTAATCTAATTGTTGCTGTTGCATTTTTATAAATATTCTTTAAAATATAACAATATCCTGGATCTATACCTTGATGATCCAATGCTTTAATCACTGAAGAAATGTTTATAGAATCAAATGCCTTTTCATAATCTACAAATCCTAAGCATAATGGCAACTCATATTCATTTGTCCTTTCTATAACTTCTCTCAATACTTGAATATGATCTACTGTACTAAAACCACTTTTAAATCCAGCTTGTTCTCTTGGTTGATGGAAATCCAATGTTCTCTGTAGACGAGTAGTAATTATCTTGGTAAAATTTTTATATAAAACTGATAAAAGGCTGATAGGTCTGTAATTTCTAATATCTTCTTTATCACCTTTTTTAAATATTAATATTATTACTGCATTCTTCCAATCATCCGGTACATCTTTATCATTTAGACATTTGGTATATAACTTTGCTAAAAAAATTTCTATTTCTTCACCTGCTTCTTTTAATATATCAATTATAATTCCATCATTACCTGGAGCCTTTCCTTTCTTCATACATTTAATTGCATGTCTCACTTCTTCATTTAAAATTCTGGGCAATTTGGAAGATGTAATAGATATAGGAGGTACTTGTTCTTTATTACTATATAATTCTTGATAAAAATCTTCTACCAATTTCATGATGTCATCTCTCCTTTTAGTAATAATTCCATCTTTTTTTCTTATTGCAGATATAAATTTCCTACCAATACCAAAATGTTGTTTTACATTCTTAAGACTTTTATTTTCTTCTACAGCTTTCCTTGCTAGTTCACAGTTATACTTTCTTATATCATTTTCAACTCTTTTCCGCGCCATTTTACAAAATTCGAGATATTCAATTCTTTTTAATGCATCATTTTTGTATATCTTCATATTCCTTCTTTTCTTCATAAATCCTCTAGTCTCAGTAGAAATTTTACTGGTCAATTGCTGTTTCTTTCTACCAGCTATCTTTGTTGCAGTTTTCAAAAGTGTATCAGTTATTTTCATATTAATTTCATTCAAATCTGAATCATGTTCAAAATCTACTAATACTTGAAACCGATTTGTAAGTTTTAATTTAAATTCATTAGAATGTTTCTGAGGATTAGGAATATCAACTGTAAATATTGTTTTTCTTAATAATTTTTGTCTCTCTAGTTTTACATTAACAAGTATCTTACACCTTACTAATCGATGATCACTTCCTGTGTTAAATTTATTAAGAACATTACAATCTTGAAATATGTATTTCCTGTTAGTCAAAATATAATCCAATTCTGCTGTACCTTCATTTGGATGCTTCCATGTCCATTTCCTTTTAACATTTTTCTCAAAAAAAGAATTCATAATATAAAGTTTTTCTTTTTCTGCAAACTCCACAAGTCTATGTCCTCTCTCATTTCTATTACCATAACCAAAATTACCCACAGCACTTTCATCTTTCATTTTTTTACCAATTCTAGCATTAAAGTCTCCCATAACAATTTTAAAATGGTGTTTACTCTGATCAAAAGCCTTTTGAACATCCATATAAAAATCTTCTACTACTTCATCACTATGAGAACTTGTTGGGGCATAAACCTGAATTATCTGCATTTGATGATGACGTGTATATATATATATATATATATATATAAGAAAAGTGTGTGTGATGATTTGAGATTATTATATGTATGTATATATAATAGATTGAACCTTTATCATTATTATAAATATTAATTTTTCTTGTTTGTTTGTTTGTTAACTATGAATGTGATGCTAACATGTTGAAACTATACTTAATTTATTTAATTAAATTTTGTCATTCTCTGTTGAAGTTTTTTAATATTATATATACACATATATGCATATATATATAAAATTTCATCAACTACTAATATATTTGTACTTTTCTATTTTATTATTCATATATTTATATCTTTATCTAAATAGTATATATATTTTAAGTAATTACTTAAGCACAATACCATACAATTATATTTCAGATAAGTAAAAGAATACTGAAATGAAGGAATTGTAGAGAACTTAAAAGTACGCAATGGCTAAAAAAAAATTATATGTAATACAAAACTTTTTATTGATTTATGTAACATCAATAGGGATGAATATGCTGTTAATCCACTAGATGTTATATATTTCAATTTATTAGATGTCATCATTGGACTTCACATTATATATAAGAGATAAAATTATATTTAAGAGTGCTTAAATTATTATTAAAAGATCTATCTTTCCCATTATTGATTTGGCTATTTATATTTGTATAAAATAAATATTTATCAAAGACTGTTTTTCAAAATCTGATCATCTTCGAAAATACACAGTATATTGTGTTAAGCCTTGACAATTTTGAACTTAGTTAGATGGAGTGCTGAAACTGTCAAATTGTTATTTAACAGTCTTGCTTGAAAACAGATATCAACCTAGAAAAGTGTTTTCTAATTTCTAATTAATAATAGTGAGTTTTTCTTTAAAAACTATTTGCCATTAAAAATTGTAAAATGTCACACATCGCAATCATTTCTGCATTAAACAAACACATAACATATATATGATTTAGTATTGACTAAGCTATACTACTAATAATAAATAAAATAGAAAATTATGTAACATTAAAGACTAGATAAAAACAAATTTATACTAAGGTTAAAAAATAAGTCATAGATCAATTCATAGATCACATGATGCTATCTCTTAAGCTTGTAAGTTATAAACAGTGAGGATTGCCAATTCCTCTACAAGCTTTATGATAAATGCTTAGCCAGAGCCAGCACTTAAAATATCTCTGTCAGGAACCCCTCCCCAAACCCTTGACCATGGTTTCATGCTTTGGAACTCCTCAGAGAGGTGTCAGGGTAGGTTCTAGTGTCTGAACCTACCCTGACACCTCTTTGAGGAGTGCCAAAGCACGAAGCCATGGTCAGGGGTTTGGGAAGGGGTTCCTGACAGAGATATTTTAAGTGCTGGCTCTGGCTAAGCATTTATCATAAAGCTTGTAGAGGAATTGGCAATCCTCACTGTTATACTAAGGTTCTTTCATGGACATGGTTTTTCTTATTACTATGGTTTTGTGTATTAACGAATAGGCCTTTTTCAGTGAAAATCAACTATATATAAAACATCCACACATACCTGTGCATATATATATATATGTCGATACAAAGATTTTAACAGCTTGCATATATAAAAGACATATTTTGTGGGTTCATCCTTGTTAAAATATTTTAAATATTGATATACTGACGTTTCGACTTGATCACACAAGTCATCCACTGGGTGATAAAAAGTTAAAAAGATCTCATATTCAAGAAAATTTATGAAATTAAAAAGAATTAAAGAAACTATTAGGATAAATCTTTTTGAGTATGAAGCTATCAATCTCATAAAAACTTCCTTTGATATAAAAGGTGAATGGTTTGTGAAGTGATTTATGGAAAGCTTATTTTTGTTTATATATGTGTGTTTTGTACCTAATTTATTTTTACTAGAAGTTCTATATGTTAATTGATGAAAATTTTAATATAAATTTGTTTTGAGCTAATATTTAATGTTTTATAATTTTCTACTATATATATATATTATAATTAAAATAGTCCCAGTGCTTAATGCTAAAATGAAATAAATATATAAATGTTAACACCTCCCCCCCCCACATGGCTAAGAAATTTAGCACTGACCTCTGTGAAATAAATATATATCAATATATTAGAGTTCCTATTTAAAAATAGGTATCATTTTGAGGCTGGCTATTTTGAAATATGGATTCTAATTAACTTATATATATTTTACAGAAGGCAGTGCTGAATTTCTTAGCCATGTGGTGTGATTAATATTTATATGTTATAATTATTATATGTTTTAATAATCATACTTTATGAATATATACTCAAATATAAATGTTATATTTATGTTTTGTATAAGTGTTTACTATAATACTGTACACATATCTATTTGTATATCTATTAATATAATATCCATCTATCTATCTTTTCTCTATATAGATTTATACCTGGTGTAAAAGGAGCCAAAAAACCAAACGCTTTTGGGAATTTGTGGTTATAGAAGAATCTATCACCTTTTCTTAAATTTGTGAACTGTTTATGCAAAATACAGCCAAATGTTGGACCAACAGCACCTACTTGAGATGTGTTTTCACATAATCCACCCACCCATAAGTCAATATCTTCTACATTTCTGAAATTATAAATTATATATATATATATATATATATCTGAAAATAAAATTCTAAGTATTTTAAGGTTCGAAAAACATTCCAAGTTTTATCCTGTATAAATTCAAAGTATATGTTATAGCTATGGTAAATACATACATCCACACACACACACACGCATATATATATATTCAGGTTTGTTTAAATTTACTACCAGTTTAGAATTCAATTTTTAAAATGTAATTGTTTTCGAGTTTGATATATATATATATAACAATCCGCTGGAATAAAACTCAAAATTTTTAAAAAAATGCCTATATAAAATTAAAGATTAATATCCTCTGCTATAGCCAGCTTCAGAGTAGCCTGCCATCTTAAGTAGCAATACGTTAATATTTAAATATTATTAAGCTCTCACACCAGTAACGCTCTCGTGTAAATTACTACTTTCCATAAATTGTGAATACTAACACAATTATATTGCTTATTCAATACATTATCCATACTATTTATAAAATATGACTCCTTAATTTTTATTTTCTTCAAATCAGTTTCCATATGCAAAATAAAAACTTTATCAAAGCAGAATTCTCCATTACAAATCACTACATGTTCTGCAAAAACAGATTTATACCTATCTGCAGAATAATGCAACTTATTATGTAACAATTCATGCATTTAAAAAAAAAATGAAGTTTTATTTCAGTAGATTGTTTTATTATACTTATATTATTTGATATTACACACACACATATATATATTTGGTTCTGAAAATTATATTAGAATATTTGTAATACACTCATTTTTCGATAAAAAACAATGTTGTTTCTAAAAAACAATTGTCATGGAATAACTGATTATCCTCTTATTTTAATGTGATATTATAGTTTTAAGATTATGTTACTGGGGGTGTGATTGGTTGGTTTATTTAAACTATTTTCAAGAAATAGTTAAATCACATTATTATCAGACTAGCCTTTATACACATTTAGCTTATGATATGAAAAATTATTAATTGTTTAATTAATAATTTCTGGTTGTTTTTAATTCTGATTTAAGTCACTCTGCCTCAATGATTACACTGCTTAATAATATTTAAAGAGTGTTAAAATTATTTTGCACTTTTTATTCTTGTACTGGGATTGTTTTGTATAAAGTGGAAATTTGTATATTATATTGAAATAAAAGTAATGGTTCACTAATAGCTAAAGAGCAGTTTTGATGCTGTGAAATAATTTTATCAAAAAAAGATGAATTAGATGAATTATTTAGTGTGATGTAATAAGAATTAGTGATGAATCAATTGCTTATTGGCTGGCATGTTTAAATTTTGTCAAGAGTATTTATATTATTTCCATATTTAAATAGAGTCTTCAAAGAATCTAATATAACACAACAGACTCTCCAATAATTCTACAATGATGAACAAAAAACATTGCTCATCAAATTTGATACTCTTATTTCAAATTGTACCTAGTAATACCCAATTACTGATCAACTGGTAATAATTACATGCCTTACATTGTTAACTTTAAATCGACTATCTAAAAATAAAACTATCTTAAAATCTATAAATTTCAGTTTTAACTAATTTGCATTCAGCCTAAAATTTATGTCTGTAATAGATAAATACAAACTATTATGGACAATGCATATAAACATTTGACAATTATATTACTAGTTGTTAAAGATCATTAAATTACAATATTTTTTATCATCAGCCTATCAGTACTTTTTAAATTGATGTAAAATATCTTCTTTTGCAAAAACTCACTAGAAGCGCTAAAAATGGTTTTAAATTTTTTTTATCTCGTCTCTAAAAGAAATTGTTTTATTACTTTAATTTAGAAAATATTTTTTTGATCTTATTAAAATAAAGACAAAATATATTTTCATGTCAATTATTGTCAAACTTCAATGCCGATAATTTTTTTTCATTATGCTCGTGCATGTTATGCCAAAGTGAATATTTTTAATCTAAGCTTAATGAATTAATATCTTAAAATCCTTAGCTGAAACTTTTCTTATTAAAATCAGACGACTAAGCAATACATTTGAGATATTCAATCATATATCATCTGTCATTATTATACTTTCTAAGCATCAGGTTTTTAGAAACCATTCTTTTCCATGTTATAAAACATCTCAGATTTCTACCTTTATTAGCACATGTATTGATCTGTGTCTCTCATTTAACCATACTTTCTTCTGTCACAAAATAATAACCCAAACATTTATTTTCAATCTTTTCTGCTAGTACACAATTATTTAAAAATATTTTTGGATGCTTATGTTTTTTAAATTATATATAAAGTTTTATACATTCTTCTATGCGCTTTCAAAGAAGGCGTTATCAAATACCAATTTTTGATTTAATTTGAACTTATTAACCAAGAGATGAAAATCTTATTCTTTAGTTCAAAAATTTAATTTGAACTTATTAACCAAGAGATGAAAATCTTATTCTTTAGTTCAAAAATTGAAGATATTTTAAACAATTAAAATATTACGGTTTTCGTTTTAGGTCATCTATACTAAAACTTAAGCATCATCTAATTTAAGTCATGAAAAATCTTTTAAATCACATAGTGGATGGAATAAGATATATAAATAGTATAAAATATCCAACATCCAGTATCATTTTTAGTTTATTACAACTCTTCTTCCTTTTATCTGCAAAAATATCATCTTCTGGTAAAACGTATTACAGTAAATTATATTTGAAAACGTTTTACCTATTAGGTTTTTTTTAATAAAAATCTTGGGTGAAATATCAGCAATTATTTTACTTCAGGACAAAAATTACAAATATCTCCTGTGCGTTTTATATTAAGTTTCTTAATGTCATAGTAAATCACGAATTTTTAAAATAGTTTTTCACTAATAATTTAGCATTGATTTGAGAATAGTAACAAATTGATTCCCTTTTTGTAATTTCTCCATAATTTTATTATTTTCTCCTTCATATGGTTAATAAGTTAATAATATTCGTCAGAACTTGCCTGTTATTTTTTAAAAATAAGTTTCAAGTGTAATAATAAAAATCGCTAAAAGCAAAATAAAAATCTCTAAATGCAATAGTAGATGGTCAAGGGATAAAATAATAATAGTTAAATGTATATGCCTACAAAGGGTAAGTATATTTTAACTTTTGGTACTAACTAACTAATGTTAATTATTAACATATTAATCTTTGTTCACACATATATTTATCACATGTGTTTCATTTAGTACTTAATAATAACTATTATAAATGTCAGTCGAAGATATAACACAATTATACATTGTTCATAATAGCCTGAGAAGATTTTGATAATGACTGAAATAAATTGTTTTATGCATGAATCTAATTTTTTTTAAATTTGTGGACTAATTTTTTATTATGAGAATTAAAAAAAATGAAATTGGGCTAATCAGATTCTTAAAAATTATGATAATAATGACCAATTAAGAATTTTAAATTAAACTCTCCAAAAATGTAAAAAAAAACTTACAAAGCAATTATATAAAAAAGAATGGATAATGCTGTGTCTAGTGGTCACCACATTAGAACACAGCTGGACTGCAAATAATAAAAAATAAACGTCATTTAATATAATCCCAGGTGGGGTGGCAATTTATTATTTGATACTCCTATAATTATAAACAGTTATTATAATGTTTCCAGCTTTTCAACATTCAAAGTTTTCACATACGAATATGAGTTCAAGGCAGTTACTTTATGAGGGTCCTATAACCAGGTACTGCTGTCTCAAGATATTAGTTAAGAGTTTGGAGAAATGTTCTTCGAAAGGCCAGTTGGCAAGGCTGACAATTGTCAGTGGAAGAAACACATATGTTCTTCAAGGGCTACAATTAGCTAATGATCTTCTCTTACCCCTCTGATCAAGATCGCAATTTAAGTTTTTGTTTTAATAATCTAATTGGTTGGAATCCATCAGTCTCACATGGTAGTACCAATGTTATTACAGTCCAACCTGCATTTTAGTTTAATCAAATTAATAATACGAGTTCTTATCTTTTTAATTAATTTCGTTTTTTTTTTTCAGATGATTCTTGTTAGAAATTTAATACATGTTTTCCAATGGTATTTAAATGACATTATGTTTACACACACACATACTTAATTTATTTTATTTAAAGGTTTAATTTTTTTAGATGGTTTGTTTGTGGGAATTCTAAAATTAAAATTTTTAAACGTTAGAAAAATCTGATTTGGATGAAAATTTTAATCTATCTAAATAGTATGGGATGAAGATATTCGATCATATTTAATAGTCATCATAAAGGAAAATTATAATAATTAATAAAGTTATATATGATATGGTGAATTAAAAATATGGAATTAACAATGAATTTTTGAGAAATATTTAAAATCTCTTAGAACATCTTATTAGAATGTTGGGTTGAGATGGAGAATATTGGATAATAAATATATAAAAATTATTTAAATATTTAAGAAATTGAATTTGGAATAAAATTCTTTATCCATATTAAAATAGTTGGGAAGATTTCAGATCTATATTATATAAATTAAAGTAAAATTATAATAATTAATAAAGTATTAATTTTTATGATTTAAAAAAAATTGGGAATTTAAAATAAATTAAAATTTATGAGAAATATTTAAAATTTATTTTTAGATGTGGATGAGTGGGTATATTATGAAAATATATAAAAAATATTTGTTTTTAAATATGTTGAAATAATGGTTGAGTGTATTGTAGTTTTTTTGTGGGGATAAGAGTGTTGGTAGATTTAAATATTTTCTAGTTATGTGTTTTATGTTGTTTAAAATATTATATGTTTAATTTTAATATTTGACTAAATATGTTTTGTTAAGATATGGTTGTTTAAATGAAAAGTGGTGGTGATAATTTGGGGGGGAATATGTGTGTTATTTTGTATATTTTTTTTTTTAATTTACTTTAACATTTTCTGTCTTTTTTGGTTTCAATAAAAATATGCATTTGATCTGATTTTTATAATACACGCATATTTAGCATACCTCCCCCCAGTTCAGAGATCAGAGGGTTTTTATTTTCTGCTCTATGAATTTAAGAGCATAGTCACTAAAGTGGGTGGGGTTTTTCCTCTTGCACCTATGGCGTAGTGGAGTGTTGGATTCTAATGCTGCGAAATTATTATTATTAGGAGGTTTTTCTGAGTTATACCCCATCAGTAATTTTTCCATTTCTGTTTTTGATTTAATTTCAAAAGTAAACTTACTGTTATTCCTTCATAATCGCTTGATATGCTTATGAAGTACTTTTCCATCTGCCATCTGGATGGCAACAACATGATTGCTCAGGTGACATACTACTTCTCCACTGGTCCACTTTTTATCTTATTTTGGACCCAAACTCGGTTATTCTGTGAAAATTTATTTTTGACTTCTGTGGATGGTTTTCGATGGTAATCCTTTTTTATTCCAGTATGTACTTTAATTCCCAATTCTCTGAACCATTCATGGTCAATGAGAGGGTTAATCTTGGCATAGTTGATATAGAGAGGCAGGATTACTGGTTTCTCACTGTTATTGGTTGTAATTTGTGTGTGAATTAACCCTTTGATTCTAATGTCATTTCATTTGTCACAAGCTTTTAAGTTTGACTGTAGTATCTTTGGGGGATGTATCATGTCAGTCATGATGGTTTTCTAGTCTGTGAGAGAGATCAATGATACTCCACTACTGCTCACTATTTCCATACGAACCGGTTTTCCGAAGATTTTTAATGTCATTTCAATTTTGTGGTCCTGGTCAGATGACACGTCATTTATTAGAACAAACTTTTCTTGAGTAGATTTGTCTTTAGTAAGGTGCTCCTGGCAGTTTCCACTTGTATAATCAACAGATTTTGTTTGGCACATTTTCTCTAAATGGCCAACTTTTTTACAGTTTCTGCAATGTTGATCTCTATAAGTACATTCAGTGGACCTGTGTCCTATTTTCCAAACACTTAATATTGCTTTGAATTTTCTTTGTTGTGTTAACATGCTGGGGTATGGTTTCTTCCAAATTATCAACTTTTGCTATTCTTTATACAGATCGCTTTCTGCTAATTTGGTGGCTGTGAATTGTTTTGCTTGCATAGACACAAGCTCATGGGCTATCCCACACTTGATAGCTTCTTTGTAGATGATGGCATTATCTTCCAATAACTATTGTTTCAAGGTGTCACTGGCCATGCCACATAGAAATTGTTAAAGGAGTGTTTTCTCCATGTATGATTTGTAGACACAGTTCTTGACCAATTCTTGCAGGGCCATATCATATTCTAGAGTACGCTAATTCTTTTCTTGATGGCAGTTTCTAAAATGGAGTCTGACAATGTGTCTAGACTCATGAGGGTTAAAGTACTCTGCTAATTTCTCTTTGAGCTGCTGAAACATAAGTTCTTCAGGGGTTTTAGGTTCAACCAGTCTGTTAGCAATCTGAATAATGCTTCTCCCCATGTAGCACAATAATGTTTAATTTTGTCATCTTTTATTCTATTAATGACCAGGAGTTTCTCAATTTGTTGGACAAAGAGGGGGACATTTGTTTGCCTCTGTGATGTCAAATCCTGCAATTGCAGGCTGCATTACAGTATATATAATAAATCACTTTTATTTTTTCTTGTTTACAAGAAACAAATAGTTCACTTACACAAGTTAATTAAACAAGGTTTTTTCTTCTTCTGCATCTCTGATGAGATTTTAACCATCTGGGTTTGTTCACAATGACTGTGCCAGTTGCTGTGTTAAGTGGTGAACACGTTACAATACAGCTGGACTGCAAATAATAGAAAATAAATGTCACCAATATAATCCCAGGCAGCACATCAATTTATTATTTGATACTCCTATAATTATAAACAGTTATTATAATGTTTCCAGCTTTTCAACATTCAAAGTTATCACATACGAATATGAGTTCAAGGCAGTTGCTTTATGAGGGTCCTAGTTATGAGTCCAGAGAAATGTTCTCCAAAAGGCCAGTTGGGAAGGCTGACAATAATTGTCAATGGAAGAAACATGTCTGTTCTTCAAGGGCTACAATTAGCTAATGATCTCTTCTCCCTCTGGTCCAGATCGTGGTTTAAGTTTTTGTTTTAAATAATCTAAATGGTTGGAATCCATCACTACCACATGGTAGTACCAATGTTATTACATTCCAACCTGCATTTTAGTTTAATCAAATTAATAACACAAGTTCTTATCTTTTTAATTAATTTCATTTCTTTTTTCAGATGATTCTTGTTAGGAATTTAATATGTGGTTCCAGTGACATGTAAATGACATTACATTTATACACGCACATACTTAATTTACTTTAACATTTTCAGTCTTTTTTGGTTTCAATAAAAATGTGTTTGATCTGATTTTTCTAATACACATGTATTTAGCAATAATAAAACAAATTTATTAGAGTGATGTTGAGAATAAAGCTATAGATTAAAGAAATTTAATTAAAATTACAAAAACTTTTATCATTAATGATTTGATAATATTTGAAAATGATGTTTGTTAATATTACTTATTAATCACTTTTTTTCAAAAGATGATCAATATTCGACAACATAAAAAATTCTGTTATTTTATCAACTACAATGATTTTATTTTAATTTTTTATCTTTTTTCTGCAACTACTTTACATCGTCAAGCAGATAAGTTGCACTGCAGTCAACATGTTGTTTTCTTTTTTTGCTGACGTAAAAACAATAAGTATGACATCAACTGACATACAGGCATTTGATAGATCTCTGATGTAACTTTCAGAAAATGTCTACCACAAAAAAAAATCTGATGAAATTTAGATTTTTTATAATTTTTTTTATCAAGGAGCTCATTTAATTTTTTTTTTTTTTGATCAATTTTGTAATTTTCAGGAAGTGATAAAGACAGAAAATATGTATTGGCCTTCAAGAAAACATTTAGCAGCATAAAAAGTAATATTATTCACAAACAAGGCCTATAATGGAACCTCAACATAAAGCAGAATATGAGACTCGTAAGCAAAAAAATTTAATTTCTTTAATAATTTAATTTTTTTTAATAATATTTTAATTTTTTGAAAAAATGGTAATTTTTATTAATTTTAGTTTGTAGTTAGTATGTAGTTCTAATCCACTTATTTTATACAAATAAATTTATTTTAATAAAAATAATGATTCTCAAAAAGTTTAATAATTTATTATTTATTATTATGTTTATATGATGTGTTTTTCGTTACAAGTAATGAATTACAAAACTAATAATCAAGTGTATAGAAAGATTGCATATGCTGGCAAATTATCAAATTCTGATTCTTGTTTATGTCTTTATATTCATGCTTTGGAATCACTCTGGTTTTGCTATATGTTTTATCATATTATTTTCAAGTCTATAGCTAACAAATGGACTATATGCAAATAAATTATATCTATGTGATACAATAAATATACCAAGATAGCATCATTTATGTGCATGAAGAATATAAACATCACTGGTGCGCATAAAAAATATAAACATCACCAGTGCACATAAAGAATATAAACACCACTGATGTACACAAAAAAATATAAAATGAAGAGATGAAACTCATTTTATCAGTGATATAGTCAGTATCCTACAATATCTAGTTTTAGATAGACAAGAAGCCAATTGCTATGATGATTTTTTTTGTATCTTTTGTTAGGATGAATCTTTTTTTTATAGATGCCTTTGACATTTGGTAACTTTTGGGTACAAGATAAAAATGAAGAATTCATGTGTGACTTATTTTGGAGATTCTGAAGCCATGGATTATCTCAGGTAAGACATATTATTTATGGGTTGAAAGATAATTTTGTGAGGAATACAAAGGAATTATAACTGAAGATGTAATTAATACTTAGTTCATTATGAATTAGAAATTATGAACAAACAATAAAGTAATAATTATTTCAGATGTTGAAATTTTTTTTTCTTATTTCTTAAATGGTTATCATTACTTATCTTAGATGTATTGTTTTCCTTAGTTTTTCTAGTTTCTAATAATGTAATTCTTTTTATTTTAACATAATTAATACAGAAGTTATTGTGAAAATTGTGTCTCATGCCAATATTTTAAAAAATTCAATATGGCGTTTTAGACCGAGTCTTACTTAAAAAAATGTTTATATCTCAAAATGATATTAATAATTAAATGTATTAGTCATAAGGCGTTTGAACAATATATATATATATATGTGTGTGTTTGTAATTGTATTGCAACTTTATATTAAATAATTTCATTTCAATGGTAAAAATATATTTTAGGTTTTTCTAGATGTTAATAGTTTTCAGAAAAAAAAATATATAACTCTATCATGCAAAGATCAAAATGGAGATTCAAATTATACAAATTGGTGGCTTCTTCACATTTTATTTGTATAGTAAAAATATTTGTCTCAAAGTAATATTTTGTTTAAGTTGTGTGTGTGTGTGATCATTTAAACGTTGTTTTTACATTTAAAAAAATATCAAATATGATTTATTTTTGGAAGCTAACATAAAAAGTCAAGTTACTTTATTTATTAATATATGCGGGATTCGAACTCAGATTCACACGACCCACAACTCTCAATGCCAACTTATATTTTAGATGAAAGCACATTTTATATGTATGTTTTTGTCCTAAGACATATTGAGGTGTCTAGAAAATAAAGAATAAGGATGAAATTATAATATTTGATCCTCGTTGGTGAGTGTTGTTTGTCATAGCCTTAATATAATTTATTTAACTATTATGATCACACACATGTTGAAAAGATAAATAATCACCAATATATGTATTTCATGCTAAACCAGCACTCAGCAGTTGGTCGAGATTACCAGTACTGATTGCATGTATGTATGGAGATGGTAATCTGGACCAATTGATGAGTGCTGATTTACCACAAAATATGTATATTGGTGATTATTTATCTTTTCAACATGTGTGTGATCAGGTGGGTCAGCAATATAAAATAACACTGAGAATTGTGGGTCATGTGAAAGTCTGAGTTCAAATCCCGCATATATTACATATATAAATGCAGGTGTTAAGCCTGAACAATGTATTTATTTTATTAAATAAAAAGTTGCAATAAATTAAATTAATGGTATATAAATGTTAAGTTATACTTACGCATATACTTGAGGAAGTAATTTATTACAATCCGGTAGCATTATTGGCGTTAATGCTTGGAATGTTTTAGGAACTGTTAATTTGCAGAGTTTTCTATAAGCTGTATAACTAGGTAAGCCATGATCACGTCCTCTCTGAATATTTAAAGAAGCTAGATCTAATGCTGGTTTAGATGAACCTGCTCTCTTAAATAAAAAGTTTGTCAGTTGGTCTGTTAAAATATTATCAGTATCTTGTGAGTGATCTACACTATGACCCCTCAAGTATTCATCAATTTTGTGTGGCTTATAAAGTTCTTTAGGTGAAAAGTAGTGTTCGCTAACTTTATTTGGATTAGGAGAAATTATTTTAAAATCTGAAGAAGCCAGTGAAAACATATTATTTATCATTGAATGACCAAAACGAAATCCAGCTGTAGCAAATTCATTATCTATGGTAGGATTTATTTCCGGATCATAAGAAACTGGGTTCTCTAATTTCACTTCTGGAAATTTTTGCCCACTTGCAAGAAATACAATTTTAAGAAACTCTTTATAAGTTATGCATTGCAGTTGAGCTCCAACAATTCGTCTAGCTTCTTGATATAATTCCTCTGGATCATTCCAGCCATGTTTTTGTAATAAGTCAATTAATCTATTGTGTTGTCTTAAAAACACTGTATGAATAGTTGTTAATGAAGGAACCATATTAACTCGATTATCACCTAAAATAATTTTATATGAAAAATTAATATATATATATAAAACAAAATAAATGTTCGCTAATATCAATAATACAATAACAAAACTTAAATATATTCCAAACAACGGTAAACAATTTATAATACAATATAAATAAAAACTCAATAAAAACTCATAAAGAAATATTTTCGATTATATTCATAATCATTTTCAACTCAACTTTCAAAATGGAATCATCTATTACCAACCGGAAACACATGTCGATTTAAATATCCCACAATTCATTAATCCTAACATTTGCTGACTGTCTGTTTATTATCGTATTTTTATACCTACTAATAAAAACTGCCTCTTTAATTTTTCTTTTTTCATTATCTCTCTCTTGTCCTAAAATTTTTATTTTATTTATATCAAAATTAAACTTAAAATTACAATTTCTATCATGATCATAAAAAACAGATTCAGTATATAACTTGACTTCATTACTATTATCATTACATATCTGTACATTTTTCAAAACTCTTGTATATATAAAAGAGTTTTGAAAAATGTACAGATATGTAATGATAATAGTAATGAAGTCAAGTTATATACTGAATCTGTTTTTTATGATCATGATAGAAATTGTAATTTTAAGTTTAATTTTGATATAAATAAAATAAAAATTTTAGTACAAGAGAGAGATAATGAAAAAAGAAAAATTAAAGAGGCAGTTTTTATTAGTAGGTATAAAAATACGATAATAAACAGACAGTCAGCAAATGTTAGGATTAATGAATTGTGGGATATTTAAATCGACATGTGTTTCCGGTTGGTAATAGATGATTCCATTTTGAAAGTTGAGTTGAAAATGATTATGAATATAATCGAAAATATTTCTTTATGAGTTTTTATTGAGTTTTTATTTATATTGTATTATAAATTGTTTACCGTTGTTTGGAATATATTTAAGTTTTGTTAATATATATATATACCATAACCTTGACATCAACTACTTCAAATAAATATGTTAATCATTTATTTTACTTGAAGATTATCTGTAGTTTACATATAAACTTTAATCTTTAGTTAAATATTAATAATTTTGTTTTTAAATAAAAACAAATATATGGAATAAGTTAACTTCATTTATCTTTTTCCATATGTACTATCTGTTTTAGATATATTTAAAACTTCCACTCAATCATACATTCATACATTCATGCAAAAAGTTTGATATATGCAAATGAAAGCTAATATTTTTTCTTTAACAAATATTGAATTAATGATGTAGATAAATGATTATAATATGGGCCAATTAAAGATTGCTGGTCCATGATGAAATGCAGACCAAGAGTCATTTGTCTTTTTCAGATATTTTTATGTATATGTTGTGTACCATCTACAAAATAGATGGCCTAAAGATATTGGCTTTTAAAATATTTAAAAGCTAAAAAAAAGGTAAATTTAAAGATTTTTTAAATTAAAGCATTTAAAATTTTTTTTTAGTTAGTGTAATTTTTTTTTGCAACGTATAATGAGAGTTGATTTTTTTGGATTGAATTATTTATTTGTAGTTTAATAAAAGTTGAAATTGGAAAGAATAAAAGAAAGGCATGCAGATTACTAGTCCAGATAAACAAAAAGAATTCCAAAAGTATGAAGATTACAATCAAGAAAACCTTTAGGATATTGATTAAAGATGGCAGAAATAATTTACTAAAAAAAGAACTTTGTTACAGAAAGTTAAAAATAAATCTGTAAGATTATAAGCTTAAGGGTCATGATAATAATAACATGCACAGAAGTTTCAAAACTGGAAAAAAGAGGACAACTTTGATCTAGGTCTTTTCTCTTAACATATGTTCTTAGAGTTGGAGGTTTCAGTGAGAGTGACCTGTTGCAATGAAATGTGTCTGCACAGGAATACTACTCACTTGCTCAACAGAATTGTCATGCAAGAATGGAAATAAAGCCTTGTGAACATCATCGTTTGCAATGGAGACATCATCACAATCAAAATTTTTGCTCCAGCTGTGGAACAGACCAGACATGTGAAGATGCCAGCAGGAGAGATCAATTAAATGCCAAGGAACACAGGATCCCAAAGGAAGACAAGTATATTATAAGAACTGATACAAGCTTACTGGTAAGTTAAGATTATTTACTCCCAATTTGTGACTTTAATTGTTGGCCAATTATCGTTAACCATGAATGATAATACTGATGGTGACTGATTTTCAATGTTTCCAGGAACTAGCTAGAAGAATTTAAACAGAACAATAACTTTTCATCAGATTAATAGTATTTGGATTAGTGTATATTTTTCTTTCCCAATTTTTTCTTTACTAATTTTTGCATAAATATTTTAAATAGATATTTTAATAAAATATTTAGTATTAATTTAGCACTCTCTTTGTACATTCTTAATTTGAATATTAGATGTTGTGAATGTTTGTTAATTAATATTACTAAAGATAAATGTTAAAAAGACTAAAGTAATGTTTAATCGATTTGCTCAAAATATGAAAATAAAGATTGATTATGATGAATTAGAAGAAGTTAACAGTTACAAATACCTTGGTCAGATTATTAATACAGATGGAAACATAATGGAAGAAATTAATCATAGAATTGAACTTGGTTGGAGTGCTTTTGGTAGAAATAACTTGATACTAAAAGGAAATATGCCTATGTGTTTGAAAAGGAAAGTTTTTAACAAATGTGTTTTACCAGTTCTTACTTATGGATATGAGACTTGGACACTTAATAGAAGAGCAATATAGAGACTTCAGACCACTCAAAGAAGTATGGAGAGATGTTTGGTGGGAGTAACAAGAAGAGATCAAAAACACAATGTATGGGTAAGAGAAAAACAGGTGTTACTGACCTCATTGAAAAAATTAAAAGATTGAAGTGGAGTTGGGCTGGACATATTGCTAGAAGAGATGATAATAGATGGAGAATTGAAATTTTAAACTGGATTCCAAGAGATTGTAAAAGACCCAGAAAGAGACCACATGTGAGATGGATGGATGAAATAAGAAAGTGTGCAGGGGTGATGTGGAGAAGAGAGGCTGAAGATCAGAGAAGATGGATTAAACTTGGAGAGACCTTCATCCTGCAGTGGATTGACAATGGTTGATAATGAGGATGATAATGATGAGCATTTCAAAAGAACAAAAATAATATTTTTTACTTTTAGTGAATTTGATTGTTTTTTTTTTGTTTTTTTTTTTTGGTAAGTGATATCCAAAGTTTACTATCAATATATTTAATTTGCTTGTGGAATTATTGTTATAAAACTTACTATTTCTTCATAATTACAATAAAATTCAATTAAATAATTATTTATACGTCCACATATATGCATAATAGCATTTATACACACGCATGTATAATATGTATCTATTAATTATCTTATGAAAGGTGTGCATAAAATAAATGTTTCATGTGGCAAATTAAAGTTATGGATTTTACTTTGAAATTTTAAATGTTGCTTTAACTTTTCTTAAAAATTATTTCTTCTAAAATTTGAATGATATTTTGGACTAATATTAAACAGATAGTGTTTCTCATTTAAGAAGATATCAATTATATTATATCATTATTATTTTTCTCCTTTTATCTTTATGACTATTGAAATATATTCTTACTGCCTAATAAGGTGGAGATGAAATAATGTGGGAATTGGAGAGACATCTATTAAACATTGCACTAATTATGGATCTTGCATGGATAAAAAAATTACAATGTATACTTTGACTGACTTTGGTGATATATACCCCAGTGGTACAATATTAACCAAACAATATTTAATTTATTCATATAAAATACTTATAACACTTATTTTGATTAAAATAAAGGACTAACTCCAACATCTTAATTTTAGAAATAATTTTTATTTAAATAATCACAATAGAAAACATCTATAAATCACTAAGACAACAAAATAAAAATAAAACAACCATTTTTGTGTAATTTGCTGTTTTGAAAATGAACATTAGTGAAATAGTATAGGTGAGTTGGCAATACTTTTACTTTATTTAGTTGTAATTGGAAATCAATTATTGAGTTATCTATTTATTTATATATCATTGATATTTTAGATTTGCAGGGTATATTTTCTGGTTTTAATGAATATAAATATAAAAAAAACGCTTGTTATTAAAGGGGGGAGGGGTATTGCTAAATTCTCCTGTTTACAAATTTTATTGTATTTTCCATAAATAGTGAGTCCAATCAAATTGATATTTTTTTAAAAAAAAATAGACAGCTTTAGTAGAGTGATACTTGCTTCTAGTCTTTGCATAGATCAAAGTTGACTTACCAGAAAAATAAACAGGATAGATTTTCTGTGATGTTTTACACCACCATATGTATGTAGAGGACACTGCTTACTATAGCTAAAGTTTACAAATTATAGAAGTTGAACAGCATTGAGAATTACTAGAATATATCAGTTAACCATAAGAGAAGTTAGACATATTTTTAAAAATTCCAGGAGTATATGATTTAGAAATTGAAGTTTAAACAAAAGCTGATTTTATAACATAACATATGTTGTTAGTAATATTTTGACATAAGTATACAATATAGATAAAAAAAAATTGGCTGGTGAGTAAAATATATATGAATAATGGCATAATATTTTCAGTCTTAACCTTGCAATTAATGAAAATCTATTTTTGTTTACTGCCCCAAAAAACAAATTTGTTTTAAAAATAAACAACTTTTGAATGAATTGAATAAATTAGTCAGATGAAAAGAAATAAAGTTTTTAGCAAGAAGATAAAAATGAATTGATCAGAGCAAGTGATTGTCTATTTGAAAAGTCTCCAGGAAATATAGACTCATATATTTTACTTGAATTGTGTTTTTTAGAACAGATGAAATTTAAGATTTTAAAATAAGTCAATATAATGTGTTGTTAAAAATAATTTTAAAAGTAGTTAAAATATTTTGTATTAGAATATACATAAGTGTGTACTCATATATATATATATGAAAAACAAAAACAAGTTTTATATACGTAAACTTGCTATCGCTTGTATTTATGATCAATAGATATATCAATATCATCATCATCAACCATTATCAATCTACTGCAGGATGAAGGTCTCTCCAAGTTTAATCCATCTTCTCCGATCTATAGCTTCTCTTCTCCACAACACCCCTGCACATTTTCTTATTTCATCCATCCATCTCACATGTGGTCTCTTTCTGGGTCTTTTACAATCTCTTGGAATCCAGGTTAAAATTTCAATTGTCCATCTATTATCATCTCTTCTAGCAATATGTCCAGCCCAACTCCATTTCAGTTTTTTAATTTTTTCAATGAGGTCAGTAACACCTGTTTGTTGTCTTACCCATACATTGCATTTTCGATCTCTTCTTGTTACTCCCAACATACATCTCTCCATACTCCTTTGAGTGGTCTGAAGTCTCTGTATTGCTCTTCTATTAAGTGTCCAAGTCTCAGATCCATAAGTAAGAACTGGTAAAACACATTTGTTAAAAACCATCCTTTTCAAACACATAGGCATATTTCCTTTTAGTATCAAGTTATTTCTACCAAAAGCACTCCAACCAAGTTTAATTCTATGATTAATTTCCTCCATTATGTTTCCATCTGTATTAATAATCTGACCAAGGTATTTGTAACTGTTAACTTCTTCTAATTCTTTATAATCAATCTTTATTTTCATATTTTGAGCAAATTGATTAAACATTACTTTAGTCTTTTTAACATTTATCTTTAGTCCTACTTTTCTACTTTCATCTGCTATCTCCTGCAACATTTCCTGCAGCTCTGAAGCATTATTTGCAAAAACAACTACATCATCTGCCAAATCTAAATGACTTAAATACTCTCCATTTACTTTCACTCCTTTAGTTTCCCATTTTAATCTACAAAATACTTTTTGCAGTACTGCTGTAAAGAGTTTTGGAGATATGGAGTCACCTTGTCTTACACCTTTCTCAATGTTGATTTTTCCAGTATCATTATGTAATCTAATTGTTGCTGTTGCATTTTTATAAATATTCTTTAAAATATGACAATATCCTGGATCTATACCTTGATGATCCAATGCTTTAATCACTGAAGAAATGTGTATAGAATCGAATGCCTTTTCATAATCTACAAATCCAAAACATAATGACAACTCATATTCGTTTGTCCTTTCTATGACTTCTCTCAATACCTGGATATGATCTATTGTACTAAAACCACTTTTAAATCCAGCTTGTTCTCTTGGTTGGTGGAAATCCAAAGTTCTCTGTAGACGAGTTGTAATTATCTTGGTAAAAATTTTATATAAAACTGATAAAAGGCTGATAGGTCTGTAATTTCTAATATCTTCTTTATCACCTTTTTTAAATATTAATATTATTACTGCATTCTTCCAATCTTCTGGTACATCTTTATCATTTAGACATTTGGTATATAACTTTGCTAAAATTGTTTCTATTTCTTCACCTGCTTTTTTTAATATATCAATTATAATTCCATCATTTCCTGGAGCCTTTCCTTTCTTCATACACTTAATTGCATGTCTCACTTCTTCATTTAAAATTCTGGGCAATTCAGAAGATGTAATAGATATAGGAGGTACTTGTTCTTTATTACTATATAATTCTTGATAAAAATCTTCTACCAATTTCATGATGTCATCTCTCTTTTTAGTAATAATTCCATCTTTTTTTCTTATTGCAGATATAAATTTCCTACCAATACCAAAATGTTGTTTAACATTTTTGAGACTTTTATTTTTTTCTACAGCTTTCCTTGCTATTTCACAGTTATACTTTCTTATATCATTTTCAACTCTTTTCCATACCATTTTACAAAATTCGAGATATTCAATTCTTTTTAATACATCATTTTTGTATATCTTCATATTCCTTCTTTTCTTCATAAATTCTCTAGTCTCAGTAGAAATTTTATTAGTCAATTGCTGCTTTTTTCTACCAGCTATGTTTGTTGCAGTTTTTAAAAGTGTATCAGTTATTTTCATATTAATTTCATTCAAATCTGAATCATGTTCAAAATCTCCTAACACTTGAAACCTATTTGTAAGTTCTAATTTAAATTCATTAGAATGTTTCTGAAGATTAGGAATATCAACTGTAAATATTGTTTTTCTTAATAATTTTTGTCTCTCTAGTTTTACATTAACATGTAACTTACACCTTACTAATCGATGATCACTTCCTGTGTTAAATTTATTAAGAACATTACAATCTTAAAATATGTATTTTCTGTTAGTCAAAATATAATCCAATTCTGCTGTACCTTCATTTGGATGCTTCCATGTCCATTTCCTTTTAACATTTTTCTCAAAAAATGAATTCATAATATAAAGTTTTTCTTTTTCTGCAAACTCCACAAGTCTATGTCCTCTCTCATTTCTATTACCATAACCAAAATTACCTACAGCAATTTCATCTTTCATTTGTCTACCAATTCTAGCATTAAAGTCTCCCATAACAATTTTAAAATGTTGTTTACTCTGATCAAAAGCCTTTTGTACATCCATATAAAAATCTTCTACTACTTCATCACTATGAGAACTTGTTGGGGCATAAACCTGAATTATCTGCATTTGGTATCTGCTATTAAGTTGTATAACTAATTTTGCCACTCTGTCTGATACACCATCAATCTCCACAATATTGTTCTTCCACTTTTTATTTATAATGAATCCTACTCCACTTGTATTTCCAATATGTGTGCCTTTATAATAGAGTATATGTCCACTTTTTAAATCAATTGTTTCTTCTCCTTTTCTTCTAACTTCACAAAGTCCAATAATGTCCCATTTAATATAAGACAGTTCTTCTTCTAATTCTTGCAATCTTCCTTCACTTGAAAGTGATCTGCAGTTGTAAGTACCTAAATAAAAAGTCATCATCAAATGGCAGCCTGGGTCCACAATCAGGGGATTCTTAGCACCCTCTGCCTTCGGCCACCAACCGCTGCCTTGGTTGGTGACTTTACAGCCTCCTGGGAATAAGGGCCATGCTTTATTTTTGTCTGTCATAATTGTATATAAGTATTGGAAAAATATTTATCATTTACACAAACATTCATTCTGCCTTATCAGGCACTGAGAAGAAAGACCATGGTGTTTCTTGATCTTAAACTCAGAGGTAAAAAGCCAATAAACTCACCATGCTGGCTAATGCATGTTGGTGAGCAGCCCATCCATGTTCGTATACTATATGAATAATCACATAGTAATAACAACTGCAATGACAAGAACATATGGAGTGGACATTAGGAATTTGCCCTGCTCGGTTCCTTTAAGGCCTCCAAGAGGAATCAAAGGGTCTCCTTTCAGTTAATAGCAAACTCCTTTCTGCAGCCATATATCAATATATATATATATATATATTATAGAGATTTCAATTAACATTATGCATTGTTTTTCTTTATATATGATATATGCATAAGGCTAGATAAAATCTCTATAAAATGTAATATATATATATAAGCATACCAGTTAATATTAAGAATTATAAATATTTTTATGTTATAATAGGCATAAGTGTGCTCATATACATTTATATGTATTTTATATATGTTATAGAGATTTCAGTTAGCGTTATGCATTGTTTCTCTTTATATATATAATATTTAATGTTTTTATGGTTATATAATGTAAATAAAATAGTTTTGGGTTAAACCGTGTGTTAGTTTTGATTAATTTCCAACAACGAAATAACATCCGCCATTGTCAAGGTTAATTTTTCAAAGAAAAACCATTAGACCTCAAGTAATAATGAGATTGAGTGAGTGGTAAAAAACGAGATTGAGCATGAAGTAATTGAGCATTTTGTTAATACACATATTTTTAATGCTTAACTACTTCACAATCAATCTCATTCTTTACCTCACATTTATTCTTGTTACTGTTTGAGATATAATGTTTTTTTAAGTTAACCTTGACAATGGCGGATGGTATTTTGTTGAAATGCTGTGAATTAATCAAAACTAATACACGGTTTAACCCAAATACTATTATGCGTGTGTGTGTAACATATAATTATTTACATTTATTACTATAGAATAATGTTGGCCTGTATGCTTAATAAAAGTAATAATTATAAATAAAATATTAATATGTGTATTTAACATCTACATGTGTGTGTTTATTTAAAGCCCTTTATGGAATTATAATTAATAATATATAAAATGAATCAGATAAAAAATATAAAAAAATTGCTGGCCAAGTTATATACCGTCTAAATAATAAAATAGGTACCAGATGATTGGAAAAATGTAGTAGGATTTTGATATTTAAAAAAGATGATAAAGAAGATATTAGATATTACAAACCTATTAATCTTTTATCAGTTCTATACAAAATTTATAGTAAGATAATTACAACTGGTTTATAACAAATTTTGGGTTTTTACTAATCAAAAGAACAAGCAGAATTTAAAAGTGGTTTTTGACACAATGGATCACATCCATGAATTGAGAGAAGTTATAGAAAAGACCAATAGATATGAATTGCCATTATGTTTTGTATTTGTGGAATGTAAAAAGACATTTGATTCTATAAGCATTTCTTTTAAAGTAACTGTATCTTCCAGATATAGACCCAAGATACTATCATATTTCTGAAAAATATTTATTAAATTACATAGTTATACTGAGATGGGTGTGTGACAAGTTGCTTCCATACCTCCAAAACTTTTTACAGCAGTTTCAATATAAGTATTTTGTAAATTAAAATGGGAAGCTAATATATAAAAAATTAATGGAGATTATTTAAGTCATCTAGATTTTGCAGATGATATAATTGTTTTTGTAAATAATGCTTCAGAGCTTCAAGAAATGTTGCAAAAATTAATAGGAGAAAGTAAAAAAGTGAGACTAAAGATAAATTATAAAAAAAAACTGAAGCAATATTCAATAGATATTTTCAAAAAAAGTAAATAAAATTGATAATCATGAATTAAACTTGAACGGAGTACTTTTGGTAAAAATAACTTAATATTAAAAGGAAATAAGCCTATGTGTTTGAAAAGAAAGGTTTCTAATAAATGTGTTTTACCATTTCTAACTTAGGAATATGAATAACAAAAGACCTCAGACCACTTAATGTAGTATGGAGAGATGCATGTTAGGAGTAACAAGAAGGATAAGCTAAAAGTGATAAAGACTTAGTTCACCAAGAATTCAAAATATCAAATAAACCAATTGAAAATAATATCCAATGGGGGGAAATCTGAATTATTATACTAGGCTATAGATACAATAGAAATTTTAATATTAGTTCTCATTATCAATTTTGAAAATATCCTCAAAATATTGAAATGATTTTGAAATGAATATTAGGAATTTAGAAAAAGAAGCAATAATTCTTAACGATATATTAGTAAAAAAGTCTATAACTTTCTGAAATTATAAATAGTTATAATGTGGCGAACTTTATTGACTAGTATTATAGATGTATTTAAAGTAGAGTTTAAATTTAACGCATATATCTATATTTTATCAAGAAAAAGTTAAATGATTATTTAAATCAAGAGTCCACAAAGTGGTCGATATTGACTCCCTGGGGGATTTGAACTTTCTAGATGTCGATAGTTTCAATAAAAAAAATTGTGGACAATGACAGCAAAAATAGACTCCCTTAATACTGCTATTTGTTTGTTAATTAAAATTATCTATGATTCCAAATACGTACCTAATTAAGAAGAAAAATAATTAAAAAAAACACTTTTTTGATTAAAACACATTACATACCAAACTTGCAAACAAAAAGCTAAAATGGGTCATTAAACGAGTCACACTTAAGAATGCATAAAAAATACATGGAGCACAAACACGTCTGTGCATTGTTCTATTGAAAATATTAAAGTAAGTGCAGGCATGAAAAACCATTGCATGTCCACATTTGCTCACAGTGGGACAAGATGATATTAGCAAAATCTATCGGTCTTGTATGGCCATACTTTCATAAAACACTATAAATTTGTTCATTTGATGTAATATGTACTATTTGTAATTTGAACTTTGAATATTTTAATATAATTATTTATTGAGGGGCAATACTATGAAAAAGAGAACCAGTGGACACAGTTTATTTATTCCAGTTCGAAAAAAAACCTTCTGTTTCAAGTAAGTACATACGTTATAGTTTTTTATCACAGAGGCTGCTGAACTTGTTTGTTAATAAGAGTTTTTATTTCTCTAATAATATGATTGAACCAAAAAAAAAGAAATGCAGATAGTACAGCTTGGACTATTTAATCTAGAATTTGTCCTGTCATTATCAAATAAATATTTACCAATATGTTGAACAACTTAACATCACATGATCATCATTTCTTATGCTTGCTCATAACTGTTATTAAAACAGGAAAAACTCTCCATACAGTAGTGTCACTCAATGTAAGTCAGAATAATCAATGGATGCCAGAAGGCTTGCATATAAAATCCCTATCTAGTGCCTACTCTTCAAATATCTCCAGACTAGTTTCTAGCTTGTGGCTTTTGTCAGTGAGGAGCCTTCGATCTGAGAGCACTGCACCTAGATCTTAGAATTTAATGGAAACCTCTAGCCAATACCAAAATGTATGGGTATTGAACAGAGTTCAGACCTATATGACTATATAAATTAATGAGCATGGATTGAAAATATTGTGTTTTCAATTTTATTTTCATAGTTTTGTAGTTAAATAGAGATAAAAGGTAGCTGCTCAAGGATTACATTATATCCTAAGATCTAGGTGTAGTGCTCTCAGATCCAAGGCTCCACATTAATGATAGACACAAGCTAGAAACTAGTCTGGGGATATTGAATGAATAGGCACTAGATAGGAATTTTATGCACACACCTTCTGGCATCTGTTGATTATTCTGGCATCTACTGAGTGGCACTACTGTATGGAGAGTTTTGTCTGTTTTAATTTACCAATGTGCCTCACATGTGAAAAAGTCTTCAGCAATGACACTATGAAAACAACAAACTAGCAGATCACTTGAACAGAATTTACACTGATAAAAAAGAAAAAAAAACATTTTTCATATTTTCAATCATTTAAAAATAAAATTCTGAAGAGAACTATGACAGATAATATATGTGTTTCATTATTGAAGCAAAACGATGATGGATTAAGGACATTATACAACATAATTCCCTACTCATTGTGACATCTGGCGAGTCACACATGATATGGGAGAAACTGATTCTACCAACTGTCATGGAGGTATTGAACACTGTACTCCACAAACCTGCACAAGTTGTTATAAAATAGAATTTGAGAAATAACACAGTTCTAAAATGTATTGATGAAATGACTCATGACATTTTCCCCCTCCAATTGGATAAGTCAACATTATCCAGTAATGAAGCTTTATTGCTGGTGTACATTCACTTTATTCAAAATGAGGAAGTGCATGAAGAGCAGCTTTTTGCTAGAACTTTAAAAACTGACACCAGAGTTGAATTGATTTTTAATTTAATGGAGCTATTTTTCAGGAAAAAAATGATTTCATTGACAAAATATAATATCTAATGTGACAGATGGAGCACTAGCCATGATTGATCATTATTATGGTTTCACAAGTTTCCTGAAAGATGTGCCTGAGATACTTGCAGTTCAATGCATAATCCATTGGCAACATTTTATAGCCATGAATCTTAGTGACAAATTGCATCAATCACTTCAGTTTTCTATAACAGCTGTGAACAAAATTTGAAGTAAGGCTTTAAACACAAGACTGTTCACTCAATTATGCAGAAAAGGAAATCAAAAATATATATTGATTGATTCTCCATATCAAAATCCACCAGCTTTCAAAGATTTATGTTTGGCAAGATTTTGTGCAATTTTTTAATCTGTTTCATAGTTTTTGGAAGACAAGGATTCCAGTTTGAATTTTTTTTTACATAAGAGTAAATCAGATATTGCTTATTTACCTGACTTATTTGGCAAATTTAATTATGTTAATTTACAACTGCAAGTAGACATTTTTAATCTCATCAAAGCAAAATTGGTCAAATCACCTATTGTTGCCAGATTAATGTATTTGGAAAAAAAATATTGCAACATCTAAACTTTCCCAATTGCCTAACTTATTTAAAATAGGCACAATCTGAGAAAAAACATCTTGCTGTACATCAACTACTTAGAGGCTCTTCATTTAGATTTCAAAATTAGGCTTGAATTTATTCTATCATTGCAAATACTAGATTGGATAATAAATTCATACTCTACTAGTGCAGAATCAAATATAATTGTGCATGATGAGTTAATAACCATCAGCTTGGATGAGGATCTCAAGGTGTAATCCGTATAGTGTTACCAAAAGTTTTGGCTGCAACAAGGTATTCCACTTCAAAACCCAACTCTATGGACTGTTGTACAAAAGTATTTACTGGAATTTCCACCATTGTATCTGATAGAGAGAGGCTTCTGTGTATAATTTATACCTGCTTCAGAATAGACATCGATTGCATATAACTGAATGTGGAGATTTGAGAATGCAAGTGACTAATTTAAAACTGGACATAGATAAATTGTTGACAAATCATCAGGTGCACCCATTTCATGAAATTCAATTTTCCAAGCTAATTTATTTGTTATTCTTATTTTTATAATTCTGATTAAAATCTTTTGTTGTTGAAATTTTGTAGACGTTTATTTTTTTCGGAATATGTTGATTTTTTCACTTCATTTTTATGTTTAATAAAGTGATTTCAATATTTGTACTTATTTTGAATTTACATATGTATTTCATAAATGTCAAAAATTAAAAAAAAAACTCAGCTCCCTTCGTTAGTGCAGATTTTGATATTAAATAGTGCACAAGATAATGCCATATTCCGAAGTCCTTTTATCTTTTTCAATCATTAATTTCAAGTGATTGAAATGAAAAATTTGATATCTCTGATGAAATATTTAATATCGAGTATTATACAAATTCATTAATTTAAGTAAGTAACTGAGTAGGGGATCGATGGTTTTAAAAGTTTTTGGTAAAGGGGTCTGCAGCCAAAAAAGTTTGGGAACTCTTGATTTAAATAAACATTATATTAGTAAAACAATATTGGCGCTACTAAGACCTAAACCGCAAAGCTACCGTTTACTTTGTATTATTAAATTATGTAAAAAAAAATAAATTACATATATCATGAAAACTTAATAATTTGTTATGCAATAGAATTCATTTTATTACTATAATGTTTAAATAACATGTGTATTTCTACTTTTTTTTTTTTTTTTGCAAGATGGGATGCGTTGTAAGTAATTGTCTAAAATCAACCATAACAGATATTAGCCCCTGCGATACCCCTATCATTACACTCATAATTTAATATTTAAAAATAAAGAATGACACCATTTATAGGACCTGAAAGAATAATGTAAAATATTTATTATATTAACTTTAATGAAGAATTATTTTATCAGGAAGTTATGCTATGGTCACAATGACTAATGAATTATTCATTTATCACTTTATATATAAACTACAGAAAAACTAAAATAATAGTCAGTATATATATATATATGTGTGTATGTGTGTTAGAAATAAAAGGACAAGTGAAAACAAGTAATAATTTGTTTATTTTACCTGCACTAAATTCACATTGACCATTGAAATTTGGCTTCTGACATTCACTTGCACTCAGGTCACCTTTATTGGGTAAAAGATCTCCATCTTTAGATATAGTGACTTTTAATTTACCTGAATAATAAAAATAATCATTAATATATTTTATTTGTGTGTGTTTATACATATGTGTGTATGATAATTCTATACATATTAGATTTGTTTATTCTAAAGAATGTAATTTTGTTACATATACATACAATTTTTTTTTTAGCTGCAGATCATTACAATATATTTATTGGTGTACACATTGCGAGAGGCACTCTTGGAGTGTCAATGCACAAGGTGGCTGTAGCTAAAGCTACAGCTAATCACATGTATATAGATTTATATTTTTGTATTAATTTAAATTATATTTTATCTCCATTACAATAATCAGTTAAGTACAGATTATATAAACATACTGTAAAATGATGATGATGGACTGGGCATATATTTTACTTACACATGAGAATAAATTAAATATGAAAAAAATTATCATTAAAAACAAATTAAATATAAAAATATACGATTTGTAATTTTATGTGTGAGTTGTAATGTTATATATGCCGTGTATTCGAAATGCATGCATTCCGAATACCAACAAACAGTCTGCTACCCTGGCAACACAAATATCTATAATTTCCTATGGTTCATTTCTCCTGACGTATCTTAAGACTGGCTGCTTCAGTGATGGTTCTCATGGGCCTTGGTTTCCAAACACTATGGCCCAATTCCAGTTCAGCTACACATGAACACATCTGGTTTTGTCATATAGCACTGTGACCTAAGCTCCTATCGGCTTCTGCCACTGCAACTGTCCTCTTGGTAACTTGACTTGAAATCCACTGAAAAATTAACTCTTCACATCTAGCTGCTATCCAGACAGCTCTAGTTTCCCAAACTCTTTGGGCCTATTCAGTGCTGCCTGTGAACACATTTTCACAGAGAGTGTTGCACATTGCTGAAGCTACTGCCATATCTCTGTAAAATGAACCGGAAAAATGAACCAAGCACTTTGTTGTTTACTCTGCACTTTTGTCTGAACTGAATAATAATAATCCAAACTGATGAATGATCTAGCAAATTGTAGCCCTGACAGAATGACAATAGAGAGAGTGACTTTATATATATTTTCCTCTCCTATTGTTTAAATTTCTTATCATTATTTCTAATTTTGATCTTAACTTGAAATCTGTCTCTCAATTAATTTTACATTTCTTGTTATCTTAATCCTTGTTCAGATTCATCTAAATGATCTTGATAATATATTTTACAGTTTTTTAATTAATACAATCAAATTATTAATTAGTCTTATTGAGAAATATTTGCAATCAGCAAATATTTCTTGAAATTTATCGATTACTATTAACATAAATTCTTTAAATAAGTTCAGATCTAAATAATTTGCTCTAATATTTTTTAGTTTTTCTGGAATGCATAAACTTGTATAATATTTTAACAATAATACAACAATGTATTTATTGTATTTATATTTTTTATTTTTAACCATCTTAAATTTTCTAATGTGCATTTCTTTTAAGTTGTTTACATGTTGGAATATATATAAAATAATCCCAGTGCATAACGCTATACTGAAATAAATATACAAATATTAAGCAATTAAATCATCCCACATGATTAAGAAATCCAGTACTGCCCTCTGTGAACTAATATATAAATACATTAGAGTTTGTATTTCAAAATAGCCTGGCTATTTTGAAATAGTATTTTGAAATACAAACTCTAATGTATTTATATATTAGTTCACAGAGGGCAGTACTGGATTTCTTAATCATGTGGGATGATTTAATATATATATAAAATTAAAAATAAATGTGAATAGTCCAAAACATCTATTTTTGTTATGTTTGGCAGATATTTTCTCTGCAAATATGGTAAGGCCAGGGCAGATTATTATTGTTTGAACAAATGTTAATTTTAGTAATATATTAGAAATGGTCATTCTGTTTTGTGTTTTATTTTTAAAAACAAGAAAGTATAAGGTAATTAGATGTCAATATTGGCAGAAAAAATCTGCTGATTTTATTTAAGATTTGTATTTTAGTTTTAATCTTTTGTAAGGGAAAAGTGAAAAACTTTTCTTTTGTGTTAAAATTGAAAATTGATGTAAATCGAACTCCTTTATCAATCAAGGTGGTCTTAGTGAAAACTAAAGATAAAATTAAAGATTAAAATAAGAGATAAGAAATACTCAGATGTAAAAAAACTATAAGCATTGTCCCAATTAATTAGTTATTAATTTAAAATTGGCTGACACAGGAGATACTCAAATTTATATTGTAACGAATGAGCTATATAAGCTGTTTAACAGGTGTTGAAGATGACAGAGGAATATAAAATAATATAGATATATAGATTGCTTCTCAATGTGTTTAGCTGCTATAAAATATTGTGGTGCTTTGTTGCATTCTCTTAGTCTGCAATCTTGGTCCCTGATGATAATGAAATATTCTACCACAGACCTAAGAAAACCATCTGACTGATGATATTTTCTAGCTATAAGCTGCTGAAGCTATTTTATTAATGCCATATCTAAGAAAGAGGTGCTGATTTCCCAATATTAAAGAAATTAGAAAAAGGAAACCAAGCTGAGCCTGGCTTCAAGTGAAAGTCTCACCAAAGTTATACAAATAAATAGCAGTTTGCTGACACTGTACTAAAGAAGAGCAAATTATTAGTAAAAACCTGAAGAAGTATAAAATGTCTTGAGTAATCAGGGTGATGAATATGGAGGAGAATTCCATGTCAGGGTACCAACCTGACTCCTTTTACACTGCCGCCATGTAGCCACTAATACAAGCTGATGATGATGAACACTAAAATGCCTATGTCATACTGAAATGAGAAGTCCTTGCCACCCTATTGTCAAGTTTAGTAGCACACTCAGAAACTTGAAGTTCAGATGAAGTAATCTAAAAATGACGGATGGTATAATTTTTTACTATTTCATTTGATTATTGTCTATATGCTTTAGACAAGATGAATATATATATATATATATTGTTGCACTAAATATTGAAACGATAACTTTCCAAGCCCCTATCGTTTCACCATCAAACCTAATGACACTCTCATCTGTGCTAAGTTCGAACCTATTTAAATGTTAATAAATATAAAATTCGTTCATGTCTGTATAAACAGTATTATATATTTACGTGCGAACGAACGCTATAATTAGATAGGATTAGTAAAATTATAGCGTACTAAAGTTATTTAATATTTCTAAAAATGGTTATTATATTATTTAAGTTAAGAGTAAATTATTAATTTTGTTGTTTAATATTGTAATTTCGTATGTGGATATATAATCTGTGCTATATAGAAGAAAGACATGATTTAAAATATGTAAAAGCCAGTATCTAAAAATAATATTAAATGTCTTTAAAAATTGTTAAAAGATTTCTTGTTTTAAATATATTTCAGGGAAAAGTTTCTCGAAAATATATTTAAAAGCTATATCAAAATGTTTGTAAATTATTTTAATAAATATGTTAAAAATGTTTTCGTTTTAAAAAATGTTAAAAAGTTGTTTTTAAATAGAAAGAGTTTCTATTATATGTAAGATTAAAAATAAAAGCTGGTCAAGTAATTAAAAGATTTTTGATTGTAAACAAGTGTCATTAACGACCACACCTGGAATTCGTAAAAAGTAAAACTAGTTGAAAATTTACTAATTAAAATCTCCTTAGATAAGAGTAAGTTATTTTCAAATCTAAATTGGACAATTGTTTGCAACGAAAAATCTTAATTATAATAGCTTATGGAATGTTTCTAACATAAGTTATCTAAGATTTTAAAAATCTGGATTGTAAAATTGAAAAATATTTAATTAAATTCCTGAGTTTAGTGAGTCTTGAGGCGATAGATTCCGATAAGGAAAAGATATAAATACTCTGTATTTTTAACAAGAAGAGAGCCATATTGTTAGAGAAAGAGAGCCATATTGTTAGTGAGAATTGCAGCCAATATTCACAATTGTTAATGTTTAACATGTCCTCTAAAAGCGGGCATCTTGTTGCTGTTACTCCGTGGGAGAACGAGGTTTCTCTCATTGAAATGCCTAAACCATCATCATGCCGATGGAAGAGACAAGCCTAACATAATGGGAAAGATGATGCCGCCCAGTCAAACTAAACCAAACCAACAGCCAAGAACTTGCAGTCCAGATAAATAATACCGGTACCATTTTATTTTTCAAACCGCAGAGCTCTGTGTAATTCTGTGTAAATGTAAATAATATCTATATAAGTTAGCTAACTTTCTTTTAAAATAATGATAAAGCTAAATGTAACCAAAACTTAAATCCATTTAATTAATATTTTAAATATGTCAATTGCTATCAAAATTTCATGTTGTTAAAGTTTAAATAATCTGAGTAATTTATCTTTTCCTTTCATTTAAAGTACATTATAAGTGTCTAATTTAAAGTTATATCACTGCGGTTGTGTCTATATTTCTTTGCTTATTTTATTTTAAATGCTTATTATATTTCATATGCCAATATTTCGAAACAGTGAGCACTTAATTTCATGTATATTTTAAGAAGATATTATTTGAAAATCTTCGTATAATTTGTTTGTAGCGTCAACTTTCTACGCTGTTTCGAAATCCTATTTTTTTTATTATTTAAATGATTTAATATGCGAAATGTGGCTCTTTTGATCAACCAGTTAAACACTTAACCTTATAGTTTTATTTAGAATTAAATTTAGCCTTGATCATATAAGTATATTTGACATTTAAATTCTTAAGTCCATAGAAATATACTTTCCCTCCTTAAATATTTATTATCTATAAGTAACTTAATAGATCGAACATGTCAAAGTACAGATGTAATAATATTCCCTTTAGTAGCATAGACATTTATTATCAGGCTATGCAAGAGTTGGTCCCAATTTGATAGAGCTAATATGCTATTAACTCGTATTTCATAGTATGAAATATACTATTCTTTGCTTGGCGGATGTGATATATTATTTTATAAAAATATTCTCGTTTTGCTGCTATACGTGATATACGTATCTCAAGATGGAGCCACGGCGTTGCCAGCACATCTTCTTTTATAGGGTAGAGCAGTAGCGAAGCCTGAGCCAAGGCCAGGTTAGCATGTAAGTCCCCCGCCATTCCTGAACACAAATGTTCCTTTTCACGCAGCATTGTGATCGGTTACAGGGTACCGGCGTTTGTCGCAAGAACCCTGAAGTTATTTCATCCATCCGCAGAGCGACTTTTCCTATTATTGTTTATCTGTGCCATAGCACATTGGTAAAATCTTATTTCAGCCAACTCTCCCACCTTAACATAACGCTTTCAGCATTCTGAAATTTTCTCTCGAAAGCCATGTTCGATCGATCATTACTTGAGCTGGTTTATGCGCTCGTTATTAAATTATATTGTATATTTTAATAAATGAATTCATGATCAAAGTTCAATATAATTATTTATATAATAGCCACCAATGTAATAGGATTTGGTTTAAATAGATTTATAGACACAACGTAGTGATTGATTATGTATTAAATGTCAACAATTCATAAGATGGGCATATGTTAAAACCCTCTATGAAATTTAATGATTACTTATGTAAAGTGATTTTGAATTGTATATAAAAAGAGAATGTGTTCTCTTATCCACCCAATGTCTGTACATTCGATGCTGAAATGTGTAAAACTTATCAATTTCATGCCAATTGTAAATAAATATATAATTAATTTAATGTATTTCGTTCTCTGTTTCGTTATTGATCTAATTCAATCCAATTCTAATTACTATTTATAGTCTATATATGTGAAAACTATGCATTAAGTTAAATTAAATTTAGTGATATTTTAGTCAATTAAGTGATATTTTAGTCAATTAAGAACCTTTCTTTTATTCATCAGAGTCTTATTGCTTCTCCGTGACCTATGTCGGCCGTGTGGAAAGAGGTATACTACGTGTAATTTCAAGGTGGTCATTCGTAGGGTCTTGAGTCTTGGAATCCTGGCTTACGAGTTGAAGTGCGGTCGGACTCGGGATGTTACAGTCCTAGTCTGGTCAGCTGCAGTCTCTTTTGCTTGGATTCTGAATTCTGTTATGCGGATGTACAAACTTGACTGTTACAATATATGTTGAGTTGTTTATCAACAAAGCATTGTATTATTGCATTAAGTTAAATCCTCATCCTTAATTTTAAAAATGTTTAGATGTGTATACACATGTATGTGTGATTCCTTTCATATTTGTTATTGCTAGTCACGTATATATGAGTATAGTAAAAGAAATTCAAATTTATTTAAAATAATTTTGCTTTGGTCTCCACGTGCATTTGATTTGTGTACAAGCGTACACTTATCAAATGTTTAATTAAGTAGTGGGAAGGATGTCTAGATAGACACACATGTACATCTATAATTTTTGATATTATATGAAATAAAAATAATGCTTAATATGTCTGTGTATGACTGGGTAAAAACTTAGACCATTTTATTCAGGGGTATCTATATAAAAATAGGGAGGGGAGATACATAAGTAAATTGAATAAATATTGCTCATAGATTTTTTTCTTATTATTATACTGAAGTTAATAAAATGTATTTTATTCATATATACAAATGGTGATGGTTTATTTGGGAAAAGAAAATATTTGTTTTTGTTTTTAAATTATTCCATTAAGATGGTTTTATTTATTTCTCTGTCTCTCCAACAAGACTATACACATTTCATGAGCATAGCATAATTCACCAGTTACTTGAGATAAAGAAATGATTGAGCTAAGCCCATAGACACTGCTTTATGGGATTATTAAAAGTTTGTTGTCATGCTGATATCTTTCTTTACTTATTTGTTTCATAGGTTTTATTGGTAATTGTATATTCTTTTGCGAGGGTTTTCTCTTTCTGGAAGTGCTGCTTAAAGGCGAGGTTCAAATCCTGCATTTCAAAGGTATGTGACACCAACATCCTGATATCTATAAGCATGGCAATAGAGTTTTGGTAAGGAAGAGATCAGGAAATATAACAGATTGGTTTGATCTTTCTCATTTAAAATTTCAATTATTTAACTGTAAGTCATTAAGTTCAGAGTTTTTATTGAGTTTATAAGGATTCCATACTCTGATGCACAACAGTAACTTCATGTTCAGGTCTGTGTGCATAGTAAGAGTCTGCAGCATAGGTATCAACTGGTACAGAAGAAATTGGCCCAAAATGTGTAGGAGCTGATCCAACATGGCCGGAATAGCAAAAATATAGCTGACAAATGTAAAAAAGCTCAAACTTGGAAAAAGGTTTTGTTGAGAAAGTTTTTTTTTTAAAAAAAATTATCTATAGTAAATTCAAGATTAAATAAACAAACATACACTTATAAAATGTTTAATTAAAGAGTCAGAAATATGTGTAGACAGACATACATGTACATCTATAATTTTTGATATTATATTAAATAAAAAGAATGCTTAATCTGTGTATAGGTGGATAGAAACTCAGACAACTTCATTCAAAGGTATTTATATGAAAATAGGGAGGGAAGTTCCATAAGTAAATTGAATCAATATTGCTCATAAATTTTTCTCTTATTATAATACTGGGGTTAATAAAATGTGGTTTATTTGGGAAAATAAAATATTTGTTTTTAAATTATTTTATTACAATGGTCTCATTTATTTCTCTGTGTCTCCAACAAGACTACAGATATTTACCAAGCATAGCATAATCCACCAGTTACCTGAGATAAAATGATGATTGAGCTAAGCTCATTAGATACTACTTTATCAGGTTATTAAAAGTTTTTTGTCATGCTGATATCCTTCTTTACTTATTTGTTCATGTGTTTTGTTGGTAGTTGTATATCCTTTTGGGATGTGTTTTCTCTTTCCAAAAGTGGTGTGTAAAGGCCAGGTTCAAATCCTGCCTTTCAAAGTTATGCAATGGCCAACATCTTGATATCCACAGAGTTTTGGTAAGGGAAAGATCAGGAAATATAATCAGCTTGAGTTTGATCTCTCTCATTTGAAATTTCAATTTTATTTAACTGTAAGTCATTAAGTTTAGAGTTTATTATTGAGTTTCTAACGATGTCGTATTCTGATGTGAGACAATAACTTTATGTTCAGTTGTGAGTGCATAGTAAGTGTCGACTAGTACAATATACATGTTTTACATATATAAATTAAATATATTTTGTTAATTTTTACAACAATACCATAGTAATTTTAATATTTTATTATACTTTTTAAATCATACTTTCATGCTTTATGCATCACATCTTTTACCTGTTAAAGGATCTTTAAGTTTATTTGCATCTTGTTCTGTTGAGCCATATATTTGTGAAGCATCAATAAATGATGTCACTTGATTTAGCTGTTCTCTTATACCTGCAACAAAATATAACCAATTAATTGTATCTATTCTAAACATTTTTAAAACAATCATTAACAAATAAACAAGTTCTATATAATGGAAAATGTATATAAAAAGTTAGATTGACGTAAAACAAACTTAAAATCAAACCTATAATATATAATATTTTTTTAAAAGAAATAGATAAAAGAATCCTGAATAGAATCTCAGGCTTTAATTGTTTTTTCTTGAAATATCTCTAACTTAACAAATCATTAACTAATTTATTTATTATTTAACTATAAGGTTAGTAATATATACTATTTCTGTTTTAGTGCATAAGTTTATAACTCAGACTGACACTGTTTAATCGATACAATGATATACATTTTTAAAAAAAATACATATAATTTCTTTTGATTTCGCAACACCAGATTAAAGATAAATACAGAAACCTACTAGAGAAAAACTATAACAGAAAACAATTCAACGTTAAAGTACATTTTGACTTGGAAAAACTGACCTTAAAGTAAAAACAAGCAGAATATAAAATATTCAAATCTTTTGTATTTGCAGTTAAATCTCCTACAACTACTAATCCATTAAGAAGGATAATCACTCACTAAAGACAAACGCAAATTTTATATTTCTATTAACAATATTAAATTGGGATTATCTAAAAGGACATTTTGAGTCTGAATTTTCTTCTAAAAGATATCTATCTTCCCCAGAAAAGAACCCCAATTTATGAAATAAAATGCCTTGTCTTTTAATCTTAACCTATATTCTTAATTCTAATTATAAGACTTTTCCATTAGAAATTTTCTCTTTAAGGACATTTTCTATTAGAAAGTTTTTTTTTTGCCAATTAAGAATCAATATTATGTAATAATACAAATGTTACTTCTCATAATAAAAGTGAATGAAATGGTTTCTTTATTACTTTGCTGCAACAACATTTACAAAATATCAGTATTACAAATCCTGATTAAATCAATAGTTTCTTTTTTTATTCCATTTATTACAGCCACATCAAATCATATTACTTAAAATATTGCTGCTTTCTTGTTCAAAGCCTTTGACACTCTTAAGTATAAAAACTAACATGTATAGAAAGACAATGGAAAGTATTTTAAAGTAAATAACTCAGTGCTACACTGCTAAAATATTACCTCTCTTGCAACTGAAAGAATATTTTTGCTCTGTCTCATTTATTACACCAGTCTTTAATTATATATTAAATTATAAAAGTCACAAATATTCAACAACCAAGTTTTTTTCCATAAGCATTAGCTATTAACTCAGAAGCTTAAATTAAATCTATGAAAAAACGTATTGACATTTTTAATGTACAGTATATTGATATAATTGTTACCAAGACTTATAACAAAATTTTAAAAAGTATTATGTATCTCCTTGGTCACTATAACAATGCAAATGCAAAATAAAAAAAGCTTACATCATTTATTCTTTTGAATGCTCAAATTAATTACCAGTTAAGTAACATCAGTTAAAAATGCTAATACTGAATATTATTAGAAATATAAAACTGTGAGATTTTTTTTAAAGATTTTAATAAAATCTTATAATTTATCACAGTACTGACAATCTTATGATAATATGACAAATATAAATAATATCTAAATACATAAGAAAGACTGTATTTAATAAGGATGTTGCACAAAATAAATCTAACTTATTGGAAATGAAGTAACTATACCAGCAATGTCTACACCTGAATGCAATCAGTTAGAACAACAGTAAAAATACATCAAGCATATCTCTGAAAATATTAATATTTCTAAAAAATAATAATAGATTAAAATCTTCATTAAAAGAAGTAATTGTTTTTATATTGTCATTAATCAAAAGCATGAGTTATCAATTACATTCAATTATATTGATAGTTAAATCCACTGAGTACTTACTGTCTGACTACTGATATTTACCAGTAGATAATGACAACTACTTTAAAGATGTTATAGAAGTCAATCTCTTTCAATATTAAAACATGTACTAATTTGAATATCAAATAATATAATAGGTTACTAAATAAATATGTTCAGTATCTCATTAAAAATATTTTCAAAAATTAGTATAAAGAACTTACTCAAACTATCAGCTATTTTTAATAATTTTTATTAGTCATTTGTTACACTAGACAATATCCACTTAATAACTAATATTTATGTAGTGTAGTTTCCTCTACACCACTCATACAGGATAGGGACTGGTTTCAATCTACTTTAAATACCTTGTGGATGCATATGTTTATAATTACAGCCATCCACAAAGTATTTAAAGTGAATAAAAACTAGTCCTTATCTTCTATAAGAGTGGTATAGTAAAAATATACTATAGAAATAATACTAGCTGTTGTTTGTTTATGAGAGTACTATACCAAAGCAACTATTGTTAAATAATTGGACTGCTCTCTAGCTACAGTGTTGATTAATCTGTGTAATATGAGTATAACTTATGATATTATGTAGCTGTTTTTCATTGACAACTTTATCTAAAAGATGATAACTATCTATATAACAGAAGAAATAGCAGAATAAAGTTACTGAACTCAAATGCACAAATTATCAAATGTTATATTTAGAGGGTTTACTTATATAAATATATTCTGCATTAAAATTAGTTATCTTTATATACACACTTGTCATTTTTCTAAAATAGTTAAACAAAACAGTATTTATTTTATATAATTAAAATTTAAATGTCAGATTTATGTAGACATAATGTTAACATGGCTTAAATTCAAGACAATAGGTTGCTAAATTTTTTTAAGTAATATCATGACAGATATAAAGGTAGCTTCCACATAAAGTATGAGAATTCTAATGCTCTTTACTTGATAGTAAAATGAAACTCCTCTAAAAATATAATTAGATAATTACATGATGATTTATTGACTATCCATGATTATGTATACAGGTTTACAAAAAAAATAATGTAGTGTTGATTACTATTGTTTTGTATGGAACTATCCATTATCCAGATACATTTGCATTTGAAGGTTTGAAATTTTTATTACACCAGAATTTTATAATTTAATATAAAAATTATTCAAGTAGAATTTCTAATTAATCTATATAAAATTAATACATACACATTAAAAAAATAAACTCAGTATTCAATAAATTAATACAAAATCTTGATCAGTATGTCTGCCATGTTCTTCTGAATTTATTAGGCTATTATTTTAATCAATGTACTTTTCATACTTTTCACAAATAAATATAACTAAACAGCAAAATATAAGAAGTGAAAATACAATGACTTCTTGATCCATTATTTAAGTATCATTTTTTCTACATCCATTATTTTCTTTTTATTCTGATGTCAACACCATAAAAATAAATACAGATCTTTTAATTCAAATTTCTCACTTTTACATATATTATTGATAAATTTCACTCCATCAAATCATTTTTTACATGAATAATACTTTTAAAAAAAATTTCAAATGACATTTTTATTATTAAAAATTGCATCATAACTTTTTATTTATTTTTAACTCTTACAATGTAAATAACTTATTATTTAAGTTTATTTTAACATTAAAAATTTCATAAAAACAATTCATTTCATCTCCACTTCTTTTTTATTTTGTTGCTTTTTTTAAAAAAAATATTGTTATAAATTGTTTTAAATTTCCTTAATTGCATGATTAAATTCTTCACTTTCTAAGATTAATTGAAATTAAAAATTTGTTCTCAGTAAATAAATGACAATTATTATTTTATTTAATACTTTTAAACTTTTTATAATAAATTAATGATAAAATAAATTTATATTTCAAATAATAATCTTATTTAATTACCGTAATTAACATTGGTTCAAAATTTTAATTATATATAATCAGCCTGAATATTAAAGTTATATAAAATATTTGAATTTTATAAGTTAACATATATGTTGAAGACAGAAGGCAGAGAATGTTTTTAATTATAATATTTTAGCATTTAAATCTAATGACTATATTGCACTGCATATGCATAATATTTTGCAATTAAATTGTTTTTAAACCATATTTTAAATGATTTCTATTCTATCATTTATTTTCTCTAAACCATTGAAAAATAATGGATTGATAGTTTAATGTATTTTAATAACTAATATTTTAAAAATCATTTTTATTGATTACATATTGTATTCTTAAATATTTTTAAAAAGCTAATAAAATAATTTTTCAAAATAATATGAAACAAAGTTAATCTTTGGACAAAATATTATTATTTAATAATAAACACCTTAATATTATTAAAATAAAGCTAATAATAATAACAATAATAACAACAAAAATAATAATAAAAAACTAATGTATATTATTTATTTTTAATTTCTCATTATAAAAATGCTGCATTGGTATAAAAATAAATGTTTTATATAATATGCAAAATGCGTTGTAAATGTATTTCCAATAAATATTGAAATTAATTATTAGTATTATCATTATTATTATTATTATATTCAGTCTTATAAAGAAAAAGTAATAAGAATGTTTTTTTTTTATTATAAAGATATTGCAACAGTACAAAATAATATAATTTATAGAACATATTATTAAGTTCTATTTAATACATTTCAAAAGTAATACTATTATTTTATATTTGATTGAGTTACGAAAATCTTTTTGTACTATGGAAATGCAAATGAGAACAAAATAAATAAATACATGAGATTGTTTTTTAACTCAGAAAACTAATTACACTAGAATTGAAGTTTCTATTATTATGAATGCTTATTATAACTTACTCTTATTACCTATATTACTTCAGCTCAATACAAATATATTACATAATTAATTGCATTTAACAGCTTTAATCACTTAATTTAAATTGAGTCTTTTTATATTATTAAACACAGAACCTGTCATAAAACCTTTGACTATTGTAATAATCCATATATAAATTTTAATGCATATTTATACTCATCTTATATCAAGTAACTGCAAAAAATTATGTTTTTGTTTTCACAATAACTTTTCATCATATTAATTTAAATTTTATTAATTGTACATAGAAGTTGTCTTCAATTGTCACTATGAATCATCAGATTGTAGGGACAGTTTTAAGTAGAAATATTTTCCAGTAGATATTTTTTAACATTAATTCTTAATTTGTTATATATTATATGTACTTTTTATTTAACTTACCAAGCTTACAGTTTGAGTCGTCTGCAGGCAAAGATCTTACAAACTCCATACAATTTTGATTTACACTTTCATAAACAGCATCACCAGTAGTGTCAATAGGAAAACATTCTTGATGTGGCAATGCAACATTGCAACATTTTGGTGGTAAATTATTTTCTCCATCTGTAAACAAAACAAATTATTAATTTAACTATATATATATATATATATATATATAGATAGATAGATAGATAGATAGATAGATAGATAGATAGATAGATAGATAGATAGATAGATAGATAGATAGATAGATAGATAGATAGATAGATAGATAGACAGACAGACAGACAGACAGACAGACAGACAGACAGACAGACAGACAGACAGACAGACAGACAGACAGACAGACAGACAGACAGACAGACAGACAGACAGACAGACAGACAGACAGACAGACAGACAGACAGACAGATAGATAGATAGATAGATAGATAGATATCAAACAAGCAAAAATCAAGTTTAATAACATTTTGGTTATCATTCTATTTTTTCCAGGGTACTATTTATTTAAATTAGACACCATTTCATGTTATTATTTACATTAGAATATAGAAAATTGGATATATAGAATTCTGCAATAGTTATATATAATTAAATATGCCATATTAATTCTTAGAACAATTAAAATATATTATTATTATATAAATTTCTCCACCAATTAATCAGATATTTTTGTGCTGAAATAAATGTTCATTTATTTTTAAAGTAAAATAATATTACATTATCTAATAACCATAATATAATTGATATAATTTCTTTACTTATCTTTTTGATTTAGTACTAACTGTAAGAACTGTAAATTTAAAATTTTTAATTTAAAGCATAGCATGATATAAAGATAAAAGAAGCGATTATACACTATTAAAAATATTGTCTATAAGTAGCCCACTTCGAAACAAAAATCTTTCCAATAATTTCTCTTTAAAGAACCAATAAAATAAAGAGCAATATTTAGAAGATTTAATAATTGGCAAGTGATAAGGGTGTTTTAGTTATATTTAAGTTTTCTTTTAATCTTTAAGAATTTTTGAATTCTCATTTAGCAATCAATATTGGATAACTAGCTACAAAACTATGATGAATGCCTTAATGAAAAATTTCAAATACATACATTGCAATTAAAAATTATACATTCAAATATAAATAGCAGATGCAAGACATATAAATGTGAGCACATTGATTTAGATATTTTCACAGATAAAAAATGATTGTTTTTGATTTCTTAATGGGAAACTCCATGCTCATGTTCTAATGATTAAACTTACCAAATATCTGGAAAAAATGTTGGTCAACCATCTTAATGTGATTAGAAACTTTTTTAATGGTGAATAATCAAATTTAATAATTTTATAAATAATAAAAAAATAATGAAATGTAGCTAACACTTTAGTCTGAGATTTATTCTAAATTACAATTTTTTCTAATGATGTTTTATAATATTATTTGGGTATCATCAACTTTTTTCAATATCTTTTTAATTAAGATATTAAAACATTTTATATCTTAAGAGTAATAATAGATTTGAACAATTAGTGGATATGTATTCTATGCCATCAATTTCATTTATAGTTAATAACTGAAACACATGCTTATTATATATCTGTGTCTATATATATATATATATATATATATATGTGTGTGTGTGTGTGTAATATATAGGATATATGAGCACAGACTTTCACACGGTCCACCACATTCTACTCTATCTAATAGCACTGACACACTTAAACACATATATATATGTTGAAAAGATAAATAATCACCAATTTACGTATTTCATGCTAAACTAGCAATCATCAGTTGGTCCAGATTATCATCTCTACACATATATACTATAAGTGCTCAGATATATATTAAGATAGACAATCTTTATACTTTAATGGACAGGCTTCAATCTACTCCACACTCCAACTCTTCAATTGTCCAACCAATTGAAAATCTGATGATGGAATGCTCAAAGGCCACCATGAGGCTGAGATTCTTGTCACACCTATGTTGACCTAAAGTCAATCTAAACCCCACATGTACAGGACATAATCCATTTAATACATATGCCTCAGGGTGGCCTTTGAGCATTCCATCATCAGATTTTCAATTGGATGGATGGTTGAAGAGTCGGAGTGTGGAGTAGATTGAAGCCTGTTCATTAAAGTATGAAGATTATCTATCTTAATATATATCTGAGCACTTATAGTATATATGTGTAGAGATGATAATCTGAACCAACTGAATATTGCTGGTTTAGCATGAAATATGTATATTGGTGATTATTTATCTTTTCAACATATATATGTGTTTAAGTGTGTCAGTGTTATTAGATAGAGTAGAGAGTGGTGGGTCGTGTGAAAGTCTGTGCTCATATACCCTATATATTATTTATAGTTAAATAAAATTTTATATAAAATTGTTTATCTAATATAACACATGGTGTATCCTAATTTGTCAAGTGAAAAACTTTTTGAATCTAATGTTTTGCCAAAAAAAATACTAAGTGATTACGATTGTAAAAAAAAAATATTTGATTTCACCTTAGCGTTTTATCTAATTATTAATCTGGCATTTAAAAATGACATAAATTTATTTCCCAGAGCAAATTCTGCAATAAACCTCTGCATGATTAGAATGTTATAATTGGAAAATTAGTTACACAGCACTCATTTTGCATTTAAGAGAAAGTGATAGATGGAGTACAACAATTCCATTAATAACAACAATGATCATAATTTAATTAATTTCTAAGAGATTATGACAACCTAGTATACGGGTGATAGGTTAAGCACATAACAATTTTATTAATTATATCTAATGAACTTTTATTTTCATTTACATCATTTGTCTGAATATTTATTTTGAAATGTTTTCTTTTGGGTCTGCCATACAAACTGTGTAGGAAAATGGGTTAGATTAATAGTTTCATTCAGTTGACTAAATTAAGATTATTAGTCTTCCTAACTTTATCAGCCAAAAATCAGTTTAATAAAGAGACTACCGCCTTCACTACTGTATTAACTTAAACTATTAAATCTTTAATTTGCATTACTATAAAATAGTCTACTTACATTTATATAAACTTAAATAATGTAATTATTAGCTTTTTTTATTCTAAAATAACTTTATCAAAGTAAATAATATATGTTTACAAATAATACAATTGGATAAGAATGAATATTACATTTGAACTATAGGCATAATTAATAATTAACTGATAACATAATGATAAATAAGACAAAACTTAATGAATAAATACATTTTAATTTGGTCACCAAGGTCCTTATCCAGGAAACTGAAAAAGTTTCCAAGTTTTCTCATATAGAAATTTTGTAGATAAGATTCTGTCTCTGTCTTGAAATTTTTTAAGGGTTTCTAGCAATAACATCTGGAAGTGGGTGAGTGAATTGTCTCTTACATCTGGCCAAACATATAGAGTACATCAGGAAAATTGGAAATCTGATCATTGGGATGTCTTTAGAGCACATGCAGTCCTTAATTAATATAATCCTGTAGAAGTCCACTTTAGAGTTCTGATGGATTAACATTCTCAAATCCAGTGCAGAAGTAGATGATGTGGTCAAACGTTTTAGCTTGTCTGCAGCAGTTAGAGCATAATGGATCAATCTCACTGATTTGTCTCCTACAGCTCAGGAACCAGTTTGTAGACATGGCCTGAAGATTTACGTTAACTAGGTAATCCAAAAACTTTTGGCTCTAACACCCAAAATTTAAAAAGAACAACAAGTTTGTAATTAGATAAGCCAAGGTTCAGTCTAATAATGGTGACCTGAGGGTTGATCAGTTGATGTGCTTGCCAGAGTATAACTTTAGCTTTAAAAGTATTTTCTGAGATATTGTGAAATTTGGGAATGACATGGAGCAGGATGTCAAGCCAGCAACTGACAGCAGGTGGAGGCCGATCTGTATGTTGAACAATGTCAGCAATATGCATATAGCCATATTTCTAAATTAGGTTGTAAATAAGCATATGGGATTTCTGGAAATATATTGCTGGAATGGAGTGAAATAACATGTCATTTGACTTCCAGTGCTGTTGCATGTTGGCAATGCTGATGGAAAACAAACAGCCTTTCCAGAATAGCTTTGCACATAATGAATTGATCTTTCTTATAAAGGGATTTAGTGACTAAAATTATCAGCAGACAATATGAAATTTTGGACATCACTTTCATATTAAGCAAGGTAACCTTTCCTTGAAGGGAGAGATATACCTTGAAAAGGGTTTTAGTAAGCTGACTGGTAGATTGGATAATTGATTGTTGAATTTCCTTGGACATAGCAGATTGTGATTTGTGAATTGAAAAATCAAGGAATCTTTGTGGATAGGCTATGATTAATCTTTAACTGGAGTGTATTAGTAAAATTATTCACTAGTTGATCTAGTTTTGTTAAGTATTTTTTTTGAAGGGAGGATGACTAGAACATTGTCCATGTATTCTATTGAACTGATAGATCTTTTAAGGCATAGAATAAATACTCCTGGAATCTCATCATTAATATCCACCAAAATAGGGGTTATATAGGTAATAAATAATAGGGCACTGAGAGGGGATCCTTGTGGAATGGATAAGTTAGGGTTGAAACTACTTGTGTATGACCCATTCAAAGAGATATATATTTGCCTATTATAAAGAAGGTTATCCAATATCTGTATAATTTCTGTAGAAATGTTAACGTCTGACAATTGATTCAGAAGGATGTTGATATTGATGGAATAGAAGGCTTGAGAAATGTCTAACTGGATAGCAACTGGCTTCGAGAGTCTGTTCTTACGAATGTAACTAAACAGCATCTTAACCTTGCCAATTGCTGTCAATGCAGACAAACCTTTCTTAGCATTCTGTGTATGAACAACTTTATCCGGTATCCTACCTTGAATTTTTTCTTTTATAACTCCTTCAATTATTTTTATTGGAATTGGAGACATAGAAATTGGTCTGATGTTCTTAATATCCATAGGGTCCTGGTTCTTCTTTAGGAATGGAACCAAAGCTATTGGGTAAAGATTATGAATAACTCTCTTCTGTTCTGATAGGTGGTTTATCACATTCATTATCATCAGTACAGTAAAATTGCTGAGATGGGCTAACAAAAACTGTGGAATGGCATGCATACCTGGATATACACTGTCTGGCAAATGAACAAGTCTATCTTTAATGTCAGCTGCTGTTATGCCATGTTCTTCAATGCCATCTGACTTATCCCAATCACGATGTTCAGGTAATTTTTTCCACAATAAATCTTCATAATATTTAGCAATATGCAAGATGATATGGTGTCCAAAGATCTTGTTACCATTTATATCTAGAAATGTCGGTATCTCTTGTTTCCTCCTAGCTCCCAGTGCCCATCTAAGATATCCTTTAATCCAGCAATGCTGGGCGGTAAGGTATATCTTAGCCCTCTTTGTTGCAATATATTCAGCAAGGGCAACTTGCTTAGACTTATACTGAGCTTTCAGAGTAAATAGGTTTTCAATGGAAGAGTGATCTTGCAGAAGAAAAAATAGTTCTTACAATATATATAAACTACAATTTAAAATGCTGAAAGATCATATAAACAAATAAATATTTATTATACACATTTATTTTAGGAATCTATTATATATTTTTATTACAGATTTACTTTTTCCTGTTATTTGGCAGAAAAACTCGTTCATACCGCAATAAGAGTATTTACTTACGTTTATTTCAAATCGCGAATATTTATTTGAGCTTAAAGTAAATATTTTGAATTTTCAATACATAGAGCGTATTATTTGTTTTTTATGACTATTTAAATTTAAAAAAAAAGTTTTTTTATTCTAATAAAACTACGGGATTGTAACAATAAAAAAAAAAAAAAGATGTCTTGCATTGGTGGTCGAGAAGTCAGCGCGACTGCCTTGCACTTGTAGGCAGTTGCCCGGGTTGCGGGTTCGCGTTTCGGCCGATGCTATGACACTTTAAAAAAATAAAAAAGATCGAGAAAAAACCATAACCACACATATTTCTAAATGCTGACTTTTAACAAACTTGGAAAGATTAAAAAATAATACATAAATTTTAATGTGTATTTATTAATGTATAAGTTTTTTAGTATAGGACAAGTAAATCGAACCAGTATCAGAATGGCTTTTTTAATACAATGAACTAGCTTTCAGAGATGCCCCCTCCCCTCACCTAAATTTGTTTTTTTTTTTTTAAAAAAAAAAATCCACTGCAGAAAAAAAAACGTGGCCAATTCCACCCTTTCTTGAAAGAATACTCTATTGTTTACAAGTAAAATAAATTGCAGATGTTTGGGATAATTTGAATAACTAAGAAACAGTTCCTAACAAAAATTATTTTTTGATAATTTACAAAATAAAGTGGTGATTCATAGAGATTAACTAATGTTTCCAGTTTCCTTCCTTTTAGTTCTTTTTTTACGTTATGGTTTTAAGTAGAGGAATTTGAACTCAGGATTTTTAAGTTTAGTTATCCCCCACTCCATCTCAAATAACTGACCCATGATCACACACATGCGAAAAAAGATACATAATTCCCAGTATACATATTTCATGCCGAACCAGCACTTATTCGTTGGACCAGGTCATATTCACCCATAGGTATATATATACACTTGTCTCAACTGATGAATGCTGGTTATGCATGAAATACATATATTAGAAATCATGTATCTTTTTTGCATGTGTGTGGTCATGTGCGTCAGTTGCTTCAGGTGGAGTGGAGGATCAATATTCTGAAAAATTCTGAGTTCAAATCCCTCTACTTACATACATGAAACATTCAGTAAAAGTTACATAATGCTTTAGTATGGTTTTAAGTAACTTAAATTGATAAAGGAACTATTATAATCTCTTGTCTTATCCATTTCCTTATACAAATTTTGTTAATTCTTGCTACAATCTTTTTTTTTACTTTTTAATGTATCAACATTCAATGTTCTTGTGTTATTCAACCGATGACTTTACCCTGAAGGTTCACTCTAATCTTGTGATTTTAAGTAACGTCTCAAGTGATCTGCAGCACAGTAATTGCTAAAAGTGTCCGCAGTCCTGAACTGGTACGTTAAAATCGCAAGTTAGAGTGTATGCCTTCAAGATGTCATCGGTTTATCATCACAGTAAAAAATATTCAAAAATGAAAAATCTGATGAGGTCGCAAATACTAAAAAAATCCGTTTCTCACCGCGGCGGCCCGGATGTTTGTCGCGCAGGCCGAAGGTATATCAGACATGTATTACTCTCATAGCTGTATGATATAATTCAGAAATTAAAAATAAAATTAACGTAATTCAATGTAAGTTTGAGAATTGTAGAATATTAACAAAAACTTTTGTAAATTTTAAATAAACACCTAAATAAAAAACGCGTCTAAGCAAATCTGGTATTAATGGCGCTTTTCATGCATTTGGTATTTAAGCGCATATTGCAAATTGATTTAAAATTATTTCATTTTTCCTAAACGTAATTTATTAACAAAAGTTTGTAAATTTAAAATAAACAAATAAACACTTTACCCAATTAGTGAATTTGGCATTAATCTCCTGTTTCCATATGCATTTGGTAATGTATATTCCCAAATTGTTTAATATTGATTTTACATTAACGTAATTCTGTAAGTTTGAGTGTAGAAATATTAACAAAATTTTTGTAAATAAGTTTGAAATTGTAGAAATATTAACAAAAACTTTGTAATTTAAATAAACACCTAAATAAACGTCTAATGCAAACGGTTTAATGGCTCCGAAACCGACTTTTATATGCATTTGGTAATTTTAAACCTGCTATTGCACAAAATTGATTTAAATATTTCAAATTTTTCACATTAAAAACGTAATGTAGAAATTTAACAAAATTTTGTAATTTAAAATAATAAAACACTTTACCCAATTAAGCGAATCTGGCATTAATGGCGTCCTTGTTATACATTTGGTAATGTATATTCCAAATTTGTTTTAAAATTTTGAATATTTACACATTAAACGTAAGTTTCAGAATTGTAGAAAATTAACTAAAAATTTTTGTAAATTTAAAAATAACATAAAAAAAACGGAGAATATTTTCACATTAAACAAGTTTCAGAATGTAGAAATTTAACTAAAAATTTTGTAAATTTAAAATAAACAGTAATAAACCGGAGAATATTTTACTTAAACAAGTTTCAAATTGTAGAAATATTAACTAAAAATTTTGTAAATTTAAAATAAACAGATAAATAAAAACCTTTCCGAATATCAATAAGTTTGATAATTGTGAAATATTAACAAAATTTTTGTAAATTTAAATAAACAGATAAATAAACACTTTACCAATTAACAGCCAAAAAAGTAACGTGATGCCGTGGATACAATGCAATAGACAGAAAAATAAAAATCCCAAACCTCTCCAATTTTAAACTCGGGGTGAAAAAAAAGCCCTGATGGATTATCAGCAGTCACGGTTACCATGACTTGTGCAACAACGATGTCTACCGAAGGATTTGGTAAGTCAAAACTCGTTGAATTATACACAAGTACCTTCAGTGAGTAAAGACTAAGAAAAAAAGGAAAAACGAAAAGTAAAAGTGACAGGGGGGGGGGGGAATTAGTAATGTAAAAATGGTAACAGATCATTTTATATAAGAAAAACAAAAAACAAAATTGAGCTACTTAAGAAAAATATCTGAGAAACTAGAGCTTTTAATTAAAAAGATTGTTTGTCTAAGCAGTCCTATTTAAAGTTTTAAGAATAGTACTCTGAAATTGTCAGTCACAGAATCTTTTTAATAATATTTAAAATAATAAAACATAGGTGTAAAATTGGTAAAGTGATAAAAGGCAGTAGTAATAAAACTATTGCATTCTTATTTATTTGTTCCCTAAATATGGCTATCTTGAATACAATATAAACCTGGCCTGATTAGGACACTTCAAAACATTGACAAGATAAGGAAGCAGTGATTATAAATAAAGCTATCAAGATTTAGCATCAATAAATCTATCTGATTTTTTGAGATTAATCTTTCATAAAACGAAAAACGTTTAATAAATGATAAGATAGTTGCCACACCTGTTTTTTGAAAGATTAGGTTAATATTTTTATTTAGTGATCCCTGTACTGATTTCAGAGAGGAAGTAAAGTTTATAAAATATCAATGTTAACAACCACTTTTTTTTTAAAAAAAAAAAAAAAACATTTACAAAACCTTTTTTTTTAAATAAATAAATAATAATTATATATACTGAACCAGATACTTCATCCGATTCAAAAGTTCTATCATGTAAATTAAAAACCAAGTTTTATATGTGCAATAACACACCTACCTATTTATATTGAAATCTTATATTTTTAATTCTCAGTTGATTTTAGTATAAAAAATTTTTTTATGATGCTTGTTTTATTTTAAAATAATTATAAGCAAGCAAAGTTTAATTAGTCTTCTTATAAAAATATTTTATTTAAAAAACTAAAAAAAAATTTAATGTTGATTTATTTTAAAGCTGAGATTTAGTTTGATATGTTTTTTTTTTTTTTGAAAAAAAAAGTAATAATAATAATTTTGTAAGATAAAGCCCTGTAAGATATTGTTTTTCTAATTAAGATTGAGCGGGAGATAGAGATTTACCCCTGGTTGAAAGTTGAAAAAAAAAGATTGCACAGGAGATAACAATGGACATAAATAGCTCTAGGTTTTTTTTTTTTTTAATCATCAGATTATTCAGAGAGACTATTCTGGTCATTCAGTTCTTTTTGCTCAGCTTATTCAGCTTCTTGATTGATAATTCATCCAGATTTTTGCTGTTATTGAACTGCTGCATCGTTAAAGTGATTCTAATTTTTATTTGATATTTGTTCCACAAGAATCACCAAGTTGAATTTCCATTCACCGACAATAATTCTATTTGCTGTGATAGTAGCAGCCATTCAGACACCATGCCTATAACATACACCATGAAGAATCTCCACAACATGATGGACTGAGCCTTTCCAAAGATGAACCTCCAGAGCTCCAAATTGTGACTTCAATAATGACCTAAGTGTCAAGTCCAGAGTGGATCCCGATAGTGCCTCCATTTTTCTGAACCTGTAGTAAATGACAGCCGTTGTATAGGACTCTATAAACTGAACTTTGTGTGAACAGCAGAAATTAATATTACCTTGAGGTAACTTACCGTTCCATATCAAAATCAGGGCTAAATCTCTAATTAAGTCTCTAGCAAATATCAGCTTAATCTTAAAAAAGAAATTATATTTATGATATGTAATTTATCAACTTAAATATTAATGTATTGGTTTTTTTAAATTTTCACATTACAATCTTAGTAGCAAGATTTTTCTATCTTAAAAATATTACTTATTTGAGAGTTTATGGCGAGTGATATTTTAGATGCTTAATATTTTCTCAGTTCTATGATTAACTCTTGATAAATACTCAGACCAACCTTAGTAGTTTTCTTTTACTCTCCTGTTTTGTTTTGTTGTTTTTTTTTTGTTTTTTTGCTTTGTCATTAAACTTAATCAAACTTGGTTTGCGTTTATGCAGACTGCTGATCTTTTGGCTGGTGGTTTAGAGGATATAGGATTTTGTTTTCTTGGTGGAGATTTATTTTCTATAACTCAGATTACGTAGTTCATAATGTTACTTTTCTTGTGTGAGACTAACCTTGGCTCATTTAAACATACTTTCCCATGAGCGTTTTGCAGAATTAGGACATTCTTGGTTCCGACATTTCTTTTCCGGACTAAGAAAAGCTCTTCTGCGCTGTCCCATTGTTCTCTACAAGCATCCATCTTACTAAATCTCCATAGGGAAAATGGAATTGGTTGGGTGAACCGCTAGCAGGAAGATATAAGCCCTTATTATGTTATAGATGAGAAATGAACTTGTCTGCCTGGGTATTTAATGTATTAATGCTCACAAACACTCAATGTTAAGATCTGCTAAGAAAGATTTTGTTATTGTTTAATAGATTAAAAAAAGTTCTTGTAATTATTTTGACTGATGTTTGTCTCAGTGTTTTCTCAATTGTCTAAACAACATTCATGAGCTTTTTGCTCTCCCTGGATTTAGTCTGGCACATTCATGTTCGTATATCCGGCCCACCCTTAAAATAAATGTTTAGTTCCGATTTTCAAATTAGTGGCGCCCTCGTGGTCAGAATATACGAAAACAAAATCTTTTGTCCAGTACAATATATATCCAGAAGGCAAATAAATTAATAGACACTATTGTTATCTTTATTAATAAAATATATCATTACTATTTGCATAAAGTCTATATTATTTGTGCATGAGAAATATTAAAAAATTGTAATAATATTTAGCAAAATATAGAGTCTTTATTAAAAAAGCAACAAATTTTCTAAAAGTAATTCAGGAAGAAGAGCATATCTCACTTAATATTTAAAAATGAAATTCACAGGCTCAGTAATAGTTAAATCAGACCATAAAACTCACATGATTACTATTTCTTATGTTTGCTTATAACTGTTATTAAAACAGGCAAAACTCTCCATACAGTATTGCCACTCAGTGCAAGCCAGAGTAATCAATGGATGCCAGAAGGCTTGTGCATAAAATCCCCATCTAGTGCCTACTCATCCAATATCCCCAGACTAGTTTCTGGCTTGTGGCCTTCATCAGTGAGTAGCCTTGGATCTGAGAGCACTGCACCTAAGGACGAATCCCCATCTATTTTAAGCATTAGTATATTGTTGTACAAATCTATTGTTTTACATAAGGTATAAAAAATAAAGTAAAAATTAATAAAAAGGAGCAGAATATAAAAATAAAGTTATAAAATTACATATAGCAATTCAAATTGTTAGAAATTCACTAAAAGTTTATACAAATTAGTCATATAACATAATTATACAATCTTACATAATTTTCCAATCATTTTAATTGATCAAGTATTAGTTACATTTATTAAAGTTTTATATATACAGTTATGAATGTTATGCTTGATATAATTTGTTTTATATATTTATCTTCATTTTGGATATTTAATATAATTTAAAGATTTAACATCTTTTGTAAAATGTATTTTATATTTTTGTGTTAAGTAGTGAATGAATGAAGTACATTTATTATCTCTTTTGTTAATTGGACTATGTTTTTGGGCACATTTATTTAACTGTTTCACTTATGTTCTTAATAAATCATATTACAATTGTCAAAATTACTTAGATGTTTTATTATATATATATTATGTCATCTTTTATATCTTCATCAATATACTTTTGGTTTTTTATTAATACATTATAAATTTTAAAGATAACATGGAACTTTGATCAACTTTTATTGGAGTTATTATTATTATTAAAATTATAATCATTTTGTATAGAAATACTATTATTCAATATAGATTTTGTACAATTAAAAGTATATTTTTAATGTTTTAAGAGGTATATCCATGATATTTATACACCCAAACTATTTTTTTGTAAATTAGCTATATGTTTATTTATTTTATATATATCATTTTTATATTTAAAAATTTTAATAACTCCCATCTTTGTGTTCAAGCTTGTTGTGAATCTATAGAATTTTTTCTTAAATGTATCTTTTTTTAAGGAAATGTTTTAATATAATTTTGTTATCATTATCTATGGGGATTTTTATACTAAATATTTAATTTTATCTTCAAATGCTATTTTTGTAAATTTAATATCAAATAAATTAATACTAAAATCATTATAAATATTATTTATAATCATTTTATTACCAATTATTAAAATATCATCTACATATATAGAATAATGTATTATTTATTGCTTGACTCTTTTTTATTTATAATATTTTTTAATTTATTAAAAAAAAATTAATAACATTAACCCACTAATTGCATAACTCAAATTTATTATGACAATTGATGTACAAAATATTATACATCGATGTTAAACATCCCTCTAAAATATGTATTAGGTTTATATCATTTATATATTGATGTAAATTTTGTATTCATATTTGCATACTTTTAATTCTTGGAATATTTGGATACATTTTTTTATATGCATTAAAAATATTTTGGTTTCTATTCAGCTTTACATTGTTTAAATTGATTATAATATGGAAATGCATTTTTTATAATAATAAAAATTTCCTTATCTATAATATTTGCTATCTATTTATTTAAATATTTACAGAATTTTCTTGAAATAAAATCAGTAAAATATCACAATTCAATCACATGATTCAGATTGTGCACTGCTGTTTTAGCAACTTACATTTTTCTTTTGCCACTTCTATGATATAAAAGTGATGAAGAAAAAATTTAAAACAAAATTACTAAAATTAATTAATATATGGTTTTTATAAGAAGAAGGAATGAATGATTTATATTGATTTATATTTGTGATTTCTTATTTTATTTTATTAAGTAATTTTATAAATTTCGTTTTTATTGTAATAATTGGGCCTGTTGATTATTTATTATATCTTTTTTTATTTCCTACACTAATCATTAAAATACATAATAATAAATCTTCTGTCTTTGTCTTCTTTATATAACGTAATTTTTTCAATATTATAGATATTCTTAATATCTTTAATATGTATTTTATATTTGTAGTCTCTATCAGCAATTTCTTTTTCGGTATAAATATTTGTTTAATAGACATTTTTTATCTACTAAAATGTTAGATATTTCTATATCTGTAATCATTTTTTATTTGTATTATCATGGTGAAAGATATACATGGTGCTCCTTTACTCAATAATGTATTTTGCTCATTCTAAGTTGTTAAATTCATGAAATTATTCTGCATTTCCTTATTATACGTCACATTTTTATAAAATTGTTTATCATTATTAACTAAATATGAAAATTTGATTCGATATTTGTCCAACATCTATAAAAGTTATACTTTGATTCCATTTATTCCTATAGATATATAGAAATGCATTGAAATATTCTCTCTTATTTGTGTTTTTGTTAATGATGCTTAAAAATGATTTTTTAAAACTTTAAATTTACAAATATTATAGTGTATTTTTTATCTAGAAAAATTTGTAGTATATAATTTTTTAATTCTACTTTTAATTTCCAATTACGTGATATCCTTTTATTATTTTTAATAGTGATTTTAGGTGCATTAGGGATAATTTTATATATTTTATAGTTATATAAATTTCTACATTGTTCTGTAATTACACACATAGTTTATATTATTGAATTTTTAACAATTTTGATTGTTATATCATAATTTTATAATTAATTTTTATTTTATTTCATTTTTATCCATTTTTTATTTTGTTTTATTCATTTTTTTTTGTTTCTAATATGAAACCATAAATGTGACTTTGTATGAAATACTATATTAATTATTAAAACTCACAAGCTTTAACATAAAATTCTACCCTGAAAATGGCTTTCCTCTATAATTATAAATATATATTTTCTGTAATCGCTGTTACACTTTGATACTTTATATTATTTTATTATGTTTTTTATCAAAAGTGTCAACAATCATAATAAGAATTTTTTAAGTTGAATTGTTGAATCCATTTTTTTAATTACTTATATTTTTTGTTACATTATTTAAAATATCACTAAGTATGCACACTTTAAAATTACCTTAGAAAATACACAAATTATTATCTACAAAGAAGACATTTTTAGTTTCAAAAGGCAGAGATCATAAACAGTGTCATTCATCTTTTTAATAAATAAATCAATATAAATTTAGACCTATAGAAATGTCAAGGAGAAAATAGTTTTGGACCAGTATTTTTCTCAACTACATAAGAAAATAGTTTCAAATAATTTTTAATATGATTGTTATTTGACTGGTTAAATTGTGCCAAATAGCAAGTGTTAAACAGTTATGATGTTTTGGTTATTCTATTGATAGGGCCACAAAATTCCCACCAAGCATATCAAAAATAGATTTATAGTCGATCATAAATATAAAATGGTCTATTTTCAATAATATGATGGGTTGATGAAAACTTCCAACCAATAAATACACATCTTTTTTAAATAATTTTGGAAAAAGATCTTTTGGATTAAATAGTTTTAAATCATTCAGAATGGAATGCAAAATGAGTGATCTATTTTTAAAAAAATATAATGCTAGTGAATCTTCTTAAAAAATTGTTGACTGTAATAATTTTGAAGCAATAGTGAGAGTGTTACTATATAATCAATATCTTTTGTATAAAATTGAATAAATAAGGACATCGATCACCAGGGGATGCTTAATTTGCAAATCTAAATTTTTGCACTTTTTACTGCACTTCTTTCTTTTCCGTGAAGGTTCATCCTTTGTGCTGAAACTTAGTATTTTATCAGGCTTTAAATTTATATTTAAGGTGCTGTAGAAGAGCTTAAGTAGAATTTACTTGTAGAAGAAATTGGATGAATGTTTTTTCATTTGATAGCATCTAATAATATTTTGTAAGAAATAAACTTCTCAAGTTTAAATGAATATCTAACTTATTAATATTATTATTACTAAATGGTTTTTTTTCTCGATTGAAGCACTAGAAAAGACAAATAATAACTTAGATCCAGAATTCATCATAGACTACTTAATATTAGAATATTATTTATAAGTAAAAACATTTTTAAAATAGAAAGTACTTGATAAATATATGCAAATAAATAAAACAGAAAAAAATTGTGCATGAGGTGGATAAGCGATGTAAGAGGCTAGGATGGTGTAGAAAAGAAAAGACAAGGATTGGATAAAATGAATTAAATTTTGATAGACTCAACCGGAAAAGGATTTTTAATGGGTGAAAACGATGATTGAGATAAAAATGCAAACGTGCGTGTACGTATGTACTATGTATGCATGCATAAATAATTGTATATATAGATATTTGTGTGCATATATATATATTAAGTCTGTTACATTATATATTTTGTAGATATATTATGATGTAAATAATGGTATTATATTAACTTTTCTCCTCCAAAAATGTTAAACAATGGCTTACCGCATTAAAGTAATAAAATGTAATCATTTTTGAAGATAGATTGACATTTATTGGCCTTATTAATAAGATTTATTCTATCATCTCAATTTCTACTATAATAAAATATAAAAAACTCTTTACACCATTAAACTCATATATATATATATATGTACATGACCGACTTTAGCATGTCTGCCGCTCCAAGAAAAGTTTTTGTTGCTGGCCCATATTTTGGTACTCATGTGTCAGATTGTTAAAATTTCAAAATATTTATCTGAAACAAACAATCTCTATTGGAGATGAAAATGAAATAAAATGACCTCCAATTTTTTTTATTTGGAAATAAACCCAAACACTTCGTAACATCAAACGATTCCGAGAGGACTGTCGTTATTATATACAGAGGTTGTAGTTTGTTATACAAACGAAACTTCATCAATATTATTGTAATTGTTTATTTTCGACAATAAGTCGAAATGTAATTTAATAATAACTATCTGGCAAATTTATGAGTTGATCTATTATGACTCATAACAATATTCTCATAATATATAAGTTTATTTTTGACGGGAAAAAAAATATTGCTCAGTATTTAATTAACTAAACAGGATTGTTTTGAAAAGATAATATATATTATGGTTTAAAAATAAACTATGTTTTAAGTATCGACATCTATATTTTTAGAAAAAATCAAAAGTAAACGGAGATGGAAACCCATATTCAAAATCGAAATGCCGCCCCAAGCAGTTGATTGCTTTGCTGTGATTTCGGGCCAACCCTATATATATACAACTTAGTTATACAATTTTACAAATAAAGTCTTTATTATTGTTATTAAATAAATTAATTTTATTTCAGAAGCTAATAACTAAAAATTTAAATATCATACATACCAGTAAATTGAGGTGTATTAGTTATATCGTGATCTAAAAATTGTCCAAAAAGAGCGAAAAAATGAGACCATGCGAAATGATCATGCTTCTGACCCTCTGAATTTAAAAGGACCGTTGCACTTACTTTTCGAGCAGAAGGCAGTTCATTTCCTTTGACACTTTTATTTCGTGGAGCTGATATGCCTAAAAGATGATAAAGAAGAAAATTGGATGTACTTATATATGTATAAAACATAATTATATACAATATAAAATCCCAAATGTGATTGTATATGTTACAAAAATAAAATGTCAGGTATTAAAAATGATCAATTTTTTTAAGGTAGGTGCAAAATAAATAAATTTTTTTTTATTGATTATATCTATAAAAAAAATAATAGATTCTCTAAAAAGCATTTACTTATCTTTAAATGATAAAGTTCTCTTACTAAATTCTCTTGTTTTCAGCAGAATTAATTATTATTTACCGATTTTAAACCCTACTAAAAATTTCACTTCGCAAATTAACTCATTGTGCTCTGGTCTCCTTTGGAAAAAAAAAGTGGTCTGTATCAGTATGCGTAAAATGCAAAATCCAAAAATACTTAATGGCCTAGGTTTACATTCAATTAATACATTACTAATTAAAAATATACTTAATTTATTCTACTACATCAAGATTAAATTTAAATACCAAAACATTATTGACACAATCATTCACACAAATAGGCCTCCCCCGACTATTAAAAAAAATTGGCTACAACTTCTCATCTCACTTATTGATAAACAAATGGATTTAAATGATTTTTTTTTAAAATAATAAACTCATATATTGAGACACGTTTAAAATGATAAATCCTCAGCTGATATGCCCTCCTAGTTCTCTTGAAGTGACTAATAACAATCTTTTTAATAAAATGAGAAAATGATATTTAATGCCTAAATATATTGATTTTATCATTAAAATAAAACTATCTTCACTTCCTACCAACGATTTCCTTGTTTCAAATAGAGGATTTAAAAGGATTAATTATTTATATATTTTGTGTAAAAAAGATAGTGAAACATTTGATCATAGTCAATAATCACAATCCAGAACTCTTTGATATGGTTCAAAATATTAAAATGGGTAATTTCTGCAATATCAGAAGATTCATATTTATTAGCCACGTAACAAAGTTACATAGATGTCATATAGTTATAATCAATTCTCCATTGGACTTACAACTTTTTATTAAAAATACATTTAATTCTATTAGAAAGAAGATAAGCTTCTTGCACCCAAAGAAATCTACCTATCCACATGGACTGGATCACAACATTATGGTTCTTATTACAAGAAATTCATCAAAACACTCAGGAAGTTACTTTTAAAAATGTAAATCAATTTATTCTAGATTTTTTTGTTGTCTAAAGAAATTCATTTGTAACACTTTATATAAAATAAAAATATTTAAAAAAAATACATATTTTTATGGTCTTAACAAAGTAATTGTTATTAAAGTTTGTTTATTCGAAGATGCTAAAAATGCTCAAAGAACAAAGGCAAATTTTATTCATGCTTTTATAGATTTATTACTACAGAGTTTATTTTAATTGAAAATAGATTTCTGACATTCTCAGTAATTTATTTATATTTAATAATTTATTTATGAAAATTGTTTTAGCCTTTGAAATAAAAAATATTAAAGTAAAATGTTTTTTCCACTTTTATAGTAGAGCCATTTTAATATTTTCATAGTGCAAACACATCCAAGATAGAAAGTAAATTTTTTTATATGACTTCATTTTAAACAACAACATGGATATTGTTTTCTTCGTTTCTAGGTTTGGACATGCTAATCTTGCCAATTTTTTTTTTAAATTCTGGTATATTATCAAATTGAGATTTCAAAACAAATTACATGGCTTATTATCGTATATAAATAAAAAGATAATCTGAATTTTGAAATGCTGCTGAATTTGTCAAGATAAACAAGATATATTATATTAATGTAATATAAGCAATTCAGTTAAGAGCAGGATTATTTTTCCAAATTAATTATTTAGGAGAATACACTAAAAGTTCTGCATTTAAAGATGATCTTAAACTTGAAAAACATAATAGTAAGATTATACCAATCAGTACTTGATTTATTTTTTAAATAGATTTATTAAATTTGATATTAAAAGATAATGGAATAATGAAAAATAGTAGATAGCCTATAAATGTTTTACTAGGAAGGTAAAATGTATGTATCTTATAAATATTTTTTTTTAAAATACTTAAAGAAATGAAATTTTGATTCTTTTATTTGGAAAAAAATATTGAAATAAACCGCAATAAAGATCTAATATTAGGTACAGAGATGTAAATACTTCATTAAAAAGTTGTCTACAAAACATTTTAAATCAAACATACTATATCTCAAATAAATACATTAAAAATTAGTATTTAAAATCTTTGACCTATTTATAATCCATGGGTTTGTATACAATTAGAATAAAGTATTGATAAAATATAATTGAATGTTCTCTCTTCTCTACTATATATTGGTTAGTGGACAGCACAGTTATTACTTCTGCTACCTTCAAACCTTATATAAAACTATTGCATCATTTTCTCTTAATTCTGCCCATATATTTGCTTTTTCAGAAACACTGTACATCATTCTGAATATCTCTTCAAGTGATAAATCTTGCTGTTTCTTCTGTGAACAATGACTTCCAAGATGCATATGTCATTTCACATCAAATTCAACATCTTATTTTTAAAAAGATGATATTTTGCTATTTTTTTTCCAAATAGTAGCACATCTCTAAAACAAGTAAGACAAAACATAAGTGTAGCTTTTGATGAAGAGTATTTTGACTTAGTATATAATTTAAATATCAATAATTCTTGTTTTATATTAATGTCATTTTATTGAGTCATTCTGATATTTAAATTTCTCTTAGTTCATCCATTGAAAGTTATTAAGCTTTTTGAATATTTTAAAAGCTGAGACATGATTTAGTTTTTTTCCCACCTATTGTTGAATTTTTATATCCATTTTTATGAATTTTGTTTTTTTTCTATTAAGGTTTATATTGCATTTTTTTTTCAGTATATCATCAAGTTGATTCAACATAAACTTTAGATATTAAATTCATTTTCTTTTATCATAACCATATCATCTGAAAAAAATTAAGACTAATTATTTCCTATTTATTTATAATCTTCCCTTTACATTATCATTAAAATCTCTAATGTCTTTTTCACATAAATATTAACAAGCAAAAGGGATAGATCAGAAACTTATTTTATATCTGTACATATTTTAGCCAACTTTTTTCTTTTCCATACTGAAGACTATAAATAATCTAAAATTATTTTATAGACTACACTTTCAAATTTCTTTGTATATTAATAAATGGTACAGGCAAAACTCTCTGTACATATTGTCATTCAGTGCAAGCTAGAGTAATCAATGGATGACAGAAGGCCTGTGTATAAAATTCCCATCTAGTGCCTACTCATCCAATATCCCCAGACTAGTTTCTGGCTTGTGACCTTTATTAGTGAGGAGCCTTGGATCTGAGAGCACTGCATCTAGATCTTAGGATCTACTGCAAACTCTCCAGCATTCACCTTTTATCTCTACTTAACTACAAAACTATGAGACTTAAATTGAAAACACTATAATATTTTCAATCCAAGTTCATCAGCTTATATGGTCACATAGGTCTGAACTCAGTCCAGTATCTATACATTTTGGTGTCTTTGGTTCTTTCATAACCATAGCCACCACTATTCTATTGAGCAGGATTGGTTTAAAGCCAATAAACATCACACATCTCCAATTCTTATGCTTGCTCTTAACTGTTATTTATTGCCACTCAGTGCAAGCCAGAGTAATCAATACATAAATAGAGTTTTGCCTGTTTTAATAACAGTTAAGAGCAAGCATAAGAAATGGTGATCATGTGTTGTTTATTAATTATATTAATAAATCCAATTTCTATTTGCTTATTTAGTCTCAATTTTTTTTAAAACAAAATATAAAGCTCAAAATTGTATTTGGGAACAACTGTTGCCTGATCATCCAATAAAATTTACTTCTATCTAAAAAAATAATTCTACTCAAAATTTTTAAAGTACACTATGTCAAAGCAAATCTATAATTATGAGCTCTTCTTATTTGATTATATTATTTTTTTAAAAAATATGTCTATCCTTGTACTCCTTTCAAAATCTAAGAAGACTTCTTTAATCCAAAATTTAACAATTTATAATTGATTACTTTTCTTCTTCTCTCAATAATTTTAATATCTCAAAATTATACCTGAAATATTAAATTTTTTGAAAGAGAAAGTTACTTTTTCCAACTCCAATTCTTCAAAGTGCATGTTTAAATTAAGATTTCAAAATTGGTGATTTTACATCATTAAGATCTATTTGAAATTATTAATAACGGAGTTGTACATTTTGGTTTCTTCATATAATTATATCTTCTATACATCTATGCTACCAAACTACAGTTTTTTATTCAGATCAATGATCACTTTACCTTATTTACTCATAATTGTATTTGGTTAGAAATCATGCACTTTCTTCTTTCTTCCATCTTATTTAAAACTGCTTCTGGTATCCACAGCTTATGTTTTATTCTATTTTTTTTTTCAAAGCATCCTTTTCCTGTTTCATGTTACATCTTCCTGAAATATTTCTATATAAATATTCAGAAATTCCTGTTACCATTTTAATATTTGTATCTATAAAGTCTACTAATAATTAACAGCATTTGTAAAAAAAAAAAAAGTTGAGATTCCTTTAATTTTCATACACAAAATATTTATGTCTGACACATAATTCTTAATATAGAGAATCAAGGTAAGGAGTCTAACTTAGTTTTGTTAAGTTTTAAACAGAAAAAAAAACTTTTCTAGAGCCATTTCAGTCTGCATAGCCATTTAGTAACAGGTTGTTGTCATATTACATCGTATTTATAGATAAAATATAAAAATGTAAATATTATTTTAATATAAAAAACGTGAAAATATCTTTGCAATGCAATGAATCATCATCCTTCCACAAGGCGTTGAGAATAGTTAATGAAAACTAATTAGAAATAGTTGTGTATTTTTATAATTATTATTATGAATATTTATTATCTCCCTTAATATTTTATAGTTGTATTTATTATAATTAAAATTGTTCATTTACACTGGTATTTTCTTTGATATATGTGTATTGGTAAAGTACAAATTATACATCATTTAATATAGGTAAAGTACAAGAATAAGTAAAAAATGTTATGTGTGTGTACGAGAGAGAGAGAGAGAGATTGTGTGTCTGCACTTGCATAACTACATTATATACAGCATTTAACCTACCATCAGAATAACTTGCTTGTTTAATCATGCGAAGAAATTTGCTAAATGCTTTGCCCCAGTTTTTATGCAGAGGATTATTGCAAGTTCCATCAATAGTTCGATATCTGTTCTTTAAGCAATTAACAACCTCATTCCATTTTGGTTCTTTACTAATAATTAGAATAATAACATAGAAAATAAATATTAATATATAATACATATTATATTTATTATAAAATAAATATGCTTGCAATGATTGTTCACTCTCCACAATACGTATAAAATTACTAGTTAAAAATCTATGTGAAGATTTAGAATGAAAACTCCATTTCAAAAGTAGTGAGAAACAGAAAAAAAAAGTAAATTTATTATTATGAACATCGAGAGAAAAAAAACTTCAAACACCTGAAGATAAATTCAGTGTAAACGTCTTTTTCACAATATCAAATATGACAATTGCATCTCTTGATGATTTATGCAAATAGAAATCCACCACAACAAACAGTTTGATTTTTTGTCAACTATAAATAAACTTGGTGAAGCTGATTTTAAAAAACATAAAAAAAAATGTGTCAATCTACAAATTCATTTGAATGACAATGATAATAATAAAGACATATATGGAGAGGAATTGTATGAAGAACTATGTCTATTTAAAAACTTATTTTCAAATGAATTATCTCAATGCAAAAATTCATTTCGTGCTCTAAGTTACATTCATGAAAATTATTTGACCATTTCATTCCTAAATTTGAGCATACCAATAAAAATTTTATTAACTCTCCCTACAAGGGTAGCTAGTGAAGAGAGATCATTTTCGAAGTTAAAAATCATAAAAAAAAATATTTGGTAAATTTGTCAATGATAGCTATAGAGAATGACATATGCAATACTCTAAATGTTGATGATATTGCAACTAAATTCAGTTCCGTAAAAGCTCAGAAAGCAAACTTATAATTATATATATTATCTTTAATAAAATATTAAAATGTAAATAAAAATCACTTACAATTTCATTTTTTGTTGGAGGAGGCAATTACTGATTTGTATAAGGACATTGATGACCCTTTCTCCATCCTGATTGTTATTATTATTTATTTAAGAGCAAAGAAACATATATTGATTTTATTTTCTAATCTTAAAATTGTAGGATAGATCTTCGCCTTATATTTATTTATTTGACAGTAACAGAAATTATTAACAAATCTAAAGTTATTATATTTTATAAAAAGCAAAGTATTTCCATTTTTACGTTTCATATTAGATGACATTGACAACAATGTTTTGCAACTACACTCCAGTTATTATTAATGTTTTTGATATTTTTTCCATTGTTTTCAAATTATTACATTTTAAAAAAAAACAGCAAAGTAATTGTTTTTTAAACTTTCAAAAACAATTTTCTACTTTCTAGTCTAGAGCCATAAACTTGAGTATTCCATGGACATACTATATTATATAGTAAAATACAATATCTACATTTTAACATAAATTTCTGATTTTTGTATTTGCTAATGAGGGTTTAGAATTCAAAGATAGTACCAATTTAGGTCCTTGTCAGTTTTCAAGAAAATCAAGATGGCAGCCCATATTTTTGATAAATCTACAGTTTTGCTTCCACCCCCCACCCCCACTATATATATATATATATAGTGCTATATATATAATACATATTTAGAATGTAAAGAGATAATGTAATTAGAAATAAAAATGTATGCTAATGTTAAAAGAAATAAAGTATTATGAAGTTGCGAATGTTAAAGATTAAATGTTGATAAGCAGTTCTGGATTAGAAAATGATACTTAAAAAAAAGGAATAATAATAATTAATTATGTTCTGGAACTTTCCACTATCACAGGAAGATATAAAATCTCACAGATAAGAGGAATCAGTGTCTATTTTATATACTCGCATCAATGGAGCTGGCTGTGTTTATATGAAGATACTAAGTGATTGAATGTAAGAAGGACTACTTTACCACTGAAGGTGCAAAAGTGGACATACAGCCTCACTAGCTTTATTAAGTTTTAATTTATGTCTTTATGGCTGTGCATTTATAAGTAATAATTCTAATACTGAGTGTAACAACATAAATTGTAATGTATATTAAGTGTTGTTGGTTTAATTTTTACTATTATTAACTTGTGGCAATAAAGTCAAATTTTAGTTATAAAAAACTGTTTCAAATTAATTTTGTTTATTCTTATTTGATCATCTTTACCATGATTGTAAACATTCATGGCAATTGTACATGGCGGAAAACTGGTGCAATCAAATTGAACTGTAATTTTGTCTAGTAGTAATCAGAGATAGGATTTCAATCAGTAGCTAGAACTTTGCAGGCATAATAAGATTAAACTGGCTAGATATATTAGCCTATTGAAAAATAATTCAGTAATCATGAAAAAAAAATATTTAATAGTTATTAGTTTTGATTAGAGCTTTAAGATGACATCTGTGCTGCAAGTAACAGTTAACAAGTTTAATGTTAACTTATTCTGTTTTAATTATGAAAGTTTCTCAGGCTGGAAATCAAGAAATAGTATTTGCATTTCTCCTCTCTATGAAAACATTTTATGAAACTTTTTTTACAGTTTTAAAATTCATGTATATAATTTTTTAATATTTTAATTTCAAAAAAATTCAAAAGATGTCAGGATAATTGAATAAGTGGGTTTTCAAAGTTTCTTAAACTCCATGAAGATGGGCATCTATTATATATTTGACAATCTCAAACATTGTGAGATTACTTTGAGAAAATATTACAATGTTCTTAACACTTGATTTTTTAGAAAGCTTATGGTTATTTTTGTATTGTAATTGTATAATAATTATTAGAAATCAAAATATATATTATTATATATTAATTTTTATAGAAATTTTTTATTTTTAAATTCAAAAGAATATATACTTCTGTTAACATTACTATAGAAAGTTAAATTCATATGAAATACCAACTGTCTAAAAATGATGTCACTCAGTAGTATGTTATAACATTTAGTGATATTGTAAAAATTATGAAAAAAATTAAACTTTTAAAGCATTACATTGATAGGTGATGGATTTACTAAATATGAAAAATAATTTGTTTAGATTTTTAAAATGAAGATTTCATTTAGTTTTCAAATTGGATCTGTTCTACCTGAAATTTAATGACATGACAGTACTTTGCTTTGATTGAAATCTAATTTTTAAAATAATTTCCAAAATCAAATGTGATTTTTTACATTTTATTTAATTTCTAAATAAAAATGCCCATCAAATGAAGACAAATTTATTATATTCTGATAAATAATAATGGTTTAATATTAAAGTGAAAGTTAAATCTAGTGAGAACAAAGAAATTTATCAGAATATTGGAGGATTGCAAAAGATTTAAGTCCTGTTGATTGGCCAATTTATCTCAAGAAGACCAGAAATTTTTTTTAATTAATAGGACTGTCACTGACCCTAATAAAGTTGCTAAATGTTATGTTATGTCAGGTAACAAGTGGTAGAAATCACAAATCAGCTATGCAGTTATGAAGAACTAGAGAAATTGCTACAAAAAGTTGTTGTTGAAAAACTAAATAATTATTTGAAACATAAGCTTTCTAAGCATGTAGCATGACTACATTTTAAGAATAGATGGTAAAATAAAGAGGAACACATATGTAACTATGATCAACATTGAGGGAAATTACTAAGAATTGTAGTTATGGTAAGTCATTAGAGGATATTCTCTTGAACAATTCCTTTGGGGGGATGTCTGATGATAGGCTTAGACAGCAGTTACTAGTCTCAAGAGGCTTGATGTATGAGGAGGCAATCAAAATGGGAGTAGCTCATGAGATAATGCTGGACCAATGAAAGGAGTTTCAAAATTTTACTAATTATAATGAATGTAGTAAATTTATATAAAAATCTGAAAATAAATATGAGCCTACTGAAAGTAAGATGATGGAAATCGTTTGCTACTGTTGTGCAAAAAAAGGTCACATAGCATGGAAGTGTACATTTAACAAAAAGTGTTGTAGAGCTTGGCAAAGTTGGTCATTTAAAAAAGCATGTAGGGTTAATGGGGGAAAATATCATAATGCCTCATTTCTTTTTGAAAGGACAACAAGCAGAAATGTGAAGCTTATAATACTCAGATTTTTTATGGCAATAAATTTATGATGCCAGTGAAATTATTAAATAAAAATTTGAAAATGGAAATTGACAACAGATTGGGTGTGTCAGTGATGACAGTCAGAGACTGAGCTAAAGTAACAACAGATTGTATGAATCACCCTATAGTAATGAGAACTAGTTTGTAAGTGAAAAAGATGCTTGTGGTAATATTATGAGGATATTAAGGATATAGACATGAGTGTAATTTTTTTAAAAAAGGTTCATAGGTTACCATTATATATAGTGCAAGGCAGTCTAAACACTATTATAGATATGGAATGGTTCAATGCTCTGGGAATAGAAATATATATGGTTAACATGCTTGGTATTGAGGAAGAAATGAATGCATAAGTTCATTTAAGAATGTGAGACTTCCAAATAAGTCACCTCCACAGAAACTTCATCCAACCATTAACTACACAGGCAATTAAAATAATGTAATAATAGACAGTAAAAAATAGTGGGTTGGACAAAAGCTGAGCATGGTTATAAACTGCTGACCAAGTAGAACAGCAAAAGTAGCCCAGAAGCCAGCCTGAAAGACTCATAAAAGTATATGGGATGTAAGAGAAAAACTGTCTATAAATAAGGGATGCATGTTAATGGGTGATAGAGTAGTAATACCTAGTATTGGTCATCATCAGGTTCTTCAGCTTATTCATCTGTTCAGGCTGAACAACTTGCTGAAAGTAATGTATGATGGCTCAAAATTAATTCTGAGATAGAACAATTCATAAAAAACTGTGAGAATTGTCAAGTGAACACAAACATTGCAAAGAAAAATTATATTATCTGGACTGTAGTTGAAAAAAAACTTAGAGCTGTATTTACATCAATCACGCTGGGCATTTCCATGGCTACATTTTTTTAGTAGTGATTGACTTATATAGAATTGCAAAAAATATGAGGACCAAAGAAACAATCAAAATACTTAAGGAAATTTTTGCTTTCATAGTTTTTCTTAAACAATAATATCCAATAATGGAATCAGTTTTACACATACTAATTTTGATGAATTTCTTAAGGAATGAATAATTAACATATGGCCACACCAGCACATTGCCCTGAATACAATGGTATTGTAGAAAAGGCAAGACAAATGCTAAAGCAAATGCTATGAAAGGAAAGTACTGCAAATATACAAGAAAAAAATTATTCTGTTTTATTGTATCAATATAGTAAATCCACACAAAGTTATTGCTAATTCACCCAGATAAAAATTTTCCAAATAATAAAAACGACAGCACAAAATTGCAGTATGCAGAGAGAAAAATGTCTAATTGAAAGATGTTCTCAGAAAATACTGGGTGAAAAGCATAATTAAATAACATCTGCCAAAGCAAATAGTAGTCATTGAGACATGTGAAAGATATAAATCACATCACACATTGGAAAAAATAAATTGAGCAAACCAGAAGTAATGAAGTGGTAGACATTCCAAATTATCTAGAGGAATTGGAGTTTCCAGAAGTAAATGAAGAACACAAAGTAGACAAGGACATTACCAATTAAAAGAAAATAATCCTGTGTAGATCTCAAAGAACCAAAAATGAACCGAGCCATCTGAAAGACAATGTGAGACTTCAGAAATGGTAATATCTGAAGTGGAGGAGGTGCTATATATAGATATTAATTTGATGTCTGTATTTCTTCAAAGCACTATACATAATTATATAATTGAATACTTATAAATATGTTAATCAGATATATTTTAAAACTTTTATCCACTTAAGAGCACTTTTGACTATCCTCATAGTCTTTGTCAACTAACACTTTGAAAGGCTAACTTTAACCACAATTCCATGATCTTAACATTTGCTGCCTGCCTGTTAATTAAGCCATGTTTGTATTTGTATATTAGCATAGCTTCTTTTATTTTTCTTTTGTTATTATTTTTTCAATTTGCAATATTTTAATATTGTTGTAATTAAAGTTAAAACCATAAATACCTGAATTATTATGGTCTTGAAAAATAGATTTTGAAATATTATTATCTATTTTGCAATTTTGATTCAATTTCTGAACCTTTTTAACAACAGCAAGTGCTCTTTAGTTCTTTTTTCCAACATGCATCTTGATTCACCTATATATCTACTATCACGCCTACATATCTATTTATAAATGATACAGTTTTTATTTATAAATTTTTATTCAGCACTTGCTGTTGTTAAAAAGAGTTCAGAAATCAAATCTAAATTGCACAGTAGAAATAATCTTTCAGAATCTGTTTTTCACAACCATAATGATTCATGTATTTATGGTTTTAACTTCAATTACAACAATGTTAAAATATTGCAAATTAAAAAAAATAACAACAAAAGAAAAATAAAAGAAGCTATGCTAATATACAAATACAAACATAACTTAATTAACAGGCAGGCAGCAAACATTAAGATCATGGAATTGTGGGAAGGTTAGCCTTTCAAAGTGTTAGTTAAAAAGACTATGAGGATAATCAAAATTGCTCCTATGTGAATAAAATTTTTTAAATCTGATTACTGTATTTATAAATATTCAATTATATAATTACATAATTAGAGATAATGTAATTATAAATAAAATGTGTGCGAAAGTTAAATGAAATAAAGTATTACAAAGTTAGGAATGCTAAAGATTAAAATGTTGATTGGATTAAAAAATGATTAATTAAAAAGATATAGAATAATAATAATTAATTATGTTTTTGAAAATTCCTACTATCATCAGGAAGATCACAGATAAGTAGAAGTGGTGTCTATTTTATACACTCACATCATTGGAGCTGATTGTGTTTACATGAAGATGATCATTCAAGTATAAGGAGGACTACAGGAAACCCAGTGAACTCCACCATTGAAGGTGAAAAAGTGGACCTAAAGACTTACAGACCACACTGGCTTTATTATGTTTTAATTTATGTCTTTATGACTATGCATTTGGAAGTAGTAATTTTAATACAAAACTGCAATGATTTAAATTGTAATGTATATTCAGTGTTGTTGGTTTAATTTTAACTAGTGTCAACTTGTGGCAATAAAGTCAAATTTTAGTTATAAAAATGTTTGAATTAATTTTGTTTTTTCTTGTCTTATCACCTTTATCATGACTGTGGAATTTGTACTGACTGTACAGAGCATCCCTCTCAAAAAATGTCCGCTAGGAAGCTGTATTTAATATTTACATTTTATTTTTTATTACTAATATTTTTAAAAAGAAAATCATTTTGAAAAAATAAATTACAATATTTACAGTTTCTTTTTGATTTTCTTTTGGATTTATTTATTAGCAGAGAAATGGGGGTGGGTGACCATTAATGCATACTTTTGGAGGGCAGGTTCTGGTATCTTTGGAAATAGTCCACTGTATCACATTCTGTGACCAGAAGGTTCCAAATTTTTATCATTGTAACAATCTACCAAAACATTGCTGTCAAAAAGAAATATGCTGAATTGAATCAAAGTATGACAATGTTAAGAACATAAGTAAAAAATTGAAATGAAAGTTCAAGTCAAAAACTCAATCCAATCTTCAAAATATTTTGCTTTTCTGTTTAACTTCATATACAAACATCTTTTACAAATATCTTAATGCCACTATTTTTATAATTGACAATCGATTATAACTTAATCAACAAATCATCATTCACATTCTTGTCATATATTTTAGTGTAACACATTTTTCTTGTTAATTCTGCATCAAAATTGACTTTTCTTTTTTAGATGTAATTATATTTGAGCTTCATGTATAATTATATTTGAACTACATGTTATGTGACCCTTTTGTAAGCCAACCACCAAAACTTGAGTATCATTAGGCCCACAGTTTTGTTGTCATATGAAACAGTGAGGAAGTAAGGGACATATGGGGAGATAAAAACATAACATCATTTCCATAAAATAAATAGTAAATAAACATAAAAGATAATGAGTTATTAAATACTCAATGAATAAATATAGACAGAATAAATATAAAAGAGAATAAATAAATATTTAAAAAGCATGAGAATCAGCAATGGAATAGTAATAAGTAATGATAACTATAATTATAAGTTAAAAGCTAACCTTATACTAATAATAAGTTATATCACCAGAGTTTAACAAGAATAATCAACAATCATCTTTTATGATTGCCTTTAAAACAATTCAATAGTCATTGCCAAGCTTTGTTGTAATATACAGCAATCAACACGATGAATATACTTAAATGCTAAAGTATATATTATAAAGATAATTCTGGGATTCTGATATATGCTGATAGTAATCAACATTCAGGCCATTGGGTACCATGAGTGTACAGGCCAACTACAAATTAAATGTTCTTTAAAATAAATATTATTCAGTAAATGTACTTTAAAGGTGATCTTGAACCTTGAACCATCCAGAGAATTAACTGGCTGTTCAAAACACCCACATAAAAATAAACTAGTATTGCTCTAGAACTAGCTCAAGATAACAAACTTCTAGAGACTGTGATTGTGAACAAGAGAAATTATACATGTATATGCTTGATCTATTTTAATTTCATTAGTTTTACAGGGATAATTTATAAATCCCTAAAATACTCTGATATTATGAAATCAAATCACATACACTGTCAATTCATAAACAGACAGATAAATAAAGACATTAAAACTAATATATTTAACAATTATTTAACAAATTGCCTAATAATTAAATTGACAAATGAAATGATAATATGATAATTCCAACTTTTATACATCTTATCAAAAAAAGAAAATTTTATAAATCATGTAATTTTAATTTATTGTTGACTCTTATTAATTTGATCAATTAAATTTAACTTTAAATATTTTTTCCTCCTTCAAAAATTGAAATTGTAAAACATTTCAAACATAAAAAAATCAAATTAACTAAAATCTTTCTTTAAAAATGAAAAGATCATATATAGTTACATTTTGGAAAAAAAAGATAAAGAAAAAGCACTTCAATAATAAACATACTAACAATTCATTACATTAATTATTACTTAATTTAAAATTATCTATAAGTGGAAAGGTGCATGTGTTTTTTCTAGTTCTTTGGTATGTTAGTTTTTATTCTTGTAAGATTATCCATTAACACCATTAAGTGTATCCACTTTTCCAAAAAAAAATATTTTTAAGTCTCACACAGTGTAATTTTATCCACTTTTTCCAATGCATTAAATTGCATATTGGGATAACACACATAATGAGTCAATTATGCTTTTGGATGGGAACAAAGTTTTTTGCAGATTATTTCAGGCATCTTTTTAATATTTTTTCTAGTAAATTGGCTATATGGTGAGATTTAATGATGCTCAGCTTCTAGTTAAAACTTAGCACATGGTTTCCTCAAATCCATTTTTAAAATTATTTTTAAATAAGTAGTGCGATGAGTCTTATTTGAGATTACAAACTATTTTTTAATTATTTTGACAGCTGAAACTGTTGCTTCTGTTTTCTTCAACAGTTGATTCCAGAATAAAGTGCTGCTACTGATTTCTTCAACAGCTTGATCAAGAATAACTATTTTTTCACAAAACAGGATATATTATTTTTTTTACCTGCTTCCAAAAATAGTTTTGGAACAATCCTGTATTCAAACAATCATATCTTATTTCATACATGACTACATTAAACCCTGACCAAGTGAATCTGTTTTTGCAAAAGATTATTTGGTTATTAACCTCATTTTTTAATTAAAAAGAAGCATTGGTGGTCAAGTAATCAGCACAGCCACCTTACAAGCAGTTGTCCTGGGTTAATGGGTTTGCTTCCCAGCTGATGCTATGACACATGAAAAGAATAAAGAAATCTAATCATAAAAAATTTCCCTGTAGTTAACTTTTTTATGTTAAAAAAAAAAAAAACGAGATAATCTTCTCATTGACTTTGATTAAGACATTAATTTTTTTGAATAGAGATAAAAAAAACAAAACAAGTTTAATTATTTAAAGCAAAATTTCTTATCACAATATTAAAACCTTATTTATTTTATTTTATTTTAAAAATCTAAATGTGTTGCCCCTTTTAACTTTCTTATCATCTTTTAAAAGTTAAAAACAAAACTTTTCAATAACTTACTGAAGATAAAAATTTCTATCTCCTAGTACTTTTTGAAAAAAATGAAAACTGTCAAATAAAATTACTGAAGAGAAGGAATAAAAAAAACTATTTTATTTTATACTTTTCTCTCTCTTTTATAAATACTTCTTAACAAATTAAAAATATTTACATCATTACTTTAAAAAATATTTTGAATTATATCACTCACAAAATATAAAGCTTAAAAGAAATTACTGTTTGATATTCCTATCATTCCCCATTTTAAGTTTACTAGTTTAACTTAAGATGCTTGTAATATCTGACAAGGCCAGAGTTGATCAATGTTTACAATATATATATATATTGTTGAGGTCCATAATGACAGGTATGGCAAAGCTTACTTAACTTTAGGGCAGAAATGACCACTATAGGGTGTCACTAGGCCTATAGTCTAGAACTAGGTTTGAATGAATCTCCATTTTTGGTGATCTAACCCAAACCCTATTTTTTTTTCTTTATTTATGTAGCATAGTCACCCAAAACCCTCAAGTAACTACTTACTATATCTGCATAGTGACTAACATAAGACACATATTTAATACATAACATAAATTTAGACACGCATGTAAACAAAATTATCAATTCAATCTTTTATTAAGTTTTTCAATAACATTTATAATGTTGTATCAAAGTAAGACAATCATCTTTTCACCTTCTTTTCTCTTCAGTTCTGCTCTCAATTCTCTATATGTAGGCTATTTCACAACATAACTGTTGAACATTTATTCTCACTTGAGGGAATATGCTGTCACCCTCTTTTATGGATTGGTGGAGATATGAGGGGCTTCCTGAGATCTCCACCAAATTAAAGTGCCCTGGCCTAGACATTTTACATAATTAATCACTATCTCAGCCAATCAATACAAATCCTCATCATTTAGTATGTGAAAAAACTAATGATACTAAATTGATAATAAGTATCTCCATGGCTCTATTATTGACTTATTTACCTATCTTATTGGCACAAACTTTCCAAGATCATCTCACTGAGCTACACTAATATATACACACATTCAGAGGAAAACAAAATGTATAAAGGGCAAAACATATAAAAGACAAAATTTATAAAAGATAATATGGTTTTAAACCCATGCCAAGCTCTATTGGGAAAAATGCAAATTTCCCAAATATACTTTATTATAGATTATGAAAGAGTTTAAATTGCATCCAAAAAAATAAGGTCCTAGCATTTACACTGTTCATAATTGCCCACTTTATTGCAGTGCTAATTGGTGTTGATCCTCTATGTCACACTTAACTGGAAGCTATCTGTCACCAAATTTACTCATGAGTGGGAGGTTCCTGTGTTAGAAACCATAGACCTGCATGATTCTTGCATGCATCTAGATTATCCCAGCTAATTGTGTTTGTGGCATTGGCTAACTGGCTGTCATCTTTCCTTTCAAGGTTTATCAGTTTTTGTGATTACCTTGGGTTCAGCAAAGAAGGCAAGGATGCCCAGGGAAGTGTTTGGTTTCTCTAGCTGGACCATGTAAAATCACTGCTTAAAGTTTCTATGTATCCATTCCTCTTCAAAACCTATTGCCCACTAATCTTCTTCTCTTCTTTTTTTTAGTTTATAGTTTTTTTCTATGTATACACACCTCCCCTTTCCAAATTTCCTTGATTTTTCTATGAGATAAGATTCACACTTCACTGGTATTTGTAGATGATAGTCAATAGAAATAGCAAAAAATATTTTTGTTATTTGTCTCCCACTTTATTGGGTGGATCTTTAGTAATATAGAATTAGGACTTTTTCATAAACTTATGCCATTATAAGAAATACTTTCACTAACATCTCACAATAGAGTCAGATTTCCTTCTCCCCACCTTTTTTTAGATCATTAGTAATTAAGCAGGATTTTAAAAATTTTCAAATTTGCATAATTAAAATATATTTTTGCTTGAATGATTAGTAGAAAACTTTTAAGTCTGGATTATAAGGAAAGATAAGATTTTTTTTAGCTGATTATTAATTATATAAGAGAGGTGCAGCATTACACACTTTCAAATTTATTAAATTATTAATATAAGACAAATAAAAAAATATTAATCAAAACCAATAAGTTAGAATAATAATACATTTCCATATGAGGTGAAAAAATACCATGTGTAATTAAAAATAAAACTAACTACCTCTCATTTAATAATGTAATGTCAAAAAACATAGAAAGATAGAATAATACCATTATATTTTTGTAGACTATGATGTTAATATTATATAATAGTTTTTGACTTGTTCACAGGTTCTTAAAAATAAGACTCCTTTATTTTCTGAATATATTAATGAAGATATCAAGAGTATTTAGCCTGTATATAAATTAAAACAATAGACAAAATTACTCTATAGTGATATCATTCTATCTTTTAATGTTTTTTGACATTACACAACTTAATGGGAGGTAGTTATTTCTGCTTTTCAGTTATTATTTATGATTCAGATGTTAATATTCATATGTTAGAAACATATTGTATAATGGAAGTTGTGAATATATATATATATATATATATATATATATATATATATATATATATATATATATATATATATATATATATATATATATATATATATATATATATATATATATATATATATGAACTTAAGTTATCCCATTTATTATGCTCATTCATCTAAGATGTAAAGTGATTCCAAAATTTGTATGTATGAGTGTTTTTTTTATTTATAAAGTAGTCGAATTGAAAAAAGAAATGCATTTATAAAAACCAAAAAACTTGAATATATATATATATATGAAATAATAATATTCAAGTGTGCATGCTGCAAAAATTCTTTCCAAATCTAACAATGAACTCTCCAAATTTAGTACAGTCTATTAATCAGATTTTAAAAAAATATAAACCATATATGTGTGTGTTACTTATTAATACTTACTTGTCGTCAGTGTCAGAGCAGTCTTTAGCAAGATCAGTTCCTGTAAGATCCTGAGCTTCTAAAGTTTCAAAAATATCATCCATGGAAACCTTAAAACTGAGGGATTTATATAATGTTATTCACTTAAAAAGAATTTATTTACAAAATAAGAAAGTTTATAAACATAAAAGATAATTATAAAATAATACATGAGAATATAACATATGATTTTATACTACTATTGATAAAGTTATAATAATTCTGTGATTGAAAAGTAGTAATGTCAGTCTACTATTGAACCATACAAAGAAGAAAATATTGAAAACACTAAAGCTAAAGATTATATTTAATGTTATCAATATTTTATACTTGTATGAAGCCATAATAGCAGTCTAATATTAAATAAAAAAGTATGACTTGATAGAGAATGAAAAAAAATTTCATTTGAAAGATATAACAAGTAAAAAGATAAATGCAGTCAAAATTTTTATTTGAAAGTAATAATGATATTACTTACGGTTATGTCATGTTAGTCATTTCATTTACAGGTATTTTACTCCAATCACAAGTGTTCTTTTGTTTGTTTATTTATCTTCAAATTTATTTATTACATAATATGCTTATAATTGCTAAGATAATACAATATTTACTATATTGTTATTAAAGACAATCTTGGTGAGATATTTTGTATTTAAAGTCAATGGTTATAAACTGCTAATATTTTTGTAATTGTTTGTTTTCTGAGTTCTAAAAATTAGAAAGTTTTAAGTGCAAAATGAGATAACTTTTCAACCTTAGTTTAGTTGAGTTTATTATGAAAAATCTTGATAAATGTGATTATGAGATAATAAAGTTCTAAGTTGCTTACTCCTGTCCCTAATGGCAGCAGTGGGAGTGGCAATTTTCATTCATAGAAAATTATCATTCTCCTCATTTAGAATTATTTTTATGGACAGTAATCTACTCATTACTACCTTTATACATAATACATTTAACTTCAATATAATCTACCTGTACCTCCAGAATTCTTCATCACTAATTCATAGGATGATCTATCAAATCAATATACTGCTTGCAACCAATCATTTTTCTTCAACTTTACTTGGATACTTTAACACCTCATATGAGGAGTTCTTATTAAGTTATATTCATCTGTTAAATTGGAAGCTCATGAGCAGTATAGGTTTTTTTTTCCACTGGGTGTGTTTTCATTTTACACTAGGAGATATGTCTCCTTGATAGATCTTCTTTATTATACACCTGATATTCATTTGCAGATGGAGGCTGTCCTGGTGCCTGTGTTCTCCTCTGAATATCTAGATTTGGCAATAGATATTAATGTTGACTTAAGAGTCTCTGCGATACAGGGTTACAATAAAATGCTGAGGATGCTAATTAAGTCATTGACAATGAAATCTGTGGTTTCAGAGATATATATCTACTTCCAAAAAATTGACATTTTTTCTATACCTGCAATTATGCTTGTTTTTATTCATAGGTATATTACAGACATTAAACAAACATCATACCATGAAGGCCAAAAGTCCCTCAAGGTTAATGATGAAACTTGATGTGATTAATGACAAACTTGAGAAACTCCCATGTAATGACCCCAACATTAATGCTATAATAAATCTTAAGTTACATTACAAAAGTAAACAGAAGACTCTGACAGAATATATCACTATAAAAAGGACTAAAGTGTTTTCAGCTCAACTGCAGACAAGAAGTGACATAAAATGGGTGATGAGTACAAGAGGCCACAAATCTATCCCATCTTCAATAACAATAAATGATAAAGTATGTACTAGGATATTTATGCTTCAAAAAATCTATGAATATTTTAGATAGAGATTGCATGAGGTGGTCAATGGTGGTAGGGAGGCATCAAAAGAGTGGATAAACAGTGGTGAGCATGAAATTTCAAAAGTGGATATTGTAAATAAATTAAAGTCTCTTCCAGAGAAAGTACAGATTTCATGCCATTCCCAAATTTCTGCTGCTCCACTTAAGTAATTGCATTGTCCCAAATATCCTGGGCATGATTAATATAGTTGTTGGGCAGCTGTAGAATTATAAAAGGACTTTACCCTATTTCAATGGTTCCATTCTTAAAGAAGCAAGTTGTACATTCTCAGTATCAAATCTGAGGCTTATGTCAATGACCCCATTAATGATTAAGGTCATAGGATCAACAGTAAAAGATAAGTTTATCCCTATATTTCAGTCCCAATTTGCAAAGAAAGGAACCTCAACATCTGATGCCATATGTCTTTTTAAATTGATTATCAAACATATTAGGAATAAAAAACATCTTGTTTTATTGCTATCCAATTGGATATTTCAGTGGCTTTTGACTCAGTTTGGTCAGAAGTCCTGTTGTGTGTGCTGGGAGGATATTCAGTGCTGAATGTGTTCATCCAAATCATTAAAAATCTCTTACATAATCACAAGATCTTTGTTATACTTGATAGGAAGGTTACTTCAAACCCTCAACTTCATTCCACAGGGATTTCCACTCAGTGAACTTCTCTTCATTTTATACACCAATCCTCTTCTGCTAGAGATTGATGATAAGCTGCCAGGCATCTTCATTCCCATGATACACAAGACAATAAATCATATATTATACATGGATGACATTGTAGTTTTGCTATTGTCAAGAAATTTTATTCCAAAACTAGAAAAAATCCCTTCAGAAATATACAAAGAACTTTGGTTTTGAGTTTAATGCTGCCAAATCCTCTGCCTAGAAATTGATTTTAGGCCATAAAGTTGCTTCAAGGTTCACTACTAATCCTCAAAACTTTTCTTGGATTTCCAATAGTGAGATCTCCATCAACTAAGAAGAAAAAATATTCAGGACTCAATTCTTGCCACATCTCAAAGAATTGTAAATACAATCTCCAGAGTATACTTGTCAATTTATACAAAAAACTCTTTATTAAACATGTTGGTGTTTTCTAGAATTAATTATTATGTGCCTGGGATAAGCCTCACTAGGGGTTTTGAAATGAAAATAAATGTCTTGGGTTCAAAATGGCTATAAGGGAGAAAGGTGAGTGCAATTAGCATAAGAAATATGCAGAAGCAAATCGTAATGGTTTGTTGCTACACTCAGTTTCTACTTTTTATTTATGAAAATCATTTAATGTGATTCTCAAATTTTATTTAAGCTATTCAATACAGACTGCATAATTCCAGACATGACACCAGACCACCCACTGCCTAGTAGAAATTTCATGGATCAGATTATTACTTGAGCAACTAAGGAAACACATTCAGTTCACTGACCATACCTTCACAAGGAAGATCTCTTTTTGGGTGGCATATAAATACATTAATAGAGATATAGGATTGACACCTGGTATCCTCCACAGTACAAATTAAAAGATTATTTCCAAATATAGATATTGGGGTCTTGAGCCTAAGTACCTGGACTTCATTGTTAAATTGAACATTAAAGCACTTCCCACATACTATTTTTTGGCATATAGAAGAGAATTTACAGGAGTGGACTTGATTTGTCCAACTATGTCAGAAAATGGAAAAAACTATCATAATATTATATTTTAATATCAGGTACTTCAGACTTATAGAGATGTGATTATTTCCATTGCCAGGGCAAGTAGGTATTCTCTTACATCCTTTGCAAACTGTATAGATAAGAGTTTCTTTCTGTCAATCAGAATCCAGTTTTCCTGGTCTTCTGTATCTTCTTGATTAGATGCAAGTTAATTTTTGACCAATCAGCAAATAACTCCTCATAGCTGTTTCTAAATTTAATCAAAAAGATCAAGCAGAGGGATAAATCCCTTGCCCCACTGGACATCTGTGCAGATACCTGGAGTTTTTTTTGTTATTCCAGCTGAAAGTTAATTTTGGATGAGGAGATTATGCTCATTTTAAACTGGAAGATTGTAATTTTGGGCCCTAGTGGAGTAACAGATCTAAATCTCATACTGTGTAACTGAAATTCTTAGTGTCAAAATATAAGTTCTAAGTTAAAAATATTACTATGTTTATGAATTATTTGAATTTATTGTAAGTAATGCATAAGAGCATAAAAATATATGGATGTAATAAATGATCGACAAATATTGATGTTTTTTAAAAGTATTAAAGGGAACTATTGATATTACCAAATATGTATTGCATTTATTAAACATATTTAGATAAAAAATTAATGTCATTAGAATGATATTTTATATGTCTAATAATTATGATTGAGTTGATTTTTTTAAAATAGAATTTAGATAAAGTAAATGCAATAACAATTGCAATCCAAAACAATATCTTTTCTGAAATATTTTTTTATTTAATCCAAGATGTTTTACCAAAAGGCTAATCATTTGGATTTAGATGGGGGTAGGGAATAGTTGTTTTTTTCCTCTTTTAATGAGATAAAGTATTGGTGAATAATATTTGTGTAGGGTAATTTTCACAATATCATTCTCATTCAAGATACATACTAGTTTCTCATGCATAATAGGGAGTAGTTTCAATGCACTTTTAACACCTTGTGGATGGATGTAATCATAAACATATGACCAAGATTGTCTTTAATCATATATCAGCCTTTGGTCATTGTTTATGATTACCTACTCCACAAGGTATTAAAAGCAGATAAAAAACAGTTGCACCTTGTATGAAAACAGAGTAATGAAAATTACACTACACAAATATTATTTATTAAAAGGACAGTCTCTAGTCTAATGAATGACTAATAAAACATTAAAATATTGGTGAGTTTTAAAAAAAATTTAAATTAAAAATTTAATTATTGAAATATTTTGTGTTCCTAAATAGATTTTGTATAAATTGTACTTATTTTACTTTGATAAGAATAGACTACATAAAATTATTAAATTTTGAAGTCTTAAAATACTAAAGTGGATCATAATGATATAGAAAGATGGAAGTCATCTTTTAAAATTTTCTCAAAAATAATAGTCAATAGAGTTAGTAAATGTGACTTCTAAGTCGCTAAAAATGAAAAGAAATACAATTTCATTAAAGTTAAAAATTGCCAAATAAATAAAAAAGCATTTTTAAAAATTAAGTCAAAAACTTCCATTTATTTTTATATAGCAGAAAATCTAATTATGAAAAATTATTAAACAAATATGTATTATTGTATAGATAAATTATATTTCTATTGAATAATGGTTGCTGTGATTTCTTGAAACAAAATAAACTTTTAAAAATAATTTTGGATAACTTGCCATAAAGATTGATTAGTTTACATGTTTAAGTTGAGAAATGTACTTAAGCAGAAATTCTGGCAAAAATACTGTTACTAGAAAGCATAATTTTATCTTGCAATGCTGTTTTAATTGGCATTATCTTTTATTACATTATAAGTAAAAAAAGTATATAAAAATACCCAGTCTTCAGTAAATTGGGAAATCTATTATTTGTTAGATATAGTTGTTTATAGAAAGGTACAATTAATTGTAAATGCATTTAGGTAGTTATATTTTCAATCTTCATATAATATAGGGTATATGAGCACAGACTTTCACATGACCCACCACTCTCCACTCTATCTAATAACACTGATACACTCAAGCACATATATGCTGAAAAGATAAATAATCACCAATATACGTATTTCATGCTAAACCGCAATCATCAGTTGGTCCAGATTATCATCTCCCACACATATATAATATAAGTGCTCAGATATATATTAAGATAGACAATCTTCGTAATTTAATGGACTGGCTCCAATCTACTACACACTCCAACTCTTCAACCCGTCCATCCAATTGAAAATCTGATGATGGAATGCTCGAAGGCACCCTGAGGCCGAGATTCTTGTCTATCTTAATATATATCTGAGCACTTATATTATATATGTGTGGGAGATGATAATCTGGACCAACTGATGATTGCGGTTTAGCATGAAATACGTATATTGGTGATTATTTATCTTTTCAGCATATATGTGCTTGAGGGTATCAGTGTTATTAGATAGAGTGGAGAGTGGTGGGTCATGTGAAAGTCTGTGCTCATATACCCTATATTACATATATAGACACATGGTATATATTAAGCCTGTGTTTCAGTTAATCTTCATATAAATAAATATTATTGTCTGATTTACATATAGTCTTTATACGATCTGGCATATTAACTAAAAACAGAATTCACATTTAAGTTTAAATATTTCAGACAAAAATACAATTATAATAGGGAGTTTACCTTGTAATTTTTATTTTAATCAGTATTGTGCTCTATTAGATTATAACTGAAAACTTATTTATAGATTTGTAAATATCTTCAGTTTAAAACCTATATCTACTTACAAGAGAGTTTAAATTGAAAATTTATTTTTAATTTTATTAATAATGTGAAATGCTGAAACCTTTGTCAGATGCATCTTAAAAATGCTTATATGACAGCCAATAAGATTTAATAATGACTGCACAGGAAACCTTCAATTCAAGACACAAGGCAGAGATTTTATGAGAAAAACCCCCCCCCCCCTTATAATGACTGCACAGGAAACCTCTCAAGTCAAAACACAAGGCAGAGATTTTATGAGAAAAAGACGTTATAATTTCAGTCTTCACACAAATAAAAATTAATTGCCTTATTTATGATCCGTATAAAATCTTTCATACTAGCTAAAAGCAGAATTTACTTTGAGCTTAAAATATTTCTGACAAATATACAATCACTAAACAATGCAATTTCTACTTGTAATGCATGTTTTTAATTGGCATTTTGCTTCATTACGTCATATCTAAAAAGTTATTTACAAAAATAAATGGAATATTTTTATTAAATTACTAATCATTATACATATGTGTTTATTTGTGTAAATCAAATAAAACACCCATTATATAATAAATATAATAAAAAATAATTATGAATATAATGTTAATAATATGTTGTAAAAAGTATTATAATCCACTGAAGTATTTTCAATTTAATCACTTTCTTCAACTGTTGTTTCAATTCAAATATAATGGAAATAATTGCCATCAAGTCATATCCCATGATAATGATTCACAAATTTTACCATTCGTAGATTGTCAATTATATATATATAATTTAATTTTTAATGAATGTATTGATAAAAATATATAATAAATGGAGTTTTCTGTTATATATATATATATATTGTAATGGGATGGGGATATCTGGAGGTGGAATAAATTTGAACTGGGGTGAAGGAAAAATATCATCACTCACAGTCCATTTAAAATGAAATATTTACAATAGTTTACAGAAGTATATATAAGTATAAAAATATTTAATAATAAAATGAGATTAGAGATTTCTGTGAACATTGAGAGATCAGCCAGCAACTATAAATCCATCAGCATTATAATTTAAAAAATAAGTACAAGTAAATACTTGAGAGAAATAACTATCCATCATCATCATTGATGGGAATAAACAAATTAGTACAATAAATCAGAATAAAATCAACAGACCATCTTGTGGCTGGATTTGAAAAATAAAAAAATATAAATCAACAGTCAACATTGTGACTGGATTGGAAATGGGTCTTCTGTAGACCAGACTAACTATTGAGTCTTTACCAGCTTGGGCAATTATTTCAACATATCTTGGATGCACCAGCTTAGTGCCCATCCACTAGAATACATAAGAATCAAAAATCAAAACAATAATGCTGGAACATTTGAAACATGCTGATCATCATCAATGTTCTGGCCACTTAGTACCATTAATGTACTGGCCAACTATAAACTTAATTTTTTTCAACAAGACTAAACTAAAATAAAATATAGTGCATGGGCTTTAAAGAGTATCCTTTTTTGTGCCAACCAGAATAATGGTTGATCATCTCTGGATGCCCCAAAGCACTAAATACACATCCTCATTTATATATAAATCCCATGCTCTAATCTAGCCCAGAGAACCTCTATCACTGTATGTGAACAAGATATGATGGAATACAGTTTTAACAATTAAATACAAGTTTATTAATAACAAAAAAATAAATGATTAAGGTCTTATAAGGGTTCTGATTTTGAAAAGTATACAATAATAAAAGTCATTACACTAATTTACAAGATTACTACAAAATTCAAATTATTACACTAACTGCATTATTTTTTAATTAGTTTCTAAAAATGCATATATATATATATATATATACATATCCATACACAGATGTGCGTTTTCTAATATATGATGAAGACATTTCAATTAAACATAAAATAATTATTACATTAGTGATTTAAATAATTGCTATTCAAAATTTGAATTGTTTCTTGGATTTACATAAAGTATAATAAAATATATTCAAATTATTACTATGGTTTACATATATATGTGCACAGATGTGCGATTTATAATATATAATGAATATTCAATAAATGAATTGACATTTAATCAAAAAAAAATATTAAAATTTTACATATATGATTGTGCATGTATATACGCACACTGACTTTTATCTATTTCAACTTTTTACAATAATATTATAATTTTCTAATACATAAATTTTCTACCTATACGTGTGTATAAACAAAATATAGATACAATTTAAAATAGTTCTCAAAAGTATAGTCAATTTTGTGACAGGTATTTATTGGTTAATTATCAATGGTTTTGGACCAATTTAAAAGATTTGCTTTTTTGATTTTAATTCAAACAAAATTATGCTTGCATTTAAATTATATATTCTTTTTTTTTAATGAATATGAAAATTATTTCTTAGCAAAATATATATAGCAAATCGTCTCTCTTTTAAACATTTGACTGGAGCAAATTTTACTTTAAGTTATGAAGTTAAAATGTCTTTTATAAGAATATTTAAAAAAAATACAACTCACTGTATACACATGCAATGTATTTATCTGTGGTTTCCTGCTTGCACATATGAACAGTAGCATCAGTACACCAATTTCTTCAAGCTTTCTCTTGGTAAGCTTGGTTTCTAGCCCATCAGAAAAAATATAATTCCGGGCTTGTTGTCATCATCAGGTAAAAGTATGTAATTCATGTAAAATCTTGGTCTGAAGTTGATTTCTTTCTGTCTAGGATTGTTCCAGGCAAGCAGCTGTTTTGATTTAATAAATTTTAGACAAGCAACTATCCTCTCTGTTTAAGGCTATGAATTACAGCACAAAGAAGTGGGTCATTTTCTCCAAGTGAATTCAAACTCCTGAGAAGGAAATATTAGTAGCTTCTAAATCTAATGTCCTGCCTTCAGCTGTATCAATTCATGGTAGCTATTCTGCCAACTCTCTGCTACAGCCAACAACATACTGCTTTCTTCAAAATCATTATCCAAAACTTTGCAGTTGGCCTAATTGGTCACTGATTAAAATATTAAAAACTCTTCCGACCAACTCTTACAAAACTGCAAGCCGAACTGTTCTTTTCAAAATCACTATCCAGACTGGCTGATATTTTTTATCAGCTCTTTTTATAAAATCATCTGAGGTGTTACAACAACACCTTGATTAAAAACAGAATTTTATTTTTATCTCTCTAATCCCTTGGAATCTATATACATGTTTTTACTTAGGAGATTTTTAATAGATAAAAAATTTGTTTATTTAATTAAAAAATTCCAAAAATAAGTATGGTGTTTTTACATTTCAAAATCAGAATAATAATAATAATAATACAATATTTATATTTATTCAGACCTTTTAAATGTTTAATTTATAAAACAATATTTTAAATCAGATTTATTATTTATTTATTTCTATTTCAGTAAATGTAGAAAATATCTACTATAATTTTTGTCTGTGTTTATTTCTACTTTTCCTTTATTTTACGTATATATATGCACATACACTATATTAGTTTATGCTATGTAAGCCAACTGGTTACAATATACATTAGTTAAAAACCACAACCATATTCTTAGTTAGGACTGTAGGCAAACAGTCTTAAGTCTTAGCTGCCTAAGGTGGAGAGGCAATGTGCATTCAACTCCAGATTGCAAAGCTTGATTAGCCACTGTTTTAGTAAAAATGAGATTGTAATTTTAATTAAGAAAATATATAATAGAAAACTTCATTTATTATTTTAATATATATATATATACTTATTGAGAATGTTACTTAGGTGAAAAGAATGTGAAATAATAATAATAATAATAATAATAATAATAATAATAATAATAATAATAATAATAATAATAATAATAATAATAATAATAATAATAATAATAATAATATCTGAATATTTAATATATATTATAAAAAACGATTAATATCTGTGGAATATTTTGCTAAACTCTCCATACAGTAGCACCACTAGTGCAAGCCAGAGTAATCAATGGATGCAAGAAAGTTAGAGCATAAAACCCTATCTAGTGCCTATTCATCAAATATCCTCAAACTAATTTCCAGCTTGTAGTTTTCATCATTGAGAAACCTGGGACCTGAGAGCACTGAACATAGATCTTAGGATGTAATACAATACTCAAGTATCCATTGATTAATGTGGCTTGCACTGGTGGTGCTACTGTATGGAGAGTTTAGCTTCTGTGTAAATAGCTTGTATAAGTATAATAAATAGTGTTCATGTATGTTAAACATATGTATATGTGTATTTGATTTACATATTTTTTTAAAAATCCTTCATCTTTTATTATATAAATGATAGAATAAAATAAAAGTTATAAACTTATAATAGTCTAAATATTTTAATATCAGACATGTAAAAATGAATGATTCGGTGATTGGTAAAGAAAAATGCACACATAATAATATTATCTTTTTTATTTTTCCAACTTATATACTGACATTGTTATTGCTTTTAATGATCCCTTGCTTGTTATAACACTTTTTTATCAGTTGATTATCACTAGTTCTACATAGTTATTGAACAAAATATGAGGAAAACAAAATTTATTAAAGAAAAAGAATTTTATAATATTTTAATTCTAAGTCTAAATTATCTGGATCACAATGTTAAATTATTCAATTCTCCTTTACAAAATATAAGATAAAATAACAATTCAAAACAAAGCAAAACTCTCCATATAGTAGTGCCATCTTGTGCTAACAAGAGCAATCAATGGATGCCAGAAGGCTTGTGCATAAAATCTCCATATAGTATCCATCTTGTGCTAACAAGAGAAATCAATGGATGCCAGAAGGCTTGTGCATAAAATCCCTATCCATCTTGTGCTAACAAGAGCAATCAATGGATGCCAGAAGGCTTGTGCATAAAATCCCTATCTAGGGATTTTATGCACAAGCCTTCTGGCATCCATTGATTGCTCTTGTTAGCACAAGATGGCACTACTATATGGAGAGTTTTGCTTTGTTTTGAATTGTTTAATAACAATTATGTGCTAATATGAGATAGTGATCATGTGATGTTTAGTGATAAAATAACAATCATGAAAAAATAACTCTAAATTGTAAGCCATATTTTTATTAAAATCTCTCTAAGAACATTTAAATGTATACCAACAAATAAATAATTATTGGTTGCATAATAACTACACTCTTTCTTGAAACATATATTGTAATTAGTATCTTGCATTAGTTTGAATACAGAAGCTTTGATAAATATGGAAATTATCAGTTTCATTTCTAAGAGAGATAAAACAAAAGCTATTACATATGAACAATTTCAATACAATTCAATATTTGTATTCTGTTAGACATATAATCTTATCATGGAACATATCATTGGAAATTTTAGGCATTAACAAAGACTGGTAAAAAATATAATAAATGTAATTTTTTAAATTTAATAAGTATTTATAAAAAATTCTCAAAACAAAATAACCCCCCATGATCATAATAATATTTTAACAGAGTGTATTGTAATCATTATTAGAACAATGTGGGGGAGATATGTTTTTTTTTTGTTTATTTTATCATATAACAATAACATTATCTTATTTTTTACACATCCAATTGAATTTATTTGTAACTGTAATAATTAACTGAAGAAGTTTAGGATCTCTATGTTTACATACAATGGTACTTATGTAGTTTGCCTGCTAGAAAGCTTGCCGCTCAATCCATTTTATTTTAACCCATTATAAACAATATGGTTGACTCTAAGTTATTGTATTTAATATTTACATTTTCTTTTATTTATTAAAATGATAAAGGAAAACAAATGTTCAAAGAGTTGTAATTATTTTTTTTTATGCAAGTCCACTACACCACCTGTAAACTAATCTCAGTGCATTCAAAATTGGTGTTTTGGAGCCTTTTAACAACATTTCATTCCAAACATATAGGTACTTAGAACATTATCACACCTGACCCCCCCCCATTGCATCTCCATTCACACATAAAGTGTAACATCAGCCCTTATCACATACATTTCAGGTAGACATTATCCTACAATTTTGAAAATATTCCACTGCATCTTGTTCTGTCAATGAAAAATTCCAAATTTTAATCATGTTTCCAAAAATGATAAGGCAAAAAAAATTTGAAAAAATCACACATATTAATAAATGTCAACATAAAAAAATAATATTAATTTTAACTAGGTGTTATCTGTTTATCCATTGTTAACATTTGGACATTATGTTGTGAATGGAATTTATTTTAAAATGTATGCATATTTTTTAAAATTAACATTCAATTTAGAATACATTGGTTAATATTTTTGGTACTTGTGTACTATTCTGGCAGAGACCTTTTCACATATAAGATACAAGAGTAATCTTGTGATCATGAAATAAACCCTGTGATTTGATTTTTATTTCTCATTGAAAAACATGTTTTTAAACATGAACATCAAATAAACCCTGCTAAATGTTAAAAATTGTCACCAAAGTGCTGCAATTTTACACTTATTTTTCTATTGAATTACTTTGTTGACTTTGTTGTTTTAATTTATTTTTTTGTTGGTTTATCAAAAACACATTGCAACTTGCCTTAAAAAATGATATAAATTTTTTTTTCTGCCTGCATGAAAAATGATAGAGGGGGTGACAAGCAATATAGATAGATAAGATTAAAGTATGAGAGAAAATTACTAACAAATAATGACTAGGGAATATTTTAAAATATACTTAAATAATTTACTCTCAGACCAACTGTGCCTGAATGCATTATTACAATTCAAAAATTAGATGCTTAATGATTTATTTTACCAAACCATAGTAAATAACAACCATTTTCTCTTATTTATGGCAGTTCATCAGTCAGATAAAAAATGGTCAATGAATTGATATTAATAAAAGAAAATGTGTATAGTTTACAAGTTGATTAAAAAGGATTTTTTTAAGAATCTGACTTATGAATCATAGAACTTTGTTGGTCTGTGAATAAATTATATGATACATATTTACTAATCACTATTTATGAATTTATTAAAAATATTAGAATAAAGAGATACATTATAAGAAAAATTATCAAGAACTTTATGAAACTTTCAAATTCCTTTGAATAGTGTAAAAAGTGAATTCATTTATTGAATGAACATGTGCTAACTATTGCTTCTTAATGAAGAACAAAGCCATAAACCAGCAGTATGCTATAACATGGCTTTGAGAGTCAAAAGTTGTATACATTGATCAAATTCCCAAAATTCTGTTAGCCACATTAAAGATTTGCCACTTTCTGATCAATAAGAAGAAACATGTCTGGGGATTTGATTACCACTAGCCAGATGATAACCACTGCCTTTTCTAGCATGCAAAGATTAAATGTAAACTAAGAGAATCATGTGATGATGATGATGTGTGTATATATATATATGTTAAATTTTTATTCAGACATCGGGTATAATAATTAGGCAACATGATAACATCTCAACATTAATAATACTTCACTTCTATCAACATACTTTACTCAGCCTCTACATCATTAAGATAGACATGTATAGATATTTTCAAAACAAAATGTTAAGAGATATGAAGTTTACATATATTTAAGTATGAAATTCTACAACATAAATTCACCAATTGCACAGTAATTAAAAAAAATGTTTTTTTTTTTCTATAAAAAAGAACTCTTGAATTAAAAAAAATTATGATTATCAGATAAAATATTTTTAAAGTTTATCTAGCAGGAATGGTCAAGTTCTTCAGTAATAAAAGCCATCTACAATACTTTTCATTCATTTTTGAAATTAATTTTAGATTGTTAAGAGTGATGCAAGCCGTCAAATGTTGGAACAATTATCAATTTTTCGACAGATACCATTTAAAAGCTAAAAATTTAAAGTTTCAAAATATTTATTATTCACTTCTCTTTAATCTTTTCTAGTTTGCAGGGAGGGGTGAAGATAAATGTGAAAACGCATTGTGCTTAATGTTAATGGTTATAAAAGTTTTATAATTTATATTTCTTTATTGTTCTGAATTATCTGTTATGTTTTCTTTCTTTTTTTTTTTTTTTAAAAAAAAAGATGTTTCTGAGTATTTTTTTCGACACACTTAGCAATCACGTGTTCATTGGGGGGAGGGATTCAGTTCAGGTTTCCATTTTCTGTATTGAACATGATTAATTCCTGTTATTTATTACAGTGTAACTAGCGTATGTGTATATTTTATGTGTTTTTGTGGTAAATATTATTTAATAAAATTATTATTTAGTGATTTTTGTATGCGTCTTTTATAATTTCGTGATTGTTTTATGTGTATGGGAGTTTATTCGGTACTTTTTATTCAATATATTTTTGGGGGCCAAGAAAATGTAGTTTTTAAGATAAACATTTTTTGCTTTACAATGTTAATTATTTTTAATTATGCATTTCATACATATGTTTACTTGTAATGTTTTGGTATGTGTTTTTAAAAACTATTTCTACTCATTTTTTGAATTAAATTAAATTGTGTCAAAGGGTTATATGTGTATGTGCATATTTCATATAAGTACGTGTACATTTTATAAAATATTTTTTCCCTTTTAAAAATATATATCTTGGGTATTATTCCTGAAACACGGACCACATATTGCTCTGCCCTTTTCACATTCGTATTGAATCTGCAGATAACTTTGTGAATGGTTCCCAAAATAACAACATTAGAAAGTTACCAGTGTATTGATAAGAATGTGAAAAGGCTCAATACATTGTCTGTATTGTAGGAATAGTATACAAATACCATATCTTTTAAAGTTAACAAGCTATACATGTTGAAAATAATTTCGAGGAAAAAAATGTAAACAAATAGTTCATTCTGAAAATTGGTTACATTTTTTTTTCCAAACATGTGTAGCTTGTTCACTTTAAAAAATATTAACAAATGTATTCTAAATTGAATGTTAGTTTTTTTAAAAAATTCGAATACATTTTTTAATAAATTCCATTCCCAACATAATATCCAAATGCTGACATGAGGCGAACAGATAACATGTAGTTAAAATTATTGCTATTTTTTTTTTGTTGTTGACACGTTAAGTTATGATTTTTTTAACATTTCTTTTTTGCCTTATCATTTTTGGAAATATGATTAAAATTTGGAATCTTTTCTTGATAGAACAAGATGCGGTGGAATATTTCCAAATTGCAAGATGGTGCCCACCTGAAAAGTATGTGATAAGGGTTGATATTATATTTTATGCTCGAACTGATATCCAATGGCAGTGTTGTGTGCTAACATGTTCTAAATGCCTATATATTTGGAAAAAAACATGTATGAAGACTCCAAGACATTGTTTGTGATTACAGCTGGTTTAATGAATTTACATTAAAAAATAATTACAATGCTTTGGACTTTTGTATTTCTTTATCATTTTAATAAATAAAAAAAAGTAAATATTGAATAGGATAACTTAGGTCAATCATATTGTTAATACCATATGCTAAAAGCTCTTGAACCCCTAAGAATGAATAAGTTAAAATAAAATAGGTGGCAAGCTTTCCAGCAAGCAAACTATGTAAGTAACCATAAAATATATAACTTATTTTTGCTGGTACATAAATGTCCATATCAATGTATAATAATTATGAATAAAATATAAACCTCCACACATTTACACATCTACACATTTTTTGTATTGTTATATAAATGAAGATCAATATGGAATGTGTGTATATATATCCTTCATACTTTCTTTTATTATCTGCTTTTACAAAGTGTTCAGTGCTTCGGGAATTGTTAGAAAATAAAATTAAAAATAAATGCTAAAAAATAAATACTTTATTGATTTAAAAAAATATTAACAATATGAATTAATTGTAAATAATAATAAACAGCTTGATAATCTTATTAATATGAATAAGAATATAATGTAAAAATAAATTATTTAATTAAGCTTAGAAAATGTGATTTTTTTTTTTAGAAATAACTTAATATTAAAATAAAAGCTTAAATGAAAAATATGATAATAAGTATGTTTTCTTAGTAGTTATTTACAGATTTATTTATTTGATAGTTATAATATGTATTATTTTTGATTCTAGTCGACTAGCCACCACACGCCACTTTATGGCTCTGTTCCTAGACAAAAACCAATAGATATAACATTATTTCACTATAAACTCATCAACACTCCTTTAACACTTTAAGCAAATAATTTTATTTATTATAACAGTTTCAACTGTACTAGCAGTCTTCTTCAGATCTTAACTTTCCTTCTACATTCACCTTTCCTCCATCTTTTTTTTATTTTTATTAAGGTTAATAAAAATAAATAAATAAAAAAAAAGATGGAGGAAAGATGAAGGTAGAAGGAAAGTTAAGATCTGACGAAGACTGCTAGTACAGTAAAAACTGTTATAATAAATAAAATTATTTGCTTAAAGTGTTAAAGGAGTGTTGATGAGTTTATAGTGAAATATAAAAAGAAGCAAAATATTGAGGGAGAAAGAAGAAATGGATGGGTTAGATATAACATTACCGGGCTGATTTACAATTTTGTTATTATTTATTCAAAAACAAATAAATATAATCCTTTCAACTGTTTCTTTTTATAGGTATTTACATTTTTTTTTAAAAAAAAGGGTATTTACTTTTTTTGGAAAAACATTAGTTTCTAAATTACATTTTTTAATTACATTATACATGTCAGTGCATAGTGCTGGAATGAGCAGGGAGAGGGACCGATGGTTTTGACGATCCGAAGGATCGGACAAAACATGCACTACTCTAATCAAATATATATATATTAGAAACATTCTGTGACAACATTTTGAAAACTATTTTAAAAAAATTTAAGAAACAACATTATTTAATAAAATGTAAGAATTCCATTTTAAAGCTGATCAAACCAAGCTTATGCTTTTAAAAACAATGACAAACCACAGCCATTTTAGTAGTCTCATAGCTGATCTTGTGCAAAATTCCTTTTTCACATGAATTCTGTAAAATGGTGATGGGATGTACACTTTTGCAATTTATTTCACCTTAAAAAGATGTGTATAGAAGATGGGCTTACAATTATTACTATCTAAAACTATGTCAGGTCATGTGAAAAATCATTACTTCAAATGCACATGAAAAGAGTTATGGCCACTTAAATTCTATACACCCTCACATCATACCATAGCAATCTGTGAAGTATACATTATTTACATAGTACTGTGAAGCACAAAAGTGGGGCCATAATATTTGTGTGTAATGACATCTAGGCCTACTTAATAGCTAATATGAACAGAACTGTTTTATAGGTCACATAATGGCATATTTCTGTGCTTTTGCATGGAATCAGTCACATTAAGTGGCAGGCATGTGGTGGCTAATCAATGAGTACCTTATTTTTTAACAGAGCTAGGATTTTATTATATATATTTATAGTCCTTAATGTTAGTGATATTTCTTTTGTCTGTGTAGCTAACTACAGCTAAAGGCTAATCAATTTGTTAAAGTTAACTTTTCTCCCTTGGGATATTTTTAGGACAAAAGACTTTTTAAAAAAATATTACAAATCTCACGTCCAACTATATCAGCATCTGAGAAGTATGTTTTGTTAAGGCATAATTCCATGTTAAAAAAATTCTTTTCAGTTGTATACAGAAAGATGTTAAAGTTAAGATAAAACCTTTTCTAATACTGAAATTGCGTTGCTAGAGAGGATTCTTTTCAATTAATTATAATTAGCCTTTGTTTGGAAATGTAGATTTTTAAAATTATGTTTAGTAGTATTAGTAACTTTTTTTTGCTTTGGAACTTTTAAGCCTGTTTTTAATGGTCTCTAATTTTGCAATATAATATAAACCAGGGTTGTATTATGTTATTAATAGATAAAGGTAGATACAATAACATTTTTTAAAATTGTGTCAAATTTGTGTTGTTTTATTAGTAGTATTCTATTTATTCTTTGGAGAATTTTATTAATATTGTAAGCTTTTTTTTATTACTAAAATTAATTCTTTATTAAGTAAATAAAATATTGTCATCTCTACAGTTAAAAAAGGCCAAATAATAAAGCAATATCTATATTTTTGCAAACTTTCTAATCTATTTAAACTGTTACTACGATAAAATTTTATTATGTTAAAACAAAGACTTTCAAAGACTAGAAAGGAAAATAATAATATATATTCACTAGATGGAGCTTACCACTAGCTCCTAACAAGCTTTAATTATAAGTGCAAAAAGAGAAAGAATTCAAAATCTCTATCAGAAAATCCTCATCCCAAGACCAATTGGTTTCGAGCTTATGGCTCACCTCAGTGAGGAGCTAGGATTTCAGACACTAGATCTAAAACTCCAACTCAAGCATCAACACTTATTTAATACATTATTATCAATTTAAAAATGTGAATTTTTCAGACACATAAATGTCTTCAAATCCAGCTTTTAGGAGCTAGTGATAAACTCCATCTATTGAACATTTTAGTACAAGCTTAAAAAAAAGTTACACATTTTGTCTTTTGTTTTATTAATTATTATAAGTGTAACTTTGAAGGCTTTGGTGATTTTATATTGCTTTGGATATCAATATATGATGAAACTAAACTGAGTTCAGACCCATATAGCGATCTGGCTTGTAAGGCTGGATTTGAAGACATTTATGTGTCTGAAAAATTCACATTTTCAAATTGAGAGTAACCTATTAAATAAGTGCTGACACTTGAGTTGGAGTTTTAGATCTAGGGTCTGAAATCCTAGCTTCTCACTGAGGTGAGCCATAAGCTTGAAACCAATTGTTCTGGGGATGAGGATTTTCTGATAGAGATTTTGAATTTTTTCTCTTTCGGCACTTATAATTAAATCTTGTTAGGAGCTAGTGGTAAGCTCCATCTAGTGAACATATTAATATAAGCTTAAAAGTAAGTTACACATTTTGCATCTTGTTTTATTAATTATATATATATATATATGTAACAGTCAGAAAACGTGTGACTCGTAAACATAGTGCAGAATTTGACCACCACACAGAACAGCAGCACCATCAAGGTAGCGAAGCCACCCGGGGTACTGAGTTCAAACATAGTTTATTTTTCTTTAATTAATCTATTATCTATCACTGACCGATGCTTTTAAATTTCAAAGACAAAAAGGGAACATAAGACTATTTTAACTTTTAATTAAATATTACATCAGATTTTTTTTTAGAATTATTATTAAACGAAATTTAAACAAAGCAATAAATACGAACTTTATAATCCAAAATAAATAATTAAAATTATACAAAATTATATAACTAAAAAAAATCTAAATTATATTATTTTATCCCTATTTATTGCCTTTAATTTGAGATCGAAATGTGTGCGTGTTTATGCTGAATTCTACATATATTAATACATTTTTAATATTGCTACACACACAATTCGATACCAAAAAGTTTAAATTTGGGTGGGATAGACCGGTCAGTGAGAGATGACAGAAAAAGGTGAAACTTAAGATTCGTATTACTGTTTCATTTCCCCGTACTTCCCGTGAACAATTAAGGAAGAACAAAGGAGGCAAGAAAGAAAAAAAAATTTTTTTACATTACGCAATTTAAATACGAAAAAAAATTATTATATTTTTTTACAGATATATTGAAATATAGAAAGCAGAAATTACATGAAGCAACAAACAATTTATATACCCGGATCTAGAATTTATAGTTTAATTAAAATGGCCTAATTTGGCCGTGTCTGGTTAGAAATCATAGTAATGTTTGTTAAACTGATTATACATATATAAAAAAAATTTTTTTTAGAGTAAGACTAGTTAATATAATATATATAAAAAAAAATTTTTTAAGCATAATAGTAATTAAAACAATAATATATATATAACAAAATTTCTATCTAAAACCCTATTTGACTAAAGTACATTCCATTCAACCAAGTTCATTATATCAAGTTCATTTTAATATTTTCATATATGTTTAATAACCGTCCTAATAGTTTAACATTTTTACAACCTGGGGTCAGGTGGATAATACCGATCTCTTGTCATCGATGACTGCAGCTTTGGGTTTTCTAATCTTCGCCCTCTATCAGGTGGTTCTTTGGCCCAGTGGTTCAAATCCAAGGTAGTGAGAAATTCAATCATTTCTTCTATATCTTTTATCCGACTACCTGCCATTAATTGTTGGATGGTTAGTGGCATACTACACTGGATGGTCCATATGATGTGTGAATCCGAAAAGGTGAACGTTGTAAGGGATTTAAACTGGTTCGCTTGGTGTCGGAAAAACTGTGTGTGCATCTCTTGGGGTATTGTCCCATATTTTTCCTGGCAGAGCGTATTGTAGATACCACTTTGACGCTTGTTGCTCCAGTAATGCTTCATTAACGCATCTTTGTATTTTTCTATGGTTTTAGGCTTCCATCTCACCATATTCCACCAATCCTTGGCAGATCCCTGTAGATGGTAACTGGATATCACTATCTGCTCATCTGACCCTGTCTTATGAACTTGGAAGAACTTTTGTAAGCTCTCTAAGTGGGCTTGAGGATTTTCTCCTATCTCCCCTCTAAAGATTTTGATGTGGATCATCTTTGCTAAATAGCTTTGATGTCCAGTGTCCATCTTCGTCTCTTTTTTAATACTGACTTCCTTCTCCGGTTCTTGTGGGCCTTCATTGGCTGGAATGAGGTTTCTTTGCTCATCACACTTTTTCATATTTATTACACTACCTGCTTGCCCTTTTACTATCATCGGTTCATCTGATCTCTCTGACTTCCTTTCCTTTTCAATATCTTTAATCTTTTCTTCCTTTTTACTAACTGGGGATATTACAAAATGTTCCTTTATGGCTTCTAACTCTCTCCACATAATGTCTCTAAATTCCTGATATTCTCTAACTCTTATCTTTTCTTCTTCTTGTCTCTGTTTTGATTCTTCCTCCCTTCTTTTTCTCATTTCCTCCTCATACATTTTCTTCATTTCTTGCATATTCTGTCTGAGTATTTTCTCAATGAACTTGAAATTAAAGTCCATTGACTCTCTGTATTGTTGTGGAGCTTCCCCTCACTTGGGTGTTGACTCCAAAGCTTCAGATAAATCTACTTGCTCTATATCAATATTTTCTGATTCCATTTTCTTAATATGATTTATTTATTTTATACTACTAGCATTTGACTGCTCCCCACCAGTATATTGGCCCTATAACACTCTTTCGCTGCCCTCACCTACTCTACATTGCCCTATCTCTATATTGCTGCGTTTAACATATTTAACATATATATTATAGCGAACTACTGGTAACGCGTATAATAAGCCACTGCTGTCTATGATATATATTTGTACTTTAACAAAATATTTACTGTTAACATATATAACAAGCTTCTGCTGTTTATGCTATATATATAATGGTGCTTTAATAAATTATTCAATGCTACCTGCTTTCTCATTTAGCGACTGATTACTTTTTTTTTTGACATATATATATAAAATATTTCATTAGATCTGAGTATTTTCATTCCTTCTTAAATTACACACACATCCCTGCTTTCCTTAAATTTGTTATTATGCCTGCTGTCCTTTCATTCACTCAACCCACATTATTTCACTCGATTTATTTTTTTTCATTATTTTTATCAAAACAAAATCGTATATATATAGAATAATTAGTTAACTCGAGTAACAAACGCTAAAAGAAATTTATATGCATTATATTTTGCTCAGAGTATATATGGGTTTTTTGTATCGAAAGCTCCATGTTGGAAAGCGCCAAATGCTAAAAAAAAATTCTACTATGTAACAGTCAGAAAACGTGTGACTCGTAAACATAGTGCAGAATTCGACCACCACACAGAACAGCAGCACCATCGAGGTAGCGAAGCCACCCGGGATACTGAGTTTGAAAATAGTTTATCGGTTTCACAATACAATCCACGAAACAACGCATCTGATGCGACATTAGTAAATATTTCTTTAGGCATAGTGGTCAGGGATATGCAAGAGATTCATGATTTTATTTTCGAGTTAGCCAAGAGTCAAACTAATATTAATTAAACATTCATATTTACATAATCGAGGAAATATTATATAGAATGGGTATCGAATAAATGAAACGTAACTGCAGACGTATAGTTTAAAATTATTTATTAACACATTTTAATAAAATCATTTACTAATAATATTTTATGGATTAAAAGCTTCAGTAGTGGGATTTGCGACATGATTATATTTTAAAGAATGCATTTATTTATTTGTTTACAAAAGGAATTCATTTATTTGAAGGCATAATCTAGCTACCTAAAATTCTCGAGTAAGTATTTCTAATGCATGCCTGGAGGGATTTATACCTTTGCAATGCAGAACTCTAAAGTAAGATTTAAGAGTAGCAGCGGACATATATTTATTTAATTAAAATATTTATTTATCACTAAGGGCAAACATTTATTTGAGAGTGAATTATGAAGATAATGCAGAGGCGGAGTGATATATAGAATAATAAAATTAAGTAAAGGAACATGTGGTACGCTTTAGAAAGGTGATATGGAATGGCAGTATATCGAAACTGCAATGCCGTAAATGAGTTTATAAGAATGTCAGGCTTGTCTCTGCCATCGGCCCGATGAAGTAAGGTGTCACATAAGCATAACCAGGGACAAGCAGTCCGTGTCACAGTTTTTTGGCTGGCTGCTTGATGTCGTCAATCCTATGGGAGCACCCATTATGTCCTCTTGCGTAGGACGACTGCCTGAAGAATCCGGAAATTTTCACGGCGGAATGGGTCATCGTGTCTCTAAAACGTAACACACGTATAATGTATAAATGATTATGATAAGATTTAAATAGATTTCTAACTCGGCCCTACATTATCAACATTTACTAAAGAACGTTGGTGACTCTCAAAGAAATGTAATTTGATGGAATTATTCATTAAGATTTAATAAATACAAAACATATCTAAACTGGGAATTATTACAACTAATATGCCAGCCATTTGTGAAGTAGTAGACCCTGCATTACAATAAATGATGCATTGAATGCATGTCAATTTATATGAAAGTTATTTATGAAAGTAAATATTAATGAAAATTTGACACACATTCACTGTTTCAAGCGATCATAGATTTAAACTTTGAAAATAGAGACAATTATGAGCATGCAATAATTAAATAATAAATATAGATAAAATGTAGATTTGAGAAATACGCACCCAAGAAAGAAAAAGTGAGGTAAGCTAGATTATTAGAGAAATTTACACATTAAATTAATTATTCAATTTTAGTTATACATATGGTAGTTTTTACATTTTATAATTTAAATAAGTGATATGAAGAAGAGCTATAGCATATTATTAGAGTACTCTAGAGTTTGAACACAGACAGGTACCTGTTTTATAAAAAGTTTTCTGAGTCCATTGGTTTAGTAGCAAATAGTTCATGAGTGGCAATTCTTTCTTGTATTTAGATGTTTCATTTACTTTAACAGCAGCAGCAGCTTTCTCATTTATTTCAGGCAGCAGATCTTCATGGTAAATTTATGATGGGCAATGGAAAGTTCAGCATCCGATAGGCCATCTTCCGATGGAGAATAATCTAGGTGCTTTTACTCGGTCATACCTTGCAGGAACAATTTATTTTTATATTTTGGAGACTCTCAGTAATCGAGAGCAGAGCTAAAGTTTAAGTGAATGTCTCCAGCAAGTCTAAGATGGCCTCTTTTCTTATCTTGATCTTTCACATTTTTGTTAAGGTATTTTTAAGTTCTACTTAATCTGCCCTGAGGATAATCAATGCATTTTGTTGGTTTTAATTATAAAGAAAGCTGCCGTTCTATTGTTTACATTTTACATTTACTAATTACATTTTGGGGAATTTTTCTTTAATTAATCTATTATCTATCACTGACCGATGCTTTTAAATTTCAAAGACAAAAAGGGAACATAAGATTATTTTAACTTTTAATTAAATATTACATCAGATTTTTTTTTAGAATTATTATTAAATGAAATTTAAACAAAGCAATAAATAGGAACTTTATAATCCAAAATAAATGATTAAAGTTATACAAAATTATATAACTAAAAGAAATCTAAATTATATTATTTTATCCCTATTTATTGCCTTTAATTTGAGATCGAAATGTGTGCATGTTTATGCTGAATTCTACATATATTTATACATTTTTAATATTGCTACACACACAATTCGATACCAAAAAGTTTAAATTTGGGCGGGATAGACCGGTCAGTGAGAGACGACAGAAAAAGGTGAAACTTAAGATTCGAATACGAATCTTACTGTTTCATATATATATATTACCTAAGATTGTCTGTGTATTTTACAATTTTATTGTTTCAACATTTGAATGAATGCACATGCTATTTGTTTAAATAAATATTATTTTTAAAACATTGTAGAGATGTTTCAAAAAACTATGGATTATAATGAAATATTCAGCCAATATTTTTTTAAAAAATGTGAAAAAGGAGTGATAATAAATGAATATTTAAAATTATCAGTTATTTTAATTAATAAGCTTTATGATTTATATAAAATCATGTTTATTGAAACATCTTGGTCTTTTAAAAATCAGGATGCCCTTTTCTGATTTCACTTTAGAGATGAGTGTGACATCTGAATGAAATCTAGGTGTTAGAAAACTCTATACTATGTCTAATATTTATGATATAACAAAAGAAAATTGATAATAACTTTTGCTGCCTTGCTAAGTATATTAATCTTATCAAGGATTGATGAAACATATACTTATGCCCTCCTAAGCGATCCTATAAACTTAACATAAGATGTTATGAACTTCTTGGACTTCCAGAGGGCTAGAATTAAATTAATTTTTGATTAGTGGTATATAAACATTTTGTGTTATATTATTTTAAAATGTTATTTAATATTGCCTTTAATTGTTTTTGTATAAAGAACACAAACTTTAATGATTTTTTTTGTTAACATTCATTTGAAGATGAACTAAGACTTTATTTATATCATTAGCTACCAAGACATTTTATATAATTTATTTTTCATCTACACTGAATTTGTCTGTAAGATTAACTAGAGTAATAAAAATAGTTTTTAATACAAAGAAAATATTAGCTGTGTGTAGTGTGTTATAAGATTATTCTGTTTTCGTTGGGAAGTAAATATGAGAGATAGATATTGTTTACATTTTAAAAAAATCATGCAGTTCATCTCTTTATCATGCTGCCCAAAATGTATATGGCATCTATGTATTGGAATCAGTTGAATAATTTGATTAAAATACACTATTTTAAAGTTCTTATTGCTATGCTTTCTACAAGCATAACATCTATGCACTGTAGAGATGAAAGCACTCATCTTAAATGTAAAATACACAAAATAAGTGTTTTAAAGGACAAACTTTATTTAAGCAATAATATAGTAGCAGATTGCTACAAATTTTATTTTATTGGAACATTTAAATAAAATAAAAGTAACTTAGAAGATAACCAGAATTTTTGTTTGAACCTTTCAACTTTTTAATATAGATGAGTGTATTGTATTTTTAAGAATGTTTTTAAAGTAGTCATTGTACTTTGTATTAGATCTACCACTTACTTAGCTAAAGTTTAAGTGTAAGAGATTTTATAATATTCACTATACTTTATGGAAATTTTTTTTAGGATCAGGACTAGTTCAAATATATTAATACATCATGGCAACGGGATAGATCAGTTTACCATTTGACTATACATTTATTTTCAAATTCCTATTCTGTGAACAATAAGCACCATTACAAGCAAGTTTTTAGTACTCTAATAAATTCTCCCAATTTTGTAATGTTAACTGAATTGTTTATGGAAAAAATTAGAAGTTGGTGCTCTTTTAGCAGGTAATATCCGCCATTTTGAATTTCAAAAACGACCGAAAATGTCATCTGACACATCTAAGTGATAAAAAAGTACATGAAAACATGAAAATTTAGAACCTGTGTCATGTGACTAACTTGAAAAAAAAAGGCCAAAACATAACATATTTACAACTCGGATCACGTGATTATAATATCAATTAAAAGCAAAAATCTGATCAAGCTGTCTAATTCAGATATATAGATAATATGTTTGTTATCTCTCAATATAGTAAAGATAATATGCATATTTTTTTTCTTACATATATAAAATATTCATTTGCATATAAAATTTTCAAAAGAATAAGCCACTGATCGAAAATTTTTCTTGTCGATGTATTCAATACAAAATGGACATTTTGTCATTTTTCATTTTACTTAAAATTTTCATCTTTTTATTTCTTAACTCAGACAGTTATTTCTGCAGCTAAAACTCTGATTATTAGAGCAATTAATTTTGAAGATTAATCTTAACTAGAGGAAAAAATGTTATGCAAGCAAAACATTGAAAGTTAATAATTATAATTAAAAAAATCATAAATGGAATTTAATTAAATTCCCAAACAAACGAAAATATAGTTGTTAGAATTAATAACATAAATCTCAAAAAATTATACACTTATCATAAAATATGTAAACATATTTTACTGTTCAAATGTGGTAGCTTTCGACTGTTTGCTTCCAGAATCATAATACTAAAACAGAAAAATAGCTCAGTGGTCTTGAGTCTGATTATATTGAATTTATCTTTTCATATTAACTTGAACAGTCAAATTTTGCATGATTAGAATTAACAACTTATATAAAAGAAAATTTAAACAATATTGTTTATATTATAAACACTAAATCACAAAACTATAAATTCACTACTCATAAAATAAGTAACATTCTGTTTACAAGACTCAATATCTCATTTGACATATGAGTTTTGTAATATTCCATAAAGAAGTTGCAAGGCCTCACTCTTATGTAGATATAAGTAACCCATCACATCATTAATAAATAAAGAACAGCAGATTTACATAGTAAAACATCATCCATATTCTACATATTATGAAAACTGATCACAATATTGTTTTTTCTAACATCAGAATCCTCTTCAAATAGTAGTATAAAAGACATCAAGATTAAAAAAAAACAGTATCTGTCAAACATCATAATAATGCTTCAATGTTAACTCCTATTATTAATGTGCCTTCTAATTTGAAATCAAATTATTCAACTATTCTAACCCATTGAACTATGCAATTTTTGAAAAAAATTATATGATGGGCATTTAATCTTCATCCACATGTTTCTTTGAATATACCTTTAATGTTTTCAAAAGAACACTTGTTGCTAGTAAATCTAAGTACAAGTCAACACACACACCCATATATATATGATCAATAGATGGCATTTTACCAAAAACACTGACCAAGCATACGTTTGTTACATAAACGATCAAAGAGTCAGAATTAACTATCTCTTTCATTTTGCTCACCCTCAGATCAGCTGAGTTCAAGCTGATTTGCTATCTTCAGTAAAGGACAGAGCCAAGAAACTAGATCTAAACACTGACTCCAAGTGTTTATGCACAAAGTTTCTATCAGTTTGCAAGCATGAAATTTTTCAGACATATAAAGACTTCAAACTCAGCATAACAAGCTAGATAGCTATATGGGTCTGATCTCAGTTCAGTTTCTCCACATAGTCAAAGCCTCTGCAATCTATATCATTGCAGAAACCTTTAAAGGTACATTTATGAAAAACAAAAACAAGTTTTAATCATGCTAAACTTGCTGTCACTTGTATTTATGATCAATAGATGGTGTTTTACCAAAAACACCGACCAAGCATACATTTGTTACATAAATGACCAAAGAGTCAGAATTAACTATCTCTTTTATTTTTCTTGAAATCAGCTGATCTGAGGGTGAGCAAAATGAAAGAGATAGTTAATTCTGACTCTTTGGTTGTTTATGTAACAAACGTATGCTTGGTCGGTGTTTTTGGTAAAACGCTATCTATTGATCATAAATACAAGTGACAGCAAGTTTAACATGATTAAAACTTGTTTTTGTTTTTCATAAATGTACCTTTAAAGGTTTCTGCAATGATATAGATTGCAGAGGCTTTGACTATGTGGAGAAACTGAACTGAGATCAGACACATATAGCTATCTAGCTTGTTATGCTGAGTTTGAAAACTTTATCAGTCTGAAAAATTTCATGCTTGCAAACTGATAGAAACTTTGTGCATAAACACTTGGAGTCAGTGTTTAGATCTAGTTTTTTGGCTCTGTCCTTCACTGATGATAGCAAATCAGCTTGAAATCAGCTGATCTGAGGGTGAGCAAAATGAAAGAGATAGTGAATTCTGACTCTTTGGTCATTTATGTAACAAATGTACACTTGGTCAGTCTTTTTGGTAAAATGCCATCTATTGATCATAAATACAAATGATGGCAGGTTTAGCATGATTAAAACTTGTTTTTGTTTTTCATAAATGTATCTTTAAAGGTTTCTGCAATGATAGAGATTGCAGAGACTTTGACTATGTGGAGAAACTGAACTGAGATCAGACCCATATAGCTATCTAGCTTGTTATGCTGAATTTGAAGACTTTATTGGTCTGAAAAATTTTATGCTTGCAAACTGATAGAAACTTTGTGCATAAAGACTTGGAGTCAGTGTTTAGATCTAGTTTCTTGGCTCTGTCCTTCACTGATGATAGCAAATCAGCTTGAAATCAACTGATCTGAGGGTGAGAAAAATGAAAGAGATAGTTAATTCTGACTCTTTGGTCGTTTATGTAACAAACGTACACTTGGACGGTGTTTTTGGTAAAACACCATCTATTTGATCATAAATACAAGTGGTAGCACGTTTAGCATAATTAAAACTTGTTTTTCTTTTTCATATATATATATATGTTCATTTGTGTATACATGTAAATATAAATTTAAGTTTATTAAAAATGTTAAGATTCTTCATGAAGAGAAAAAACATAATAAAAAAATTTTTTAGGTAGGCAATGTTAATAAATAGAAATATCATGAATGTAATTAATAGACAAGCTGCTAATCCTAAAATTAGAGATTCATGGGATTTGAGTTGATGACTTTTGCTTCCGATATGTTTTTTGAATTTAATAGCAGTTGAGAGATTTAAAGAATTAACCGAAGGTGCTTCTGCAGATTGAAAGATTATATAATATTTAATTATTATTTATATATATATATATATATATATATATATATATATTAACCAAATTATTAATGGGACTAATGTTTAACTTAAACATTGTAACTCAAATATTAATTCAAACAAGCTGTCCTTAAAATCATTGCAACCAAAATATTATCAATCAAAAGGGCATTGTAACTTAAATTATTTAACATCACAATGGCATTGTAATCAATATTTATTGTGTCTACTGTGACCAAATTATTTAATCATTGTGCATTTAAACTATAATATATCCACTTAATATCTTCACAACATACAATGTCTGTTTCTTGAGGGAGAAAAATGATGATGAGATAGATATAAATCAACTCCAAGATGGCAAAATAATATCATAATAATAATGATTAAAAACTAGACATTTCAGTTATCTGGTATCTGGCCTATTTGAAACCCTAGTTAGGCAGCCATTGTATCTTCAATAAACAAGTAGGAACACATTGTAACTTAAATAAACTATTAAGACATTATAACTCCTGAAACAACATCAAGTGGGAGAATCCCTTGGTAACCCCATAAAAATATTCCCTCAATAAATTCAAGTGTAAATTTTACCCACTTTTATCTCTTGGTTTTATATTAAGTGAACATCTAAGTGAATAACAAGTGAATATGGAGTGAATATGGTCTATCAGGGCACCACTAGGTTATCTGAACCTAGACAAAGTTATCTATTTCTATAACCTTTATAAATGTACCAGGTTTAAATCCTTTTGGTACCTTATTTCTAACAAAATGTAGGATTTTTGATTTTAGACCCATATCACCATCTGCACTAATATTAAGATAAACACAGAGCATCCTTAGGCTATAGTGGTGTATATAAAATGCATCAGACAGAAATTATTTCCTAGATTCTAATATGGTAAATGCATTTTAATACCTTCATAAGTTTTACTAGCTCATATTACACTATTAATTTAGGGTGGCAATTTGCTCATCCTTGAATAATGTAGATGATGAAATGGTGGTTATTATAATATCATGAAATCATTATCTAGGTATGGCCGTTAAACATTTATCTGACTCATTAATTGAAAAATGTAATGATGATGATACTTTCAGCCACAGCTTCAGAACTAAACCTAACATAAAATTTAGTTTTTAGAATTTCATAACTATTTGGCTAATTTTAGTATATCTAAATTAGAACTTAACAGTTAATATTCACCAGTGATGATGAATGATCACAACTAATAAAGACTACTCTTAATAAAAATATACGCCTCTTTTAATAAAGCAAATAAACATTTATTAATGCATTACTAACATATACATACAATTTAAAGATAGAATTAAAAATTTATATGACTATTAATTATAAGTGATTATATTGAAATCATAAGATTAATATTAAATTCTTCCTCCCCTTTCCATTAATGACAATATCCCACATTTATAATGTATATCAAGTGGGATAACAAATTGCTAAAATTATCTATCCACAAGAAAAATGTTTCATAAAAAAAATAAACACACTTTGTGCACACATATTCTTAGATCTTTATACATCTAAACTTAACATATAAAGTAGAATGATGAATTAGAAAAAGTGTTAGTTAAATCAAAAGAAAAAGATTTCCAGAAACAAGTTTTGAATTACTTTTCTCCCCCTCTAAGCTATCGTGATTGCTACTCATTAACTCAAACAAAAGCATAATCTAATATTTTTAAATGCTATATGTCTATTATTCTCACATTCATATGCAATTATATACATGTGACAAGTATTGTTCTATTACTGTGCATGAGTGTTGATCCCTAGTACAATTAAAATATTATTTAAAAACAAATAATAATACAAAAAAAATATTTTACATATTAACAAACATTTCATAATTTTAGATTAATATACCATAATACCCTTTAAAAAACAAAATTCATCAATAAGCTGGTATAATAATTTTAGCATACATAAAATCATTACTCAAAGTTATAGCTATTATTACTGAAGAAATTCTTGGTTTTACTCGATTTTAGTTCTCAAAGTTCAGACATAAGAAGAGACAAAATTTTATTGCTAAATTTTTTACTAATAGTCCCTGATATCATAAAAGAAAAATATATAATGAAAACTCACATTACCAGTCCCTTTTATTTTGTTGAGGCTTCCAAGAGTTCAAACTCAGCTTGTCAAATGTCTATATGTTTTGCAACAGACACATACCAATCTGTACCATGGGTATATGAGCAATTTCTGCTGTTCACTGGAAACAGTCTTTTTTTGCTTGACTTAAGGCTTGTAATTCTTTTATGATGATCATTATGACGAAGTTGTTTACTTTAGTAGGAACCATTTGGCACTGTGATTGTTTTTTCTTTTCCTGTTCAGCATAATTCTTCCAATAGGTGGAGGATATCTGTTGTTCTCATATTTTTAATTTTGCTGGGATTTAAACTGTCACTGGAATCTGAACTTTCATGGTTTAATACTTATCAGCAGATTATTTATTTCTTCAAATGCAGGTAAATGTTTTTTGCTACTTAAAAATATAGATGAGCAGCCAGTCACTTTAATCATCTTTCTCCCCAATCAATCATAGGGTGTAGAATACTTTTAACTCAGACAATTTTTTCTGCTATATGATGTGTTGTCTGATAGCAGGTCAGCAAGATGAAACATATACTTTTTTAATCTGCCATTTCGTTCATATTAATCTTCAAAAAAAAAAAATTATAGAAAAAAAAAGATTTCAAATTGATATCTTTCAGAATTTAAAGCTTGTCTTTTCCCCAGTTTCAATATTTAAATTCTCCTTTGTAACTGAATTTCTAGGCTTTTTCATACATTTCTTTTTTTTTCAGTCAACTCATCTAATTAGACTGACTATGTGATTTTTCTTTAACTGCAGGTAAAAAAAATAATAAATTCACAATATGATTTCTGGAGAGCTTAATTTGTTTTTAAGGAAAACTATCTTAAATGGTTTTTTTTTATCATTCTGGTGACAAATGTTGCACTCCTATAACACTCCATCTTTTCCCTCTGATCAGCTGGACTCCTGAGCCTTAAGAAATACAGGCACAAACAGGAAGCCAAAACCTTTGAGTAAAAAAAAAAAGATTTTAACAGAATTGTGTCGTTTTTTTCTTTTTTTTCAATATGTGTAAATGTAGATTTATTTATGCAATACACTCACACACTGTTATTCAAATCATTTATAAAAATGGGCCTATTAAAATAATCTAAATGCTTCTTAGAAACTATACTTTTAATATTTAAAATTAAATCCTTAAAACTTTTAAACCCAAATTACAATCATAGAAAAACAAAATAGAAATAGAGAATAAAAATAGCAAAATTTAGCAAGTGTAGATTAATTTTGAAGAGAATTAATATTTGAAATATGAAAATGACAAACTAAATAGCTTGTCTACAGACAACTTCCTATATGTGTTATATTCTTACTTTTAAAAAGAACTATTGAATAATTAAAAGGTCTGTACTACCCTTTTTGAGTTTTGTCAACACACAAATAAAAAACATAACTGTTTCCCCCACTCTTTTTCTGTCTTAGGCTTTTGGAACTTGATCCTGTAGGGTTTAAACTTGGGTGCTCTACATCTTCCTTCCCTATATAAAATTGTGATGATGATTTTTGGTTCCATATTTCCTTTTATGCACATGACTACAATTTTAGCTACTGGCTAAATTGAAATGGGCACAATGTTTATAGATGTTCACTAGATGGAGCTTACCACTAGCTCCAAACAAGCTTTAATTATAATTGCCAACAGAGAAAGAATTCAAAATCTCTATTGTACTATCCTCATCTCCAGACCAATTGGTTTCGAGCTTAATGGCTCACCTCAATGAAGAGTTAGGATTTCAGAAACTAGATCTAAAATTCCAACCAGAACACTTATTTAATTTGTTACTATCAGTTTGAAAACTTTAATTTTTCAAAAACATAAATTTCTTCAAATCTAGCTTTACAAACCAGATAGCTATATGGATTTGAACTCAGTTCAGTTTCACCATATATTAATAGCTGAAGCAATATTACATCACAAAAGCCTTCAAGGGTACACTTATAATAATTAATAAAATGAGTCACAAATTGTGCAACTTGCACAAGCTTAAATGCAAGTTGCACAATTTGTGACTTGTTTTATTATATATATATATATATTCAGTATTTATGGTAGACTCAAATTTTTCTTACTTCATAATAATGTCTTTTGCAATAAGTTCACATAAGATAGCTCCTTTAGCCCCTTCAATGGCTTTTGATTTTGCTTGACTGAATTTTGCTCTAAAAGCTTCTGGACTATCTTCTTCAACCTTGCTTCGGACATTATACTGTGGTAAAACATCTGGATTTTGATCATCACTAGGATGGTGATCTTCTACTGCTATAATTAAAGTATATATTATATAAATCAATAAAACAATAAAAAAGTATAGTTAAAAATATTATTTTCAATCATTATTAATCAATGATATGATGAAAATCTCTCCATGTTCAATTAGTCTTCCTATTTGTACTTTTTATTTTCATATTATTTCAGCAAAACTTTAGTGTGTATTTTATAATTTCTATAAATCTAGTTTAAGATTTTAATTATATATTTTAAGTATAATATTCAAATATAAATATATTCTCTATACTAAATATAATGTGACTTGAAATATTTTGAACTTAGATTTTCAATTTCTTTAAAGCTGTACAATCCATCTTATACAACTGATACACATGACCACACACATGTGAAAAAGATAAATGATCTCCAATATATGTATTTCATGCTAAACCAGCATTCATCAATTGGTCCAGATCACCATCTTCCACACACATATATATATATATATAATCAGTGCTCAGTTTATATTAAGATAGTAAATCTACAAACTTCAATTATCAAGTGTCAATTTTCTTCACCCTTCAACTCTTCAGTCTTCCATATTATTGAAAATCTGACGACAGAATACACAAAGCTCTTGTTGATGCCAATATTATTGTCATACCTATGTTGACATTAAGTCACTCTGATATCTCACATATATGACCTTAATATGTCAATTTAAATACACAGAAGAGAGATAGGAAGAATACAAGATAAATATGCAATATTTAAATATAAGTATATTCTTTATACTAAAATTAATATAATTAGAAATGACATAAACTCAGACTTTCAAGCCCTTTACAGCTATGCTCTCTATCTTATACAACTGATAACATGACCATGTAAAAAAGATAAATGATCTCCACTGATGTTTGAAGATTTGCTATCTTAATATAAACTAGGTACTGATTGTATATATGCAGGTTGTATAAGATAAGGTTTATAGCTGTAAAAAGCTTGAAAGTTTGAGTTCAAGTTCTTTCTAATTACATTAACTTTAGTTTAGATAATATATTTATATTTTAATATTACATATTCAGCCTGTATTCTGCCCATTCCTTCTCTGTGTATTTAAATGGAAATATTAAGGTATTATATGTGAGGGGTGAGAGTGACATAATACGAACATGGGCATAGCGATAATTTGGCTTCAACAAAGGCTTTGAGTAATCCATCATCAAATTTTTAATGATATAGATGGCTGAAGAGTTGGAGGATGGAGAAATTGAAGCTTGTCCATTGAAAGTTGAAGATTTTTTTATCATAATATGAATTGAGCAATGTCTTTATGTATGTATGTGTGTGAGATGGTGATCTGGTCAAACTGATGAGTGCTGGTTCAGAACAAAATAACATATTTCAGATTACTCGTTTGAGATCGGAGGTATTGTATAGAAAGGTTTTTTTATTCGGGGAGACAGTTGAAAAGGTTTATAGAAAAAAAGTTAGTAAGAGTTATTAATTGGTCATTTATTATTAAATGAAAATAAAGGGAATTTTCCAAGTATGTGTATATATAGTGATATAAAGTCATATACAAAAATATTATGTTTAAGAAATATGTTTGTAAAAAAATATATACCAAATAAATATAATTTGAGAACTTAAATTTCATTTTTAGGTTTTAATTAAATAAATAAAAAGATAAATGCTTACACAATGTAATTAAAAATTAATAGATAAATTGTATAAACACACACACACACACACAAAGCAATGGTCATCTACTGATGATACATAAAATGAGGTCTTCTAGTTTAAAAAAAAAGTTTGGAATGTTTGTTATCTGTTAAATCTAATTAGTGCAGATATAAGAATGATTTTTGATTGATCAGAATTTAAAAAAAAAAAAAACGAAGAAAAAATATCATCTAAATCATTCCTGTTTTAACTAGAGATAGTGTCAGTACATAAAAAAACAAGACTTGGCTGAACTTGAAGACAAAATGTTTTATTTTGCCTTACAAAAAATGAGTAATTGAAAAATGTCCATGTAAACCTGCTAAAGATCACCCTCTTCTCCTCTTCAATAATTTCAGGAGATGTCACATTAATTTTTCTCTTTAAACTGACATTTTAAACAAAAACAAAAGACTGAACTTTAATTTTTTTTTAAAAATGTGACAAAATTTAGATTGATGTCTTTGGGAATTGGCTATTAACCGCTAGCTATAATTCATCTGAATTTCTCAAGGAAAGAAAAAAGCAAAAAATAATTACAGCTACAAAATATCCATATTTTGAAATAATATTTGACAAAAGAGTTCTTACATTTAAACATGTTTTCTAATTAGTTGTCAGCAAAGACTGTAAGTATAAACATTTTTCAGAAATATTACCAAATTCACCACTTCCTTTATTTTGCTGTAATATCTTTTATAAATACAATTTATCCACTACTTTGAACACTTTGTAGCTAAAGTATTTTATTGATCTATATGCATATACAATCTTAGATTTCGACTGTACTGCAGTCTTCTTCAGAGCCACTTTTATTTTTTTTAAACTAAAAAAAAAATTTTTAAAGTAAAAAAAAAAACGTTTTTTTTTACTTAAAAAAAAAATTAAAATAAAAGTGGCAATGAAGAAGACTGCAGGACAGTCAAAAATATAAGATTGAGCATGCATATAGGTCAATAAAAGATTTTTGATTAAACATGTTCAAAGTAGTGGGTAAATTGTATTTATAAGCATTTTTATACATCTTCTTTGGAATATTTTAAAGGAAAGAGATTTTAATTTTATAAAAAAAAATCTATGTACACTTAATTCACATAGGTCAACTATATATAAGTATGGTATTTATTATTAATGTTATTATAATTTATGTTACAAAATATGTATTCTACATTGTATATTCAATGTTTGTGGTAAAAATTTTAATAATCAATTAACATTAGAGATGAGGAAAGTTGCTGTTGAAATTACAATTGTAATTACTGGCTAGTTTTTTTTATCTATTTGAGTAAAAAAAAGCAAGAAATAAATTTCATCTGCTAAATAGATCATATTTAAAACAAGATAACATAAAATTTTGAGAATTTATATTGCTTAAAGTAAAATAAATTGTCTCTTAAAGGAATGTTTTAAATGTTAAATATATATATATATGCATATAGATGTGTGTAATAATATGAATTATATAGTTATCCAAGCTTTAATAATTGATTTGTGTAATGAATACTAGTATTTTGGAGGTGTATAATAAGGAAATTAATAGTTGTATTGATAAATATAAGGAAATTATGTAATCTGGGTTTAATAAAACTATTTAATCACACAACCTTCATCCTATTATTGTATTTTTGTTAGGTTATTGTAGATTGAGGTAGTGATCAAACAATATTACTGTTGTTTGCCTATTTATGGATTATACCTTCTGATGAAGAGTTCAAGGTTCTGAGTTACACCTTGAGATATTTAGATTTATATATATATATATGGGTTTCATTTTATGTGGTAGATAGGTTCCTCAGAAAATGTGCACAAAAGAAATTGCACAAAAATAGATTTAACTTACCTTGAAAAATGGGGGATATGTACTGTAATTTTCCAAAAATCACATAAAAGCAAAGTCACAACATAAAATTACTTTAAAAATTGCATTAAAAAAATAAGAAAATAAAATATGACTAATAAAAAATTTCAAATTTGAAAAAAATTGATACAAGACAAACTTTTTTTACTTTTTTTATTAGCTACAGTCTTTAATTTTATTCAAAATAGTATATTTTTATGCGTAATTTACATTTTTTCATACATGTATGGTATTTTAATCATTAATGCTATTTGAGACATCAAATTCATCATGATGTGATATTATGTGAGGTACTGTAGCTTCTCCTTAAACAAAGTCAAGAGAAAATACAACTAAAACATTGTCCAATCAGTGGTTATCCTTCTCATTTTGCTAAGCTATCTAAAATTGAAATTTTTGTTTACAAAGAAATTCATTTTCTTGGGTGTTTTTTTCTCTCCGTTAGAATAAACTAAAAGTTTAAAATAAAAATACGAACTTAGACTTATGATAATAAAAAGACAATGACTCACTACTGTTGGGCAAAATTTAATTAAAACTAACAATTAAAAATTAAATTCTTATTTTTGTCTTTAATTTTTTAATTTTCAATTCCGTTTAAAAATCAAATTTTATCATTTCACATCACCTTAACGTTACGTAATTTTTAAATTATTAATTACAATTAAAAATCAGATTTTAATTGTCAAATTTAATTGTGCCCACCACTGTTACTCACCTTTTAAAAATAAACTTGTGGACACTATATGATTAATAGATTACATACCCTTTTTATAAAAAGCAAAAATAGAATGTGATTTAAAATACAAAAACAACGACATACATAGCATTTTTCATTTATAACATTTGAACAGATTTACATTATAATCTTGTTAAATTTAATGTGTGTATATAAAATGGGCAAATTCTGATTTTAAGTGAATTATGAACTTCTTTATTGCATAAAATCTATTACAGTACTATTATAAAGCACTGAAAATATTGAAAATATTAGATGAAAGTTGAAGTCCGATATGAGTGCGTGAAATTTATAATATTTAAAGTAATAGTGCATTATTGGAGCTTGACTTCTGATCTAATAATTTTTATCACATAAAATAAAACTGCATACAAAGATATTAAAAAGAAACATGAATCACATAATATCAAAATCGCATTAAATAAATCTGCATAAAACAAGACTTGGGTGTATAAATATAAGTGGTAAGAGATTAGTAAATTGAATAAAGTTTTTATGCTGTAGTATTCTTAAGTAATGCTTCATTTATGTAAACATCTAATTGAAAAAATAAGAGTTCCACTTTGCTCCATCAACTGGTGGTTCTTAACATATGTACACAGCAGGGACTACAATAAACCATCACATACAATATTATAAATAAAATGGCATCCCATCTAAGGCATGATATAAACCATCTAATTGAGTTAGGGAAAGATCAAAACTAGATTATATAAAGTTTTTTTAAACCCCAGGGAAAAAATCATAATCAAGGTGATTAACATCAAACATAATAATTAAGATTATTGTAATTCTAATAATTTAGAGAGAATTTAGGAGGTAGATAAAATAGTTAATCTGACTAATAAATAATTTGAAAGAGTGGAGAGGAAGATAGTAGCCCTGGATAAGTTATATTGGGGACTGGGATGAGTGCAATTTTTTTAAAGATATTAGGATATATATATTAGTTATAGTATTGAAGATATAAAAGTAATAATAGAAATAAAGTCCTTGCTTTTACTTCACTTTTGAGAAATGGTAAGTTTTAAATTATGCTTTATGCAAAAAAAGTAATAATTAAATAAATACTAAAAATAGCCACAACTGAAGAACAAAAAGTTGAGATGGATGAAGGTATTGATAACATAGAGGGAAATTTAGAAATAACCTCATCTGAAGAAGAAAGGTCAGAAATAAGTGATCAAACCCAAATATAAATGTAGTATATTGAGAAAAACATAATTCCATTATACCAATGGAATTTGTAAAATCTTGAAAAAAAATATTAGAACTTAAACAGAGCCATGAACAAGATTGAATAGAGAATAGACAGGCCCATGAAGCAAATAGGTTCAAGAAGAAAATAGTCAGGCACATAGAGCAAGTAGATAAGATCAAAAAATAGACAAACTCAAAAAATAGACTCAAAAAAAAAAATAAACAGGCTCAAATAGAAATTAAACAGGGTCAGGAAGAGATGAAACATGTTGTTGATGAGATTAAGCTAAATTTTACAATGCTTAAGCATGAATTTAAAGAAGTCAAAAGAAAACATATAAATGTTAAAAAGACATAGTGGATGTCAAACAGAAACTAGCAAAGGTTCAGAAAGAGGTTTAAAAGATAGGAATTGAACAGCAACAAGCAAGAACTAACTTGGGAAAAATACAAGATACGTCAACAGAATTGGAATTAAATGGATGATTTAAAAAATAGATTAATTCAAATTCAAGAGAATCAAGAACAAACTTTAGTGCAGCAACTTCATCAAATGAAAAAAAAACATTAATGGAAGCAGTTAAAGGATCTGTTCTATGAATCATAATTAACCCAAACTAACCTCTTATGAATCAAATAATGGATCTATGCAAAGAAAAAAACAGATTAGAGGATAAAATAAAAAATTGACCATTAATCTTTTTATAATCTGCTGTCATTCTGACATATTTCTTTGTTCTTACTAGATTTAAGTTTTCAACTTTCATTTCAATATTAAACCATTATTATTTATTAGAATATAATAAATTTGACTTCATTTGATAGATAATTTTGTTTAGAAATTAAATAAAATTTTAAAAAATCACATTTTCTTTTTAGAATTATTTTAAAAATTAGATTGTAATCAAAACAAAGCATTGTTGTATCATTAAATTTCATATGGAGCAGATTTAATTTACAAAGTGAATAAAATCTTAGTTTGATGTTTGTTTTAAACATGTGAACAAATTATTTTTAATATCTAGTAAATCTATTAATTTATGCTTTAAAAGTTTAAAATGTTTTCATAATTTTTATGATATCACTAAATGTTATAACAGTCTATTGAGAGACATCATTTCAAGACAATTGTATTTCTGACAATCTTAATCTCTATGACAATGTTACAAAGAATAATATATTTTTTTATATTTAAAAATAAAACATTTCTGTAAAAAATAAATATATAATAATTTATATTTTGATTTCTAATAATTATTACACAATTACAATACAAAAATAATCATTAAACTTTTTAAAAAAAAGTTTATAGACTACCATAATATATTCTTGAAGTAATTTTGCAAAGTTTAAGATCACCAAATATATAAAAGACACCCATCATCATAGAGTTTAAAAAACTGTGAAGACCTGCTTATTCAAATGTCCTGCCATTTATTTAATTTTTTTTAAATTAAAATATTAGAAAAAAAATATATGTCTAAATTTTAAAGCTGTAAAAAAAAGCTTCCCAAAATTTTTCAGCAGAGGGCAAAAATGCAAATACAATTTTTTAATCTCTGGTCCAAGAAAATTTCATAATAACAAAACCAGTTAATAAAAAGATTGACAAAAATCTTAATCCATGTATTGCACAGCAGGCTGATGAAAATAATTTAATAGATAAAGATGAAGATATAATGATATAGAATGGTGAAGATCCCAAGGTGGAGAGTATTACAAAGAAAAGACTCATAGCATATCATGCAGTAGCTAAATTTATTACTATTAGAGTATTCAAAGGTGATATAGAGGAAAATCCTTTGGATCATCTTGATGGTTTGAAAGAACCATTTTGTCAATTAAATGAAAGAAAGGTTGCTATTTCAAAAAATCATGTGCATAGTATGGCTAAAGATTGGTGGAAATCATTATATATAAAACCACAGATATTTATAAGATTATTGTATGGTTATTTTACATACTTTATGAAGTGAAGAAAAACAGTAAGGGTACCCAATAGAAATATTAAAATTGAGATCACTTATAGCTTTTATATTGTCTGAAGAATAAATAATACATACAGTAAGACATAATCTGTTTTTGTCAATCCAAAGAAGTTTGACAGGTTGTCATAATTTTTTTATCAAAGACATAGTAGATGTATTAAATAACATAGATGCAGGAAATCTATACACAGAGGTAGTTGAAAAAATGAAATGAACAGAACCGCTGAGATTGGCTGTGTCAGCAATATAAGAACCTATCTGGAATAAAAAACAGACAAGAGAGACAGAGATTATTAAACTAGATGACCTTACTAGAATTTATACTTCAGGAAAAAGATGATGGAATAATAAAAGTGGTGAACATAACTTAAGAAATTTACATTTTAAAAATCAAAATTGTCAAGCATGTGACAGAACAAGAAGATAGAGTATAGGGAGTAAAACTGAACACACACACCCTAAAAAATTTTATAGAGCAAATAACCAATCTAGAACAGAAAATGGCAAAGGCCATAACCAAATTATCATGACAGGACATTAGAAGGGACTTTGCTGGAATGATCCTTCTAGAAGAGATTCTTACAATCTGATAGGAACACTATATTGAATGCAGACACTATTATATATGGTATTAGTAATGTAGTTTTTGAAGATAATTTAGACATACAAAATTATTGTAGACAGGAATTTCTATTAGTACCAATAAAAATTGAAGGGTTTCAAACTTAAGCTCTTATTGATACAGGAAGTCAATTATCATTCATATCTAATGAGGTTTTTCAAAATATGCAAAATACTGAGGCAAATTTTCAAGTATTTTCATTAAAAAAGACTGAAGTTACACTTGCAAATGGAAGACCAGACAGTGTGGAGTCTAAACAAATCTGTGTAAATTCACAAATAGGATCACGATACCAGAAATGATATTAGGTTTGGATTCATGTACCATAATCAATGTCTAGTAGATTATCATAAGGGTATACTTATCTGTAATAAAGAAAAGATTCAATTTAGTGACATAAACAACAAGGAATCTCTAGCTGTTAGCTGCATTCAGAAAAGTACACATGTAATAGATATTAAAGAAAAAGTCCAAAAATATAATTTACTTTCAGCAACACACACAAAAAACAATTTTGCTATAGACATTATACACCACCATTGATTAAAACCAAGTTAGAAATCACCACTGAAAAGATTAATAGAAAGAAAAATTGCCAAAGTGCATGTGATAAACTTAACAGAAAAAGTGAAAAGATAAAAACATATAGTGCACAAACATGATATCCATGTCATGTTGGGAATCAACCAAAAAATTGTCAGTATAAATTTTTCCTTAGATTATAAAAAACCATTTAAGATTATAAGACAATATGGAGAAGATAAAAATAGCATTAAAGAATCCTACAATACCAGAAGTGTCAAATCTTATAAGAAAGTAAATAATAGGATAATCATGGACTTATGTAATAGAGATATAAAAATAATAATAATATTAGCATGCTCTTAATTTTACATATTGGTAAATGCAAGCTATATATAAGTCATGTGACATCTGACTTTTTATTATTACTATTAATAGTAAATAAAATTGTATAAATAAAAAATTGAGATTATGGAATTATTTCTTGCAGATTAAATGGGAATATATGAAACAATATATTTCAGATTAGTGGGTTGAGAGTGGATGTAGTGCATAGAAAGATCATTAGTAGGGGAGACAGTTGAGAAGTTTTATAGTAAAGTAAGAGTTATTAAGTGGAAATCCATTATTAAATAAAAATAAAGAGAATTCTCTAAGTATGTGTGCTTATAGTAATATAAAGTAATATATAAAAAAATAGTTTAACAGATCTTTGTAAATATATATATAAAATAAGTACAATTTGAGAACTAATTTTATTTTTAGCTTTTAATTAAATAAAAAAATGCTTACAATGTAATTAAAAATTAATCGATAAATTGTACAAAAAAACACACAAAGTAATGCTTATCTATTGATAATATGTAATAATGAGATCTTCTAATTTAAAAAAAAAATAAAAGTTTGGAATGTTTGTTATCTGTTAAAACAAATTAGTGCAGATATAAGAATGATTTTTGATTGATCAGAAGTTGATAAAAAATGAAAAAATATTATTGACATCATTCCTATGTTAGCTAGAGATAAAGTCTGTACAAAAAACAAGACTTGGTTGAACTTGAAGACAAAATGTTTTATTTTAACCTTACAAAAAAGGAGTAATTTAATAATGTCCACGTAAACCTGCTAAAGATCACACTCTTCCAGTCTTCAACAATTTCAGGTGTATTATAATTTTTTCTCTACAAACTGACTCTTTAAAAAAACAAAAGCCTGAATTTTAATTTTTTTAAAGAAATGTGACAAAGTTTAGATTGATGACTTTGGGAATTGACCATTAACTACTAGATATAATTCATTTGTTTCTCAAGAAAAGAATAAAAAATAATTATAGCTACAAAATATGCATATTTTGAATATATGACAAAAAAGAGCTCTTACATTTAAACATACTTTCCAATTAGTTGTCAGCAAGGGCAGTAAGTATACACATTCTTTTATATCTGATTGGAAGCATTTTAAAGGAAAGATAGGTTTTTTATTTTACATAAATCCAAAAAAGTTATTATAGAGAATAATAGAAAAGAAACTTGTTTATAGGCTCAGAACTGTCAATTATCTTTGTTTATATTGATATAGTCTCTTTAATTTTTATTGTTTATATTATGTTAAACTAATTCATTTGTTTGTATAGTCTTCAGTTTAGTAATATGGATGTTTTGTTTATATATATTCTCTCATTAATTTTATTTGTATTGTTATTAAGTAATAACCTGTAGATTTATACTTTACGTTTGTCTAAATATGATAATATAAATCGTCTATCACACTACAACAAATAGAAAAATAAATTAAATGGCTGAGCGTTTTCAAGAAGATGTACTTCTCATAATCATAGCCAGTTATGACTTGTTCTTTGAAATCATTATATAAATACAATATGCAAATTATATGCAAATGAGTCCTTAAGATCATCTTTTTATTGTATTGTTATTATATATTGTGCCTGCTGAAATTTGAGATGAGTTTCAGCATGTGGTAAAATGTTAGTCATGATTTTTTTGTTTGATTTTGATGGTGAATATGTTAACTTATGAAACATTGAACTGTGTAGCTATGATGACAATAAGATTGATATAAAACTGTTTATTATTAATTATATTATAAGATTGTAAATTTACTTTATTCATTTTTAAAATAAAAATAAATGTTAAGTGTTGGTGGCTGAGTGGTCAGCACAACTGCCTTACAAGCAGTTATCCTGGATTTGTGGTTTCACTTCTGGTCAATATTTTGACACATGGAAAAGAAAAAAGAAAAATGAATATGTAAATAATAAAGCATACAGTTGGGATATGTCTCATTTTCATTAGTGCATTCACAATACTAAATTATAAACAATACAACTAAATGTGTAATATTTTAAATATATTTGTTTTTTTTTTATTTATATAATAGTACACTAAAGAAATATATAAAAATATCTTTCCAATGCAATATAATGAAACCGTTGTGTAAATTGTTTAATTTATGTTAGAATAAAAAATAGTATTAATATTGAGAAATGTAAATTTTTGTTATATATAAGAATTCTAAAAATATATATATTTTTATTTGTTGTATAATACATTTTTTATTAAAGAGACTCTGCTTGAAATTGCTTTAAAGAATAAATAGAGAGGATTTCTATAGTTATACTGACACCAGTGAAAAATGTTATAAATAAAACTGAATAGTTTAAACTCACTTTCTTTTTTTTTTTGGTTTTAAATAGATGCACATATAAATTTCTTCACATGATTTTCTTTTTATTTATTTTAAAAGTAAATTATCAATTGAACAAAATGTGCCTATGACCTGAACAGTATCTCAAAAAAATTTTATGTGAAAATAATTTATTATAAAAGAAAAAAATCATTGTAATTACTTGATTGCATTATAAACAATCAGAATATTTTTATCTTTTAAAATGGATGTTACCTATATTTTAAAGACAGAATACAAATGTCAGAAGATGTACAAGCATCATATTAGATCAATTGATCAATTTTATCTAAGATATGAATCAGTTTAATTTTCCATAATATTGTCCTTGATAAAACTAGCATCTATTTATTCATATTTTGAAATAATACTTGTTTGTGAAAGGATATATATTTATATCATCATGAATATAGACTAGTAAATATATGTGTAACATCATGTAAACAAAATAATTATTATTTGAAAGAATAATTTGAATATATACATAAACATCAGAATTGATGAAAATGTACTATGGATTTAAAAGTTTCACTAATACATTATATCTTCTCTGGAATAAAAATATATTATTAGTTTGTAGTTTGAAATAGATAATAGAATTGTGATGCCATTCTGGAAATACAGTATTTAAAGATTCATTTAAATCATTTGGTTATATTTACCATTATTATTACTATATTTTATTTTGTTTCTCTTCATTTAAAATGTATAGTATTTATTGGTAAATAATATATAATTTTAAGTTTAATGGTAATCTATTGACATACCAAAATATAAGTGAGTTAAGTTTTCTTAAGTTTAAACATATCTTGTTATATAGTAATTATTATTTTAATATTTAAAAATACTCATTTTTTATTTATTGATTTTAAATTAACTTCAGGTATATCAATTATGTTAGAAGTTCAAAAAGATTTTATTGCGATAAATATTTAATTTATTTCATTCTCTTAAATTTATATTAACAAATAACTAGATTCATCATTATGTATATATAATATTTAAATACATGTATATTGTCTATAGTAAACTTAATCTAAATAGAAGGATTTTAACTCAGATTTTCAATAGCTATCCACTCCATGTTATATAACTGATACATATGACCAATTACATGTGTAAAAGATAAATGATCTCCAATGTACATATAGCAGGTTTAACAAACCTATTAAATTTGAATCTATAATTTCTATTGAATTTTATTGACTTCTTGAAGATCAAAAATAATTGTTAGTATCAAAAGATGTATATAAATTGATTGTAAATTCATTACCAAGCATAAATTGATTGTATATTTATAATAAACCAATCATTATCTTAAAAAATCAAATAATATCACTCATATATTTTCATAAAATATTTTGGATATATTAGCAGCAGAGACATTTTATTAGTATAAAAAACTATTTAGGAAATTAATAATTATTTTATTAAAATTATACTATTTTTATTTAAATTATTATTATATTATTTTATTAAAATCAATAAATAAACTTATTTACCAAATTTTGAAATATTATGTGATTATCTTCAGCTTTATATCATAATAAAATCTTGATATCATTTTTACATAAAATGATTGATTGTGGATTTTTGGATATCAATGTGTGTGAGAAAAATCTTGATAGTCATTTAATGTGCAATAGTGTGTATTGAGATGACATGGAATGTATGAAAACCCCTTAACTATCAAATGTTTTTATTGGCCAGGTGGAATAAAAGTTTGACTAATTTTATTCATCAAAAACATATCTATATGCTTCTATTCAGAAGTATATTTATATATAATAATCAGAATTATTATAATCTTTCTTCTAAAAAATGAATTATTTTACATTCAAATTGGTTAAATATAATGAAAAATTTAAAATAATGTTAATAACTAAAAAAAATTATAAGAAAAATGTAAGAAAATTATCCTGCATTAAAACAAAAATATTATAATTTAACCAATTGCAATGTGAAATCACCATTGATTTCATGTGTCTTAGAAATTACAATTGCTGATTATTCACTGCTGTATCTTTTTCTTCATCTAAAATCAATTATTTTAAATCAAAATATTAATCTAGCTACATTATTAAAATATATAGTATAAAAATAATCATAAAATACATAAATATTTATGAAAAACTGCTGTTGTGTTAGTTTTCACTGAATGTCATTGATATGCAAATAGCAGTCAAGCATTATTCACTTTCCCATTATTATTTTTCTTCTAAAATTTAAAATTTTTCAAATCAAACTTTATATTCTGATAAATTAATGTAAAATCTTAATTATGAATGTAAAAAATTATGTGAAATATATTTATTTATGTTCAAAATCTGTTACGGAAGTGTAAAATATTTTGTTTTGATTTATGACTTTGACAGTTAGAAATGCCTGGGGAACAATGAAAAAAGGTGGCAAATAGAGCTTAGCAGAATCATAGACAGTAAATAAATATCGATTTTTTTTTAAAAAAATACTGCCAAATGTGGATTTTTTTAAAACAAAAATTTTAAATTTAAATTACATTATGAATTTACAATAAGGTAAGTATAAAATGAAGAATATGTGACCAAAAATGACCATGAAATGGTGCAAAAGCAAAAATATTGGCCAAAGGGTTAATTAAAATTAGTTGATTATAGTAATTAAGAGTGCAAGGCAGATAAAATCAAGATAAATAAAAATGAAAGTAATTGTAAGGCATATAGAAAATAACATGCATTCAATAAACAGAATATTTAAAAAATTATTAATTAAAGAAATGTGTTATTTGATTGTTCAAAAATTTTAAACAAAAAGTTTATTTTTTTAGCAGTTTCATTACTTTATTGATAATCAGAAAACAGACAAAATCATACAAGCCTTCCAATGATTGGCCATCACATAACATTTTTCAGCTTTTTTTGTATAAAGCATAATTTCAGAACTGAATCTGCATTTGCAAGTTTACATAAAATTTGTTCACATCTTGAACAGTTTGCAAATTGAAAGATAAATATTTAATATTTAATCATCCATAGCATCAGCAAATGGTTTAGTCTGGGTTATTTATTTATTTATTTTTTATAAATACATCAAATTAAAAAAAAATCTACATATATATGATATATAAAACTACAGGGAAAAAAAATTAAAAAGCACAATAAAAAACACTAAATGTCAATGAAACTGAAATCACTAAAACTTAAACACATATTAATATAATTTTGGTCCCAAATGGTTGCAGCATTTTATTCATATTTAGAAAAATAAAGGAGTAGGGGGAGTTAAAAAAATACTGGAATACAAAGATTACAATGTTGATTAAATACAAATTGGATAAACTTCCAAGAAAGATTGTATACATATATTTTAAGTATGTATTTTGTCACCATTACATACAGGTTTTAGCCAATCATGAAGGTTTGCGATATGGGTATTCTTCTTGAGTTGGTATACTTCAAATTTTCTGATTATTTGTTGTATGGTGATTAAGATAGAGAACCCTTTTCTTGATCAATAAATTCTTTAGTTGGCAAAGGGTTTTTTTCTTTGGTTTCTGTTGGCTTCAGTTTGTAATGGACAAACATTTAAGTGTCCACCAATACTCTTTATTGTTTGAGTACTTCTTCAGAAGGTACAGCATTCTTCTCCTGCATTTCCATGTGCTTTTATTTTGGTGGATCCAAAAAAGACAATTCACATTTCAATTCAGCAAGTACTTTAGGATGATCCTTTACTGAACTCATGGTGACAGGATAAGTTCCTCTTCCTCAAGCAATATTTAAAGGCAGATTATCATTAGTAATAAAAGTGCATTTGGTAATAATTGTAGTATTATTACATTAATTTTAATACAGTGAATTTCTTTGGCAGAATTGTTACATTCTCAGTACTTTTCCATAAAAATAATGCTGTAATAAAATATCATTCATTCTAATCCATGTCAAAGCTGCACATTGGCCAGAATTAACAATATGATAATTCTATTTAGAACATTAAGATTATGAAAAGTAAAAGACTAGATTTTAAACACCTATTAATGATGAATATTTTTTAAGCAGTTAATAGAACAACAGGTTGCATTTTGCTTTTTAGCAAATAAGCTTAGTTATAAGATAGTTTTAATACATTATGACATTTATTAAGTAAATAATTCATGAAAATTAATAATAATGATATGTCTTTAATAATAATAATACTGACAACAATTTCGATGGTAAATAATACTCACCATGACCCTTTAACCCGTGCAGTAAAATTGGAGGCCCAAATAAATTGTTTACTGTCCCTTTATACTTGCTTGCTAGGTTATTGATATCTTCAGTCTTAAGATGTTGAATTGCAGCATTTACTACTATTGTCCATGTCACTAACAGTGAAGCCCAAAATGAAATCCTTAAAAATGAAATAAAATAAGATATTATAATTAATTGTTAAAGAAATATCAAACAAGATAAAAATTTATATACTATCCTTTGATAATTTTAATCATATTGGACAAAGCTATGTATAGACATACATATGTATATATCATTCTATGTAAAAGAAACTATGAATGGCGACTGGAGATTACATTTGTTCAAATCGGTGCATCATTTTTGTTAGGTTTATTTATGATACAAAAAAAAAAAAAAATTCATAAACCTTTTTTAAAGGAACATATAGTTCTGAAGAATATTATTCATCCAGAGAAATGGATGAATAAAATTAAGATGTGTTATAAAGCATATCACTTGTTTTCATGCTGTTAAAATCTTTCTCATCATCAGATTTCTTTAAAACAAATTTTCAATTAGAAAGAGGAAAAAGTTGTCTATTAAGCTGTTGTTTGTGTTATCCTAATGCATTAAATAGTAGTCACTAACATTTTAACCAAATCTATTATATTAATAAATAGTGAAAAGATTTGAAATAAATTATTTCTTTTAACTTACATTTATTTTAATATATCTTGTTAGAATGACTTGGATTTATTTTCTTTTATTATTATTTTCTTCTAACTTATGTTTTTGAGTTTATTAATAAGAATAGTATACATATAAAATGATACTGTAAACAAATTATTCTATTGATTTTAAATAGCACAAGTATTTACCACTGTTTTATAAATAAATATAATATTATTTGACGAATTTAAGCAACACAAAGTATTTTAAGCAATAAATTTGCCACATTCCCGTGACCTCCTTTGTCCATTACTTTATATGCATATTTTAAATTAGAAAAGGTAATTATGGTTTAATGGTAGAAAATTCACTTGTCATTTTTACCACTTAAGTTTGAATCTAGGCTGGTAAAAAAAAAATTAGGGTTTCATCAAGCATAGAAACTTTTTTAAATAACTAGTTGATAAACAACTAATAGTGTCTCATAAATAAGTAAATATTATATCAAGAATTTAAATCGAGAAGAAAACATTGTCTAATCCTTTACCATTTAGAAGAATAAAAAGACTGGTAAAAAATTTTGTATTCACTTTGCATTTTCAAAAGTTAGTGGAGGCGCCACCATCCAGTAGTAGTTTTTCAGGTTAGTTGGAGTAATACAAGAATAAGATTATTATTTAAAGGAAAGTTAAATAATTATAGACCGATAGTGGTAACATCAGTTTTATATAAAGTTTTCTCATATATGTTAGCTGGAAGAGTTGTAAAATGGATGGAAGAGAATAATGCAGTGGGGGAAATGCAAGGAGGTTTTAGGTCAGATAGGCGTATAGGAGATAGTTTGTTTTTAGTTACACAACTTATGGAGATGAGTAGGAATTCAGATAAATCATTATATATGAGTTTTATAGATATAGAGAAAGCATATGATAGAGTAAATTAGAAATAGATTATGGGTAAGGTTAGCCAGTTTGGGAATGGATGAAGCTTTAGTAAATATTATTAAGAAATTATATGAAAATAATTATTATACTTAACAATTAGGGGATATAGAATCAGTTAAAGTTAAAAATGGGATGGAATTAAGGCAGGGATGCCACATGTCACCTATTTTGTTTTTGTTGTTTTTGAATGAAATAAAGAAAGCAATAGAAAGACTAGGAAGAGGGGTAGAGATACCATTAATAGGTGGCAAGGGAGTATATATTTTGTCAAGTTTTTTTTTTGCAGATGATATCTTTTTGTGTGCAGAAAAAAGAGAAGATATCGAAATTATGTTGAGGACATGTGCAAGGGTGGGTAAAGAGATGGGGATTAAATTTAGTGAAGAAAAATCAAATATAATGATGGTTAATGCTGGGAAAAAAGAAGATGTAGAATTTTTATTGGGGAATATAAAGTTAAGTGTGGTGGATAGATATAGGTATTTGGGAATCATCTTATGTAATCAGGAAAATTGCTTGGATGAATGGGAGAAAAAATTGGTGGATGAAGCAAAAAAAAGAAAGGGTTTGGTAAAAAAACTAACAGTATTTTCATATAATAAATATGATGTAGCTAGAATAGTATGGAAGAGAGTTGCAGTAGCAGGATTAACATATGGTAATGATGCATTATGTGTTAGTAAAAGGGTTTTAGATTATTTAGAGAAAGTACAAAGGGAAGTAGGAAGACATGCATTAGATGCAGAGATGTGGACAGCAAAGAAGATAATTCAAGGAGAAATTGGATAATCAAGTTTTTATATGAGAGATGCAAAAAGTAAAATGAAAATGTTTGGTAGGTTGCAGTTTATGGATAGTAAAAGAATAGCAAAAATAGTGTTCAATTGGGTTATGAGTAAAGGGTAGGTAACAATATGGGTGAGAAAGGTAATGCGGTATGCGAAAGATTTGGATAAAGAATTTATATCAGTATACTTGTATAAAAGGTGGGATGATTGTGTTAGGAGGATTGTTGAGTGTTATAGTGGTAAGAAATGGGATAAAAGAATAAAAGTATTAATAAAAAATAGGGAGTTGGAGAGATGGAGAACTAGTATGGAGGGTAAGAAGAGTTTAAATATATATAGAAGTAAACGGAATATTGGATGCGAGTTAATTTATGATAATAGTAAAAAAAGTAGTTTATTATTTAAGGCTCGAACAGGATCTTTAGCAACAAGAGAATATATATGTAAATGGAAAACCATGGATAATTTAGTGTGCAAATTGTGTAAGGAAGATATAGAAAATATTAGGCATCTGTTGATTGAATGTAAATGCTTGAAAGCAGAAAGGGTATAGGTAATGAAGTTATGAGAGAATAGACATGAACAAAGTGACTATACAGAAAGTCAGTTATTAGTTTTTATCTTGGGTTTGCGAGGAGATAAGGGGGATTTAGATATAAAGGCCATAGAGTTGACAAAGATTATGTTGTGGAAATGGGATGGGGCAGAATATGGGAAGACTTAAGAGTGGGGAATGGAGAATAAAATGGCTAACAGGTTTATCTGGGTATAATTGTTGAGATATTCTTGACTTCATTTAAGGAGAAGCCAATCACATCACATCACATTTGAAAAGCGTTTTTCTTTTTTATTAAAATGAAATTTATTTGCCTGCATTACATCAACATTTTTTTTGTATTTTTCGTTTAAATACACACATTATACATGAAAATAATCCCAATTCTTAACACTAAACTAAAATAAATATTCAAGTATTAAATTACCCCACATACGTAATAAAGAAAAGAAGTGAGGAGCCAATATCCATGTGAATAAAAATTACCTTTAACCTTTGATGTGACCAAGAAACTACTACTAATTGGCAATCCCAGAGGCTAAACCAGTTTTCTCATTAATTTATAAATTTTTTTGTTGGAGTTTTTGTTGAAGCAAAAGGGGTCCAATTACAATTTCAGTGAACTGTTATTATCATAGAGAATAGAAATGAAATAATAATCAATGTAAATAGAAATTACCTTTAACCTTTGATATTAGCAAGAAATTATCAATTGCAACTAATTTACAATCCCTGAAGCTAAACCAGTTTCTCATTAACCCATATTAACTCTTTTGTTGGAGCTTTTTATTGAAGGGATTCATTTACTTCAACAAATGTTGTTATATGTAGTATCTCAACTCTTATTGCTATAATGTTGAACTACTAGCTCATACATAGAGAGCTTTTGTTTAATTCATAGTAAATTGGACAGGTTTGTTATTGTTTTCATTCAGCTTGCAAAACCATATATGATTGGTTTCTGCATATAGAATATACCCATAGCTTTGTATTTATCTTTGTAAATATAAAGGTCATCCCACTTACTAATTAATTTATATCTGTATTAACCATTAAAAATATTAAATTTATATACATCATCACAGCCCAAATATTTTAATAAAACCTTAAAATATTATCATTTTTAATCATGCCAACACTTCAATTTGGCTGTAAATGCAAACTATTTACTATCCTTATTAAAAATTTAAAATAATTTATAAATGACTGAAAAAGATTAAAATTAATATCAAACCTTAAATAACTTTCACTGGGGGGGGTTTGGGGGCCTTGGGAGGGGGGGGGGGGGGGGGGGGGGGGGGGGGGGGGGGGGGGGGGGGGGGGGGGGGGGGGATATTAGGCAAAGATAAATCATTTGTAGATAGAATAATAACTAATTATTATACAAATGTTATTGAGACTAATACACAGTTATTTAAATATAGTAAACCATAAGTTCCATAAACATTCTGGTATGTAATTTGTATGATCCCAACTGTCATATTCGAAATTTTTGGTATTAGTTTGACATCTTCTATTGTCACATTTAGTAGAAATTTTTGGAAATGCTCAACGTTTCTTTTCTGTATAAAATTTTTACTTCATTCTAAAACTCAATAAATTAGACTTTCTTTTCAATTTAATTTTACAAATATAAAATATTCTAAAAAATAATATTTGAGTTTTGCATATATTGATATATGAGTTCTAAATAAGAACAAAGGACATATTGTGTCATATATGACACAATAGCAAAGTAAGCACACTTCAGGAACTAAATGTTTTTTTTCTATTTATTATTTTTTATGTGAATAAATGAATATAGATTTACGGTAAAGATATCACATTTAAAATATGATATTTGCTTTATAAGTATTACAGTATTTGAAAAGATTCTAACACTATTTACACAATCTGTTTTACATAAAGCATCATCAAACCTACATCAAGAAATGGTTTTGTTTATTAACCTCCATTTCTAAAAATAAAACATAAATGAAAAAAAAAAATATCAAAGTGTATATGTGTATTGTTTTGTTTAAATAATTATCAACCAATTAGTGTGTAAAATGATCAGAAATGTTTAATAAATAAGATAAAAGTTATATTTTTATATTTCAAAAATTTTGCAGGAAAATGAAACTACAAAAATGGAAATCTGTCAATGCCTTGGAGAAAGTCGTGTTTTTCTAAGCAGTAAAGACATTTGATTACACCAATTATCTGTTAGCTATCAACCTCTTCAGCCTTTTTAAAATTAATAAATCAATAAAAGCAAGACCACAAAAATTTTGTTATAAAAATGCCACAATAATGTCACTTAAAGTAATGATAAATCAGTGATCTAAAGAGATAGAACTACCATACTATTTCTGAAATAAAAAAGTTATGGCTTTTGTGGAAAGGAACTATGGGAAAATTAATTAAATCAATAGATTAGCACCAAACTATGGGCAAGCAACACTATATGTAGATACTAAATGAAAATTATTTAATACCTTTATCTAAGATCTTAAATATATTGCAAATAAAAGCAATGACCAGAATGTATTGAAATTAAATCTGTTTAGAAATTTGATATAAATATTAACTGTTTGAAGGTAAATTTTGGCTTAAACAAACCAATAGAATGTCAACAACATTTTGACAAGGCAAGATTATGATTGGATAAGAACTGTAAACTAATTATTCTGCCACTAGTCAGCCTAGCAACAACTGAAGAAGAGGGGAGAATAATACCTCTTGAAACATTGTGAATATACTAATTTATTTGATGTGCTATTACTAAAAGTTGAATGTATTTGGAATATTTAAATAAAGTTAAATTTTTCTAAAGACATTCAATACACATATAAGATGATGGAAATAGTCCAATATAAAAATACATCTAGAACACCATCATCACAAACCTTCAGGTAAACACTAATTATTATATCAAATATTTACATAATTTATGAAACCAATAATTAAGACATATTGAAATTAAATCAGTCTACACATTTTAAATAAGTTATACTATAATAAGAAACTAAAAACTGTTTTAAGATTAATTAATAACTAAGCATATATACATTTATTTACATAAACTAATACACAATAATTTGAATATAGTAAATTATAAGTGCTAACAGCTAACGGATTTTTATATGTAAATAATATTACTACATCCCTTGTGCTTATATAAAAGAATACAATAGTATCAATCTGTTATCAAAGCAACTGTACAATTAATTTGTAAATGAATCCACTAAATATAATTATATAAAATATTAAATACATTGTTAATGAAAGTAATGATTGAAGCTTTTTAAAAGCAGTTTAATAACTAATCTTTTAATAATCTGTCCACAAAGTAACACCTGATAATTTAAATATAATAAATTATAACTGCCAATTGATTATTATATGTAAATTGCATTATCACAAATGTTATCCTTAAATAAACAAATAGAATATTATCTATCTATGGCTAAGTAAGACTACAATTATGTAGTATGTAAAAAACACTTAATATTTTTATTTAAGATCTTAAATAGATTGTAAATGAAAGCAATGAGTCAAATAGCTTGAAATTGAATTTACCTAAAAGTTTTAAATCAACTTAATTATAATAGGCAAATATTGTTGACATTTTAAAAATTTAATTTAAACTTCATGTGTGCACATTTTTGACAGTTCCTATTTACCTATTTGGAGCATATTTTAAGCTTTTTTATTTTAATAATTAATAATCAGAAAACAATAAATTCTTACAACAGCTATATAAATATAAATTTTTTTATATACAGAGTGCTGAAAAAGGCTTTTTATGTATATAAAAAATTTAATATTTATATAGCTGTTGTAAGAATTTATTATTTTCTGATTATTATTTTATGGAAGAACAGCATAAAATATTTATTCTTTTCCAATTTAATAATTAAATGTTTATTCTGGATTTTTTTTTCATTTTTAAGTTATTTATTACAAATAGTTTTAAATATTAAAAAAAAACAATTTTGAAAGTAATATTTTGACTTTGCAATTATTAAAAAGTTATAATAAACTAAAATATGTAATTAGGTAATAGATTTTGTTTTATTCTGTTCTTTGGCAATAGAAATGTATTTGGAATAAAATAAAATTTATTTGAACTTCATTTCCATCATTAAAATATTTTTTGCAAAGAATATATGAAACAATGAATTTATGTTTTAAAATTTAAAATTGCACTTATAATCATTTAGAAAATAATAAAATAAAAGAGCTACAATATTTATAAAGGTATTTCTTGTTTTTAGCCAATGACAACTTTCTGCTTTACCCTTTAACTGAATCTTTTAACTTATTTAACAGAGTTAATCTTTGTTTAATTTTTGTACTGGTCCACGACTTAAATCTGAGAACAATATTATTCGTCAGTTTCATTTCCAGTCAGTTTCTATTGTTAAAATATTAATCTAAAATACACAGAATTTTTTTAATTCAGCTTCTAAAAGCTGAATAATTTTAGATTCAAATTGGTTAAATGTAACAAAAAATTAAAAATAATGTTAATAACTGAAGAAAAATATAAGAAAAAATGTTTAAAAAATAGCCAGTGGTAAAACAAAAGAATTATATTTCAACCAATCAGCGGTGGCATTATTCAGTCTATAACTGTCAAAATAATCTACTTTTCTGAAGAGATATCATTTCTCCAAATGTAATTTTCTTATAATTTTTAAAAGTTTTCGAATCAAACTTTACATTTTGATAAAGTAATGTAAAATCTTATTTATGAATGTAAAAAATTACGATAGATATAAGTATTTACTTTAAAATATGAAAGCATACTACATTTCATTTTCAGTTCTGAATTTGTCATTTAGAAAGCCCAATTACAATCAGAAATGATAATTGTTTTTTATTATTGATCATTTTTCCAAACATATTTTTCTTGTAATATTAAAAAATGTTCGAATCAAACTTTATATTTTGATAAAGTAATGTAAAATCTTATTTATGAATGTAAAAAATTACGATAGATATAATTATTTACTTCAAAATACGAATGCGTAAAAGATTTTATTTTGATTTATTTAGAAATGCCTATTATTCAAATTAGAGATGATAGTTATAAACAACTGTTTTCAAAAATGATTATATTCACAAGCTTATTTTTCTTGTAATATTAAACATTTTCTGAATCAAACTTTATATTTCGATAAAGTAATGTAAAATCTTATTTATCAATATAAAAAATTATAATAAATATAATTATTTACATCAAAATCAATTACGAACATGTAGAACATCTTTGTTTAGTTTCTGAATTTGTCCTTTAGAAACACCTACAAGACAATTTCCAGATTTGGTAGGCATTCAATCAGAGAAAAGATACTGTATAGCCAGCAAAAAAAAAATGATTTTTTTTCCAAAATATAATGCTATATGCGGATGTTTTTAGAACTAAAATTTTACATTTTGAATTTCCTATAAAATAAGCCTAAAATAAAGAAATTGTGATCAAAATTGACCAAGAGATGGTGCATGCTACTTTCAAAAACTGTAATTTGTATTTTTGCCCCAATTAAATTAGCTATAGGATCTAAACGAAATAATCACATGAAAGGATAACCAGTTAGCTGTTAGCACATATAAAATTATATTTGGATTATTGTATATTAGCTTGTTTAAAATATTGTGATAATTATTAATTATTATTCAACATTCAAACAATTTATCTTTGTATATTGTAATAAAGTTTATTTAAAACTTCTAGACAGATTTATTTTCAATTTGTTTTAATCAATGTCTTCATTTGCAATCTTTTTAAGATCTCAGATAAAAGTAGTAAGTAGTCTCTATTTATCCCTTAAATATAGTGCTGTTTTGACAACATATTACTTTTATTATGTTAGTTTATTTACATTCAAATATCAGCCTTTTAAGCTAATTGTGCCTACGCTTTGCGAGTGTTAATAATAAATGAATACTTTCTCACCAATACAAGATATAGTATTTATGCAGGAATAAAAGGAATACTCTTATTCCTATGACTCAAATTCTTATATATGAGCAAATCTGAAGTACTGGCAAGTAAAGCGTGAGGATGGAACCATCACTTTAAATTACTATATACAATGTCTAAATGAATGACGTGGGTGAAATTGTCTAGAATTTACTAAATGTCATTCTAACTGAAACTTAATCATATGTAAATAAGCATTTATTTTATATAGCATATGTTTACAATTGTATACATTCAAATATCAGCCTTTTAAGCTAATTGTGCATACGATTTGTGAGTGTTAATAATAAATGAATACTTTCTCACCAATACAAGATATAGTATTTATGCAGGAATAAAAGGAATCCTCTTATTCCTACGACTCAAATGCTTATATATGAGCAAATATGAAGTATTGGCAAGTAAAGTGTGAGGCTAGAACTGTCACTTTAAATTACTATATACGATGTCTGAATGAATGACGCATGCTTCACTTGCCAGTACTTCAGATTTGCTCATATATAAGCATTTGAGTCGTAGGAATAAGAGGATTTCTTTTATTCCTGCATAAATACTATATCTTGTATTGGTGAGAAAGTATTCATTTATTATTGACACTCGCAAAGCGTATGCACAATTAGCTTAAAAGGCTGATATTTGAATGTATACAATTGTAAACATACGCTATATAAAATAAATGCTTATGTTAATTTATATAAGTACAAGGCTTGTGTGATATCATTTTCATATGATAACCATTTAGCCATTGACACTTATATATATTAAAAATAATAATTCAATAAAAAATTTATATATATACTAAAAAGCCTCTTAGTATAAATATAATTTATTCACATACTTTACATATTACCTAGTTCAAACCCAAGCCTGGTAAAAGTTGAATTTTTTTCAAAGTTGAATTAGGCTTAGAATTATTTTTAAGATAGTAGTCAGCTTAAAGCCAGACTAGTTAACTATTTAATATTAATTATACATGTATATCTATGTGACATATAGATATACATGTGTGTATAATTTAGATTGTAAACAAAGTTGTTAATTAATTATTTATTTACTATCTAATATCAGTGATTATTAACTGAGAGTAACTATGATGAAAAAATGCTCAAATATTCACCAGTTGATATTTGATACTTGAGAGTAATGCTTTTATTATTTCTTTATAATGGTCTATTGAAGAGATATTTGCTTTGAAATGAGTTGTTTGAAGAATATTTCTTATTTTATATCAATATACAATTTTTGGATTCATCAAGGTATGTGAATATTTTCTATTACTAATGTGTAATTTTATTGTGATTAAATTTTGCCATCCATAGTCTAGATAAAATAGATGGCAAAATACCTACTGCTGAAAAGCTGGTCTAAAAAAATTGAAAATGTTTTAAATTATTACCTATACTACTAAATACAAACTTTATGTAAAACACATGGTGTAGAAGAATGATTTATTTGTTAATTTTTATTTTTAAATTTAAAAGATTGTGGAATCACTATTTTTACTAGTACAGTTGAATGTTTCTATCTTTGATATCTTCTCAGTTTATTTTATAGCAATGATTTATATATAAATAGATTCTAATATTGTCTAGATGATTATTGTAATCAGCATCCAAAGGCATAAAGTGAATCTTAATAATGATCCTAAATGTTTTATTATATAATAGTGTTTGTTTCTTTTAACACCAATGTATTACTAATAATTACTTTATCCATGGCAAGAAACTTTATAAGTACCACAAAAAGTATAGCCATTATCATTTTATCTAAGATAAAACTGTATTCATTTTTGGATTATTGATTAAAAACTGATTAAGAGTTGTTAAGATAGATTTTAACAATGGTTATTTTTTTATGTAAACCTTAGTAGTAGATATTTTATTTCAATAATAAAAAAATAAAGATATTTACAATTAAGTTTTTTATTTCCTACATAAAAAACAACTATTACAAACATAATAACCAAAAGCAGAACATTATTTTAACAAGTTTCATCATCAATCAGAAAATGTATAAATATTTTACAAAAATCTAAAGATTCAAACCTGCTTGCAATCCATGGATATGTGGGCATAAATAACAACCACAATATTTACTAGTTATTAGGTCTGCATGATTTGGTTACTGATTGTGATATGTATTCTGCCAATATTAAAGAATAATATAGAGAAGCCATTAAAAGTTTTAAAAAGAAACAATGCATTGATAAATATGATAAATCAGCAAAGCTTTACCACTATAAAAATTTGATAAAAGTTATTTCAATCAAAAATAAAAGTTGTCAAATTAAACCAATATATAACTTTTTTAAATATAATCTTTCAAAAATATTGAAATACATGAAATAATCTATAACTAAATCATGTAATAGTTTTATGCGTCTATTTTCTTTACTAAAATCTATTAACAATTGAGAATGGATAATCTATTTCATTACATCATGATAAGTGAGATCCATTAAACTTCATTGATACCATATTCACACTTTTTAAGTGAAAATATTAATTTTAATATATACATACTAAAAGATATAATATGTGTAAACAGTATCTTTCTGATCGTTAGAACTTTTAACCAAATACTCATTTATAAAAACACAAAAAATATATAACTGATCCTTTAGGCATTTTAAACCAAATAACTATTTCACTATATAATTTAGTTAATAGAATGTTGTCACTTTATACTATTCAACAACCACATGATATAACTACGTGATACAATTGTCTCTGCTACAACCCATGCGATTATTACTGTTTTTTTCATCTAGTTGAAGGCAAGTGTTATGTTGTCAAAACGTTTCTATATTTACTTTAATATTATTTTATTAAACACGATTGCTTTGGAAAATGTGTTTTATAAAACATCTTTTGCCCATGAGAACATTCATTTCAACATATATATTGTGATGAATCAGTCTCACGGACAAGATACAGTGTATACATATATATTTAAAGCTTAAAAGAAAAGGTAGAGATTAACAGAGTCAAATAAGATAATTATTTCTAAAACTTGGAATGACAAAAAAAAAAATTGACTGAGGAATAATGTTAATTGATATTTTTGAAAATAATGCATATTATTTAAAGTAAGTTCTAAAAAATAAGATTATTTAATTCATTTTAGTTTATTTAGTCTCTGATTTTGATAAGTCTAAAACAAAATTGTTTTTATTTTTATTTTGGAGTAGATATTAATTATAGAATTCTATTATCTATTTTACTTGGATTAAGTATGTAAAAAAATCTTATTAAACTAATTAGTTTTGATTAATGTAAATAAAAAAAAGGCAATTATTGCCATGGCTTGTTTCTTATTAATTTAGATAAAAATAATTAATTAGGCTGTTTTTAGATTTCTTTCTATGTCTATAAATGGTGAGTACAGATGAACTGATTATTATAAGATTACAACTATTGCAACGTGTTTAAATTATTGGCTTTCTGTTGGTCTCCATGTTGGTTAAGTTTAATCTTTCACAGAAGTAGGAATGCCTTTTTTATTTTGTTTATAATACAATATGTGAGAAGCAGACCACTTGTCTGCAACCCATCAAATTAAAGAAACTAAATGGAATTGAGCGTTGCCATTATTTGCCTTATGTTTACCAAATTATTGATAAATTACAGTACTACAGAAAGCCAAATTATTGAGATATTCCAATGCTATGATCTATACATAAGTCACTTTATATATGCATGAAGCAGACTTAAAAACAGTCTATACGTTGCATATATATTTTCTATGTTTGAGAACTGTACTAAGAGAAAATTGACTAGTATATAAAATATATTGATGTATTATTTCAAATATGAGCTGTTCTTGTAATGAATATCTATTTTTTATTATATTAACTTGCTTTAATAACAAATAACTTTAGAATCACTAAATAAATTATCTGCTAACTAGAAAATAATCTGGGAAAAATCAAAACTGTCCGATTTATTTCTAGAGCATAAAAATTCTGAAGTCTTCTTAAAATTATATTATTTTATTTAAAAAAAAGATTTGTTTAAGATAGATTTAACCAATTTGTTTTTTAATATTAGATGAAACTCTGGATTTTAAATAAATAATATATTTTTAAAATTAATTTAGAATACCCTTTATTGGTACTGTGGTATTAGAGCTGCGACATGAAGAATTATAATTGTTTAATCATTAAATTAATTAAGTTATTAAATCAAAAACATATTTTAAAATCTACATTTTAAAAAAACAATTTAACAAAAAAAATATGAAAAGCATTAATGTGAAGAATAGTTAAAATGCGTGTTTAAATCAAATTGAGTGTGTGTTTGCATGTACATATTCTGCATAATCTATTTTAATAAATTGTACAAGCTTACACCTGCATTTATATATGTAATACATGCGGGATTCGAACTCAGACTTTTACCCGACCTATAACTCCCAGTGCCATCTTATATTGCTGACTCACCTGATCATACACATGTTAAAAAGATAAATAATCACCAATATTCTTATTTCGTGCTAAACCAGCACTCATTAAAGTATGAAGATTGGTTATCTTAATATAAAGCTGAGTACTAATTGTATATATGTATAGAGATGGTAATCTGGACCAACTGATGAGTGCTGGTTTAGCACAAAATATGTATATTGGTGATTATTTATCTTTTCAACATGTGTGTGATCAGATGTGTCAGCAATATAAGATGGCACTGAGAGTTGTAGGTCGTGTGAATGTCTGAGTTTGAATCCCGCATATATTACATATATAAATGCAGGTGTAAGCCTGTACAATGTATTAAATAGATTATGCAGAGTATGCACGTGCAAACACACACTCAATTTGATTTAAACACGCATTTTAACTATTCTTCGCATTAATGCTTTTCATATTTTTTTTTTGTTAAAGTGGTTTTTTTTTTTAATGTAGATTTTAAAATATGTTTTTGATTTAATAACCTAATTAATTTAATGATTAAACGATTATAATTCTTCATGTTGCAGCTCTAATACCACAGTACCCACTTATTTGTATAGAAATTTACCATTTAATCATTTCTCATATATGTAATTAGAGAGATTTGAACAGGATTTTTCAGTTTATTCATCCTCCACTCCATCTCAAGCAGCTGATACACATGACCTCACACATGAGACAAAGATACATAATTCCCATTATATGTATTTTATGCAGAGCCATCACTCATCAGTTGGGACAGATTATAATCCTCCACACACATATACAATCAATGCTCATTTTATATTAAGATAGCAATTCCTCAAACTTTAATGAATAGGCTTCAATCCTCTCACTCTTTCAACTTTTCAACCATTCATTTTATTGAAAAAACTGATGATGGACTGCTCAAAGCCCTTATTGGGTTTAATGTAGTCACACCCATACAGACATTAGATCAAACTAACACCTCATATTATCGGGCCATTGTGTATTTATATCTATCAATAGAAGGATGGGCTGAATGTATACTAAGATGTTTGACTTTTCAATGAAATGGATGGTTGAATAGTTGCAAAGGTGAGAAAATTGAAGCCTGTCCATTAAAGTTTGAGGAATTGCTATCTAATATATACCAATCTCTGACTGCATATATGTGTGGGAGATTATAATCTAACCCAACTCATGAGTGATGGTTCTGAATGAAACACAACATTGGGGATATGTATCTTTTATGAATGGGTGTGATTATGTGTATCAGTTGTGTGGGATGGAGTGGAGGCTTAATAAATTCAAAAATCCTGAGTTTAAATCTTTCTAATTACATGTATAAAAAAACATTCAGTATAAGAAAATTACAGTGTCTTAGAATTACATTTAATCATTTAAATATTGTTAAAATAATATAAATAAACTTTATTAGTTTAATATTATTGGGATTTATGATGTTCAGTATATGTATGTATCTATAAATATTCACATAAGATCAATTACTCTAACTTGGGCCAGTAGATTCACCTAACATAATTAACTTTATAAACATGCTAGGAAAAGCACTGAATATTCTTCCCTTTTCGTAGATCATGAGTTGATATCTGTCCATAACCTTGATTTTTCCACAGCTGATATTGTTTGTTTAGAGCATGATGATAGAAAGATAAAGGAAGCTTTGTCAATCGCCAAAGATATCCATGCCATTAATACAAAAAGACTCCAGTATTTCTCTTTCTAAAAAATGATGCTTATAGCCCCCTCACTTCTCATTAGTATGCAAATTCTCCTTTAAATATTAATTCTATCTTGATACTATTTATTATTCAACACTTAACAGTATTTATGGATGACAACTTCATCCCCTTTCTTTATGCTATGATTATGATATTATATGGTATTGAAAGTACTTAGCTTCAAATAAATTCTTTCATATTTTAAACTCAAGCCTGTTTTGTCATTAAATGTTTTAATATTTGCTTATTCATTACATTATTCCAGCTCTACAGGCTTTATTTTTTTCTAGAATTAGTATTTATTACAAAAATAGAATAATATTTATTGTCTTATATGTGCTTATATATATATAAGTGTATGTGTGTATTATGTAAACTATTTATTTATATACTTTTGTAAATATAATTGCATGAGTTGTCAGTTTATGGAAATAATATCTATTTATAAGTAAAATTCAGTGTGTTATATTTGAATTATGGAGTATTTATCAGATCTTGGATTTTATTTATTATTGTTATTTAATTTATTAATCATTATTTTGAGTTTTCCAGTGTAATTGCTTGTATATTTACAAAAATTAATTTTACATTATATGAATTTATTTTTTGTTCACAACCACATTGATCACGGTCCTTCTGATTCCAAAATTTTCAACAATAGATGTATGTGAACATTCAGTAAACTCTCTCTGTATGTGGATGACGCAAAGATAAAGATCATCTTTAAAGTCCACATATTTCACTTTGTTTTATAGATTTGATAATTAGTTTGTAGATGACTAGTATACTTATAGGATTTGATGATCTAGATCATTGATAAAGATCAGCATTAACATAATTATTCTAAGATTTTTTAATGTTTATTACTGTAATTATTATAGCATTTATATCTGTGCATGTAGTTCAAATATTGATTGCTTTTATATTATGCCCTAAGTTTTATATTGGTTAGATAATGAATAGCCTCATTTACACTTTTAATTCCAATCACAAAAGATGACTGATGACTTGCTAGTGATACCATATTATAACTTATAATCACATATAATAGCTTTCTTTTGCTTATATTCATTGATAAAGTTTTTGTGGTGCTTTTGATGATGATGATTACCATCACCTCTTATATTATTACAATATATTTAATAAACTAATAGCGCTTACAAATTATATGCTATTTTATTCATTACTACATTGATGGAAAAAATATCTAATGTCTGCGTGTTTCTTACTCAAAACGTTTTTTTCTCAATTCCTTTTTTAAAAAAAAGCTTATTTCCACAATCAAGCATTTTATACATGAGTGTGTAAAATCCATTTTCATTGATAAATACGGTTTTATTCTATATAATTCATTTTTTACTAATTATTTTTGAAAGGATATGTTTTTAAATTAGAAATCTGAATTTTGACGAAACTTTTATTTTTTTGGACAAATGATTTTTTTTTAACCATTGACAAATACCTTCGATGTGCAGAGATTACATAAGTGGAAACGAATTCTTTAGATTTTAGTGGAGTTGATGTGTTGATGAGATCATAGTTGAAATCTAGTCGCTTAAGGATTGTAGTACTTTTGTTGTTTTTCTAATTAACAAAAAAGATTTTGGGAAATAATTTGTTAATTTTGTAGCCTGCAGATAGGTATTTATTCGTTTTACTTAAAGTATAAGCATTATAGATGGAATAATGTTCCATCTTTTATCACTCTTGATTTTCAGCTATGCCGGCATATGAAAACTTATAAAAAAAAGGACTAGCTATTCTATATTACATTTGCGGTCGTTTGAGTGTTATTTATCCACAGCTTATTTACAATGAAATTAATAAGTTACATATATCTCCGCTAAAATGAATCTAAAATTCAGTTTTGATGCAAGTCATTTTGGATGACACTTCTGAACTCGAAATTCAGCTATATTTAAGGAGTTATCGATATCAAGTGAAAAATATATACATACGTGTGTGTACATGTATAAGAAGTTTAATTATATTAAGGTTAAGTTTACAGCTATATAGAATAAAATAAATCCTAGATATGATATAGAATAAAATATCTTTATATAACAACAAAATAATATATGACAATAGCTATGTTATAATCATAACATAAAAAAAGCTCTTTTCGGCAGTTTTTAATTTTTGACCTTTTCAAACTGTAATATGATCATATAATCATAATATAAAAATTGCCGAAAAGAGCTTTTTTATGTTATGATTTTATGATTATATTACAGCTATTGTCATATATTATTTTGTTGTTATATAAATATATTTTATTCTACATCATATCTAGGATTTATTTTAAATTTGCAAAAGCAACATAAAGGATTTATTTAGTTCCTCGTATTTTAGAATAAAATAAATAACAAATCCTATTTCATTAAAGATATTATGATAAAATTTGATTTCAAAAATACATCTAATAAACAACTTAACTGCAGCCATAATTTAATAAACTTTGGCGCTATACATGCCTAACGTTTGTTCGGAATTTGAAAAATGAGAGATAAAGATTAATTTTTCAATACCCTGTGTGATTTGATGCGGAAGTGAGAAAGAGAGAGAGAGAGAGCGAGACTCTAGAGCTTAAGGTCTATGACTTGTAGACTAGATAACCTGCACGGTTAGATTTAGTGATAAATGACATTCTGAAACTCAGTGTCATTGAATTGCTTTTCAGTTCTGTGACTTCCGGGGCTCGAATGTCTTAAGAACTCGGCAATAAACTCCTTGGATTATTATTATTTTATTTAACAGTATTAAAATTATGCTAAAAAAAACTCGTAAAATTTAAATGTTATTTAATGAAGGCAATACTGGTTAAACTCTTTTTATTTTTTTTTATTAAAGATAGTTCTTAAATAGATATACATATACAAAGGAAAAAATAACCCAATATATTGTTTTACTTTAATATTGTTTTTCCTTTTCAAGAAAAGTTATTGAAGAAGCTTAGATCTAATAATATAGGATGACTTTTGACTTTATTCTTGAAAAAGATAATGAGTTCATAAGAAGGTGTTTCCTGGAAACATGTAATTAAATAATAAATCAAGTAATCCCTATACCGTTATAACTCGCACGAATGCACACATCTATAGATAAAACCGTCGTAAAAAATTACGGTAATAAATATTTTTATCCTAATTTATTATGTTATTTTCGAATTAATAAATTTTATATACGGCATGTGAACGTCATTGAGTTGTTCTTTTTTTAAATCTATGTATCATCATCATCGTCAACCATTATCAATCCATTGCAAGATAAAGATCTCTCGAAGTTCAACCACCCATGCACAGTCTCTTATTTTATCCATCCATCTCACATGTGGTATCACTCTGGGTCTTTTAAAATATTTTGGAATCTAGTTTAAGATTTCAAATGTCCACTCATTATAATTTCTTCTAGCAATATGTCCAGCCCAACTCCATTTTAGCCGTTTAATTATTTCAACGATGTGAATAATATCTGTTGCTTCTCTTACCATGTATTGCATTTTTGATTTCTTTTTGCTCCCCCTAACATGCATTTCTCCATACTTCTTTGAGTGATCTGAAGTATCTGTATTGCTCTTCTATTAAGTGCCTAAGTCTCAAATCCATAAGTAAGAACAAGTAAAATACAATTTATTAAAAACCTTTCTTTTCAAATACATAGGCATATTTCCTTTTAATATTGAGTTATTTCTACCAGAAGAACTCCAACCAATTTTAATTCAATGATTAATTTTATCATTATGTTTCCATATGTAGTAATAATCTGGCCAAGGTATTTGTAGTTGTTAACTTCTAACTCAACATAATCAGTCTTTATTTTTATCTTTTGAGAAAATCCCTTTAACATTACTTTAGTCTTTTCAACATTTACCTTTAGTCTTACTTTCTTATTTTCATCTGATAACTCCTGCAACATTTCCTGAAGTTCTGAAGCATTATTTGCAAAAATAACTACACCATCTGCAAAATTTAATGATAATTTCTATTTACTTTTACTTCTTTAGCTTTCCATATTAATCAACAAAATACTTGTTGCAGCACTACTGAAAAAAGTTTTGGAGATATGGAATCATCCTGTCTTACACCTTTTTATTATTAATCTTCCTAGTATCATTATATAATCTAATTGTTGCTGCTGTATTTGTATAAGTATTCTTCAGAATATAACAATATCCTGGGTCTAAACCTTGATGAGATCTAATGCTCAAATCATTAAAGAAATCCTTATAGAATCAAATGCCTTTTCATAATCTACAAATCCAATGCATAATGGCATCTCATATTTATTGGTCCTTTCTATAGGTTCTCCAAATACTTGGATATGATATAGTGTACTAAAACCACTTTTAAATCCAGCCTTTTGGTTTGTTGAAATCTAATGTTCTCTGTAGATGGGTTGTAATTATCTTGTAAAAATTTTGTATAAAACTGATAAAAGACTGACAGGTTTATAGTTTCTAATATCTTCTTTATCACCTTTTAAAAATACTAATATTAATAATGTATTCTTCCATTCATCTGGTACATCTTTATCATTTAGACATTTGGTATATAACTTTGCCAACATTTTTTCTATTTTTTCATTTGCTTCTTTTAATGTTGATTATAATTCCATCATTACCTGAAGTTTTTCTCTTCTTCATAAATTTAATTGCATGTCACATCTTTATTTAACATCCTGGACAATTCAGAAAAAATAATAGATGTAGGAGGTACTTGTTTTTATTACTTTATAATTCTTGATAGAATTCTTGTATCCACTTCATGATGTCATCTCTTCTTTTAATCATAGTTTTATCTTTTTTCAATATTGCAGATATAAGTTTTCTACCAATACCAAAATGTTGTCTTACATGATTAAGACTTTAATTTTCTTTTACAGCTGTCCTTGGTAGTTCACAATTATATTTTCTTACATTATTATTAACTTTTTTCTCACAATTTTATAAAATTTAAGCTATTCAGTCCTTCTTAATGCATCACTTTGAAATAAAATCATATTCATTCTTTTCTTCATAAATTCTCTAATCTCAGTAGAAATTTTATTGATAAATGGCTGCTTTTTGTCTACCAGATATCTTTGTTGCAGTTTTTAAAAGTGTATCAGTTATTTTCCTATTAATTTCATTCAAATCTGAATCATGTTCAAAATCTACTAATACTTGAAAACGATATGCAAGTTTTAATTTAATTAGGAAGAATGTTTCTGAAGAGAGGAATAACAACTGCAAATATTGTTTTCCTTGATAATTTTTGTCTCTCTAGTTTTGCATTAACAATATTTTACATCTTATTAATCGATGATCACTTCCTGCATTGAATTTACTAAGGGCATTACAATCTTGAAATAAGTATTTTCTGTTAAACAAATATAATCCAATTCTGTTTTACCTTCATTTGGATGCTTCCATATCCATTTATTTTTAACATTTTTTGTTAAAAAAGAATTCATAATATAAAGTTTTTCTTTTTCTGCAAACTCCACAAATCTAAGACCTCTCTCATTTCTATTACCATAACCAAATTTACATACAACACTTTCATCTTTCATTTGTTTACTAGTTCTAGTATTAAAGTCTCCCATATCAATTTTAAAATGTTGTTTAATCTGATCAAAAGCCTTTGTACATCCATATAAATATATTCTATTACTTCATCACTATGAGAACTTGTTGGGGCATAAACCTGAATTATTTAAATTTGGTATCTGCTATTAAGTTTAACAACTAATCTTGTCACTTTGTCCGATACACCATCAATCTCCACAATGTTGTTCTTCCACTTTTTATTTACAATGAATCCTACTCCACTTGTAGTTCCAATGTTTATGCCTTTATAATAGAATGGAATGTCCAGTTTTTAAATCAATTGTCTCTTCACCTTTTCTTCTAACTTTACAAAGTTCAATAATGTTCCATTTAATGCAAGACAGTTCTTCTTCTAATTCTTGAAATCTTCCTTCACTTGAAAGTGATCTGCAGTTGTAAGTACCCAAGTAAAGAGTCATCAAATAGCAGCCAGGGTCCACAATCAGGGGATTCTTAGCACCCTCCACCTTCAGCCACCAAACACTGCCTTGATTGATGACTTTACAGCATCCTGGGAATAAAGACCATTATTTATTTTTGTCTGTCATGATTGCATATATCTATTAGAAAAAAAATCATTCACACACACATTTGTTCTGCTTTATCTGGCAACTGAAAAGAAAAAGCATGGTGTTGCTTGAGTTTAAACTCACAGGTAAAAAGCCAATAAACTCACCATGATAGGTAATGCGTGTTGTTGAGCAACCCATCCATGTTCGTATACTCTATATGAATAATCACATAGAAATAATAGCTGCAACGACAATAACGTATGGAGTGGACATCATAAATATGCCCTGCTCGGTTTCTTTAAGGCCTCCAAGAGGAAACAAATGGTCTCCTTTCAGTTAATATCAAACTCTTTTCTGCAGCCGTGTATATATTAAATTAAAGTCAAGAATTCCACGAGAGAAATATGATAAATACAGTTTCGAGTTGATCGGTATATAAATTGTTCGTTATTAGTAGAAAATCATTACTGTTTCCATCGGATTTCACCTATAATGTTCGATCTTATGCTATTATTTTATATTTCTATTCACAGTGGTTGGTTTAAATCTATCTATAATTAAAATAAACTTAAATCTTTATCAGTATATATCCCTTTCTGCTTTAACTTTATTGTGATTCATGCCCCTTTCGGCTACAGTTTAAGTAGGACTAAACATTGTTTTAAACTTTTTTTTAATGGCAAATATATATATTCTATGAATAAAGCGATTAATCTTTTGGATGTTTTTAACGTTTTTATTGGAGCACATATTTTGAACACAATGCTAGTTAATATATATATATCCTCAAAATCAATGTATATAATATATATTAATTAAAGACAGACTTTTGTCATTCAAAAATTGTTTTAGATTTTAAAAGGAAAACGCACACACATATTTTATAAAGCTTATCTATTCATCTTTGAATATCCGTATATAGAGATAGTTATGTGTAAATATGATTGTATATTTAGGCAGAATTCTAAATATTAGAAAGAAAAAAAACTTTAATTATTAGATAACTTTTAAAATATGAATTAAAATTTTAATGATCTTTATACACATGATAATTTAATGAAAAATAATTTTACCTGAAACCCATACTTGAAATTTTCTTACAATGAATGATTTTAAAATTTAGGAAGTGTTTATTTATATATAATTTCCGTATGATGACAAACTGACAATTAAAATAATGATTTCCTCGTGGCTTAAAAATTCAATTAGGTGTTATCACGATTTTTTTAATTAATTCTATCTCCTCCGAATTTTGCGAAACCGTTTCATCTTTATTTTGTTGTTGTTGTTTTATCCAATAGCTGATTTAATGTAACTATCTACTTATAAATCAGGTTTTCTTATTTTATTTTTTATGACAATAATTTAATGCGCGTTCATTGACTTATTTATTGCAGCTATATTTATACTGTATATATGTAGTAATTAATATTCATATGATAATATTGATTACGTTTGGGTTTTTCATTATGTGATAATTTTATTTGTTAAATACTATCAATAATAAATAACATTATAAAGTCAGGAATTGATTGAGATATGACCAGTAGGAAGAAGATAATTGTTTACAATAAGTATTGTAGTTTTAAAATTTATCATAAAGTATTCAGTGGATTAACCGTTCAATAAATTACACATAACAAGCCCTCACTGACTTTGAATTAATACTAAAAATTCAAATATACCACTACTAAGTTTCCAGTGATCGTTTCATGATTAACAAACAAGTTTAAATATACCACTAGTAAGTTCCAACATGGCCGTTTTATGATTTACAAATTTCACTTTTGGTTGACTGCAGTACCTTCGGATCAATAACATATTACTCCATAGCATAATGTATGTATGCTTTATAACTATTTTTTCTAATATATGATATGTAAAAGAGAACGCTTTTGTACATTACATTAAAACATGGCCAAATAGTTATTCGGACATGTAAGAAATTATTAATATTCCTGTACAGTTACAGTCACTACATCATTCTCATGCAAGGTGGGGATTGGGAAGTGTAGTGAAAATTATTGAGATATCTAAATTCTTAATATTTTTGTACTGAAATTGTACATTAACACCACTGACATAAATGATAGGGACTGTTTTGTATCAGCTTTGTATGGGAGTAGTGTTGTAAAAATTAGACCACAGAAATATTATTCATTAAATGGATATTCTCTAGTCTAATGGATGCCCAAATAAAAATTATTAATATAAGTGGTTTATGTCAAAATTGTGAGGGCAATAAGTTTGACATTTATCAATTAAATTGTAGAAATAACTATCTAGGTACATTGAACAATGATAGATATGTGTAAGAGATTGTGATCTGAGCCAACTAATGAATGCTACTGGGCCAGCATGAAATATGCATCTTGGGAATCATATATCTTTTTCACAGTCTTTGGCCAAATGTGTATGATTACATACCTCCATATGGTGTGAAAAGTCTTTTAGAAACCAGTCCTTATTTGTGGGAGAATGATGTAGTAAAAATTACACTATAGCAATATAACTCATTAAGCAGATAATCTCTAGTTTAATAAATGACTAATAGAAATTATTAATATCTAAAAAATGTTAGAAGTCAAGCATTGGTAGCTGAGAGGGCAGCACAGCTGCTTTGCAAGCAAGTAGTTGCTTGCAGACAGTTCTAGTGGGTTTTCTCCCTGGCCTATGCTTTGACATATGGAAAAAAAATGCTTGAAATTATTTTGAAGAAGCTAAAATTTTGGGTGGTTATCTTTGATATGATATCAGAGTAGATAAAAGCTTATCGCATGTGGATTTATTGACTAGATAATTTGCACTTTATTTTGTGCGTAATTTGTTTATAATAAATTAGTTCAATCATTTGTTTAGCTATATATATATATATATATATATTGAAACAGATATACTGTTCCACATATATATTCAAAAGATCCCCCACATTCAAAAAAGATTAGCATGATTTGCAATGAAAAAAGATAAAATAATTAGTAAGGCACAATGCTCCAGGCAAGGAAACATTAAAATTAATTGGAATTCGAAAACACATAGCCAGATAATTAAAAATGGTCTTCTACCACCAAAAAGAATAGCCAATGAGCTGGGGGAAATGGCACAAATATGGACGAAAACATACCACCAACACCAATTGAAGCAGGCATCCTGTAAAGAGAATCCATTCTGATAAGCAGAAAGAGTATCAATAGGTTGAAAAATTTGGATTATCAGACAGAGAGAATAGTTTTTATTATTATCAGTAAAGTAGTTTTCCTTTTTAGAAGTCATATTGGATAAAACAAGCAGAGAAAGTACAAAATATTTGAAAAATTTGTATTATCAGAGAGTGTTTAATTTTGTCAGTTTTACTAAGTAAAGCAAGACAGAAAAATCAAAACTTAACCATGAAGAAACAATTTAACATGGGTAGTTGACCTGCTTTTTTCTCTCCATTCATGATCATGAAGTAAGCTCCAGCCTGTCTACTGTGCCATTCATTAAGCCCCCCATTGCTATTGAAAGAGAACAAGTAAAAAGGTAAGAATTAAAAAATAGTAGCAATTCAATTATTAATGCTATGATAAAAATTTTAATTAAAGAAAAAAAAAATGGAGAAATATGAAAACGTCAATTGTGTTCTATATTTCAAATTATAAAAGAAACTGCTAATAAATTTATGTATAAAAATATACATCGCAGCAGACCAAGTAAATATTTATGTTAGAATAATTAAATGCTGTATAAATCATAAATGCTTAACTGCATATTACTTCTATCTAAATCAAATAATAAAGTTTATGTGTATGAATATACCTCTATATTTGACTAAATTATAAATGCTCAACTGCATATTACTTATATCTAAATCAAATAATAAAGTTTATGTGTATAAATATACCTCTATATTTGACTAAATTATAAATGCTTCACAAACCTAGAATTGCTGAGTTTAAGTGTTTACCAACTGGTAATAATCCTCAATATAATGAAATGCTGTATAAATCATAACTGTTTGACTGCATATACTTTATTAGAAGCACTTGCAAAGGATTATTGATAAACAAACTGCTTTTAAACTTCTTCTCATAAGTGAACTGAAAATAAATCTTCACACATGGAGACATATGGATTTGGAATGAACTATTGTTAAATAAAATTGTTGTTACTTAAAATTAATTTTAGTTATCCAGTTGTTCAATTCTATATTTTTTTATTGCATCACTCATCATTCAGTGCACTTGTTCATGAGAATCTCATGCCTCCTGAGCTATGTCTGGCATAACTAGACCTAAGTAAGTCAGGTTGTAGTGAGATGGAACTCTAGTGGCACCGTTTGGAAAACCAAACACAGAAATGTCTAGATGCTTCCAGTCTCTATGGTGCTACATCCTCTGATGAGCAGGAAATATTGTTGTAGGGGGGGTTAACATCTGCATTGGGGAATGCCAATTGATAGTTCCTTCCTGCAACATGCTCATCAGGAAATTGTTACAACCGAGGTAATAAAGTGATTATATGGTGGTCCGGTTACATTTGTCACCCTACTGTGAGGTCTTATCTAGCTAGCCTATCCATAGGCATAAGACAGCTAGAAATGAGTAATAAGAAAAAGAAGAAATGGAAAAGGCATAAGCAGATCACAATTCTGTGATGTGAACAGTGCATGTGATGCAGTGATGTGATTTATTCAAAAAGGATGATAAAAATGAATGGCATAAATGGTAGATACAGAAGAAAACAGGCATAACGAAGACTTGGGAGTTAAATCATGGTATGGATGGAGAGAGAAGTTTACTATGCCAGAAAACAAAGGAAAAATGGTGAACATAGAAACTCAGAAAACAGAAAAGATAGCCATGTTAGCCCAGTTAATGGAAATGATAAAAGAAGACAACAAGAAAATAGATAAACAAAGAGAAGAAGACCGTAAACAAAGAGAAGAAGAGCATAGACAAAGAGATAAACAAAGAGAAGAGCATAGACAAAGATATAAACAAAGAGAAGACCATAAACAAAGAGAAGAAGAGCATAGACAAAGAGATAAACAAAGAGATAAAGAATGTAGACAAAGAGATAAACAAAGAGAAGAAGAACATAGACAAAGAGATGAACAAAGAGAAGAGTATAAAAAACAAATCAGAGAAATAATTGAAATCCAAAATGAAAATTTCAACCAGTTAATAAAAGAAATAACTCAGTCTAAAAAATTGGTTGAGGAAAAAAAAATTCAAAAAAATGAGACAGCTGAAGAATTTCATGAAACTATTCCAACTCAATCAACACTAATAATCAAAACTGATGAAAATGAATCTAATAAAGCAAAATTAAAATCTTCTGATCTTCAAGAAAATTAAAAACATGAAAATGAACATAATCAAAAACTTAATTCTCATATAACTAAGGAACTGTCCAATATAGAAGAAAATATTTTAGAAAAATTGTCTGATATATGCTCTGAAACAGCAACAGAGGTAGAAAGAGAAACCATAAATATGAAAGAAAAGTGTGTTAGTTTTCAGCCATATATAGAAAACATAAACAAAAGCTCAATAAACTCAAATCAAAAACTGAGTAGAAAAAAGAAGATACAAAGATAGTTATTAAAAATATACTTGCTGATGCAGGAAAAGAAAACAAAAAAGAGTCTGAAAACTCAGGATTTATAGATGTAAAAAAAAGTAAGCAACAAGAAACTTTTACAAATAACAAAAAAATGAAAAAAATAATTGCTAGGGCAGAAGAACTATTCAAAAATAAACCTTGTATTTATATCTAAAAATGAAGTACCACCATGGAAGAGGAACAAGAGAAAAACCACAGATGGTTTTCATGGTCCATACCAGACCCATGTAATTAGAAGATCAAATAGTAACAAGGATCTACAAAGACAATATGGAAGTGGAGAAGCAAGCCACCACAGGGATATTGAGCATGAAAAATTCGCAACAAAAATATGATCCAGAAGTGTGTCACCTCATAGTACAGAAGAGGATTATAGGAGAACTGATCATGGTCACCAGTCTCCCAAGCCAGATTGCAGTTATAATTTGGAACAATAAAATAGAGATAGCTGATGGAAGAAGTTTTTGAGTGGGATGTAGTGATGCATGAATTTGTGTTTTTCATGCCGAGGTGAGTGGATGATTATGCGGAGCTGCTTGGATGCATTGTTTTTATGATATGCCGAAGTATATGCTCGGCACTATCCCAACCTGGATGTTGAGCTCTGAGAGTAGTCCAGTGGTGTGTATATATAGGCCTTAGTCTCATGAATAGACCAAATGAATAAGCCTCTAAGACTCACAGAAGCTGAGCAGGGCTGGCTCAGTGCCAAATTTTTTCTGGCTCCTACCCTTAGTTGGATGATCCCTCTAGGTACAAGAGAGGTAGTGCTTAAAATGGGATATTTTTTGTGACATCATGGGGCAGTGTGTACTAGTAGTTTGTGCTTGGTTATCTATTTATTCTGGCATTGGAGGCTATAGTTCATGTATTCACTTTTCCAGCTTATCTTACCCATTTCATCAGCATATCTAAAACCAGAAGAGATGCAGTAAGGAGAAATGATGTGTATAGTATGTGGAATAAAATCATACTTTCAGGCGATTTCATCCCAAAATTTGGTGGGGGGGGGAAGTAATAAAACAGATATACTGTTCCATGTATATATTCAAAAGATTCCCTCCCCTCCATTTAAAAAAGAATAGCATGATTTGCAATGAAAAAAGATAAGCTTATTTTTTATTTCAGAAAATAATTAGTAAGGCAAATTGCTCCAGGCAAGGAAACATTAAAATTAATTGGAATTCAAAAACACATAGCCAGATAATTAAAAATGGTCTTCTATCACCAAAAAGAACAGCCAATGAACTGGGAGAAATGGCATGAACATGGATGAAAACATACCACCAACACCAATCGAAGCAGGCATCATGTAAAGAGAATCCATTCTGATAAGCAGAATAAGTATAAATAGGTTGAAAAATTTGGATTACCAGACAGAGAGAATAGTTTTTATTATTATCAGTTAAGTAGTTTTCCTTTTTAGAAGTCATATTGGATAAAACAAGCAGAGAAAGTACAAAATATTTGAAAAATTTGGATTATCAGAGAGTGTTTATTTTTATTAGTTTTACTAAGTAAAGCAAGACAGCAAAATCAAAACTTAACCATGAAAAAACAATTTAACATGGGTGGTTGACCTGTTTTTTTTACTCCATCCATGATCATGAAATAAGCTCCAGCATCTCTACTGTGCCATTCATTGGTATTGTAAGAGAACAACAAGTAAAAAGGCAAGAATTAAAAAATAGTAGCAATTCAATTATTAATGCTATGATAAAATTTTTAATTAAAGAAAAAAATTAATGGAGAAATACGAAAATATCAATTATGTTCTATATTTCAAATTATAAAAGAAACTGCTAATGAATTTATGTTTAAAAATATACGTTTGCAGCAGACCAAGTAAATATTTATGTTAGAATAATTAAATGCTGTATAAATCATAAATGCTTAACTTCATATTACTTCTATCTGGATAATATAATAAAGTTTATGTGTATGAATATACCTATATATATGACTAAATTATAAATGCTCAACTGCATATTACTTATATCTAAATCAAATAATAAAGTTTATGTGTATGAATATACCTCTATATTTGACTAAATTATAAATGCTCAACTCATATTACTTATATCTAAATCAAATAATAAAGTTTATGTGTATGAATATACCTCTATATTTGACTAAAAGATAAATGCTTCACAAACCTAGAATTGCTGAGTTTAAGTGTTTACCAACTAGTAATAATCCTCAATATAATGAAATGCTGCATAAATCTGAAATGCTGCATATATCATAGCTGCTTGACTGCATATACTTTATTAGAAGGACTTGCAAATGGATTATTGATAAACAAACTGCTTTTAAACTTCTTCTCATAAATGAACTGAAAATAAATCTTCACACATGGAGACATATGGACTTGAAAATGAATTATTGTTAAACAAACTGCTTTTAAACTTCTCATAAGTGAACTGAAATAAATCTTCACACATGGATACATATGGACTTGGAATAAATTATTGTTAAATAAAATTGTTGTTACTTAAAATTAATTTTAGTTATCCAGTTGTTCAATTCTATATTTTTTTATTGCATCACTTGTCATTCAGTGCACTTGTTCATGAGAATCTCATGCCTCCTGAGCTATGTCTGGCATAACTAGACCTAAGTAAGTCAGGTTGTAGTGAGATGGAACTCTAGTGGCGCTGTTTGGAAAACCAAACACAGAAATGTCTAGATGCTTCCAGTCTCTATGGTGCTACACCCTCTGATGAGCAGGAAATATTGTTGTAGGGGGGGGGGGTTTAACATCTGCATTGGGGAATGCCAATTGATAGTTTTTTCCTGCAACATGCTCATCAGGAAATTGTTACAACCAAGGTAATCAAGGGGTTGTATGGTGGTCCAGTTACAATATATATATATTATACTGGTCGAAAAACACACATCAATCCAACAAACCCCTGAACATAGGTAAAGTATCTCGAGTCTGACCACGTACAAGATATATAAATGAGGTACATCGTGGATTCTGCCCTATTTACCTATATCCCCAGGTCAAAGATCTAATCAATAGCCTTTCTCGATTGATACGATCAAATTCCTTTACTTTCACTGTGCAGGCAGCTGGTTCTTAAAGCATGAGATTCAATTTTATTACATTTAAATGACAACTTGGGTGATTGGTTGATAGATATTTTTAAAAATCAAAATTTATTTAAAATAAAAGTAAATAAAATGATTCGAGAACACTGGAAGTTTGTTTTAGTTATATATATATATATATTTAAAAATCATTTATCATTTTACATTAGTTTAACACAAGCTCTTTAAAAAAAAAAAAATACAATCTTTAACTGATCTTTTATAAATCATATAAATTCTTGAAGAATTTATATTAGTGGTTATCTTTTACATTGTTTAGTTTGTAAAATTTATTTAGTGAAGTTTATACACGTTTACTTTGTTTACATTTATTCTCCTTTTAAAATAACAAAAATTATTTTATAATTAAATGATCACGGATTTTAAAATCCCCGTGCACATTTAGTACAAGCTGGTAATATAGTGGTAGGTTTAAACATCTGCCTAACACACATATATAAGAATGACTATTTAATGAATTCTTTATACAAGATTTAAAAAAAAAACATTTCTATTGAAAAAAAAAACCATTAATTGAATAGACGATTATAAGAAGACTAATTTGACGTCTTTCTCCACTAACAGATAAAAAAATTGATTTCATTTCTCTTTAAAAAAAAATAATAATTTAGATTTTTCAATAACTAATGTTTTATGACATTAGTGGACCTTGCTGGCATAGCTATAAATAACTTTGAAACTGTAAATGGTTATAATAAAAAAAATAGATCAGTTATTTATCAAAGCAAACAAGTCACTTTAGTTGGACTTACAACTAAAATCATACCTATAATAAAATATAATGTGAATTAGCCAAAACCAAATGATTTTAACTAATTACGAAAACAAATAAAAGAGTTGATTACTCAAATCGAAGATCCTTTTGTAGAATCAATTCCCTATGGCTTATGTATTAGATAGGCAAAATAAAAACAAAATAATATCGGGTTAATAAATATACCAATGCAAAAGGAGAGAAGAAATGTAAGTAAGAACATACGGGCCGGATTACGAACACTCGTATGCCTATTCCAACGAAAAATGAAAGGGAAATCGATATGTCCACAAGTTGTGTCCATATATCGATAGGAGATAGGACTTACAAAGAGCCCTCATATTTGCCTCTATGAATTCTGCTGACAAACCAACTCTATCTCATCCACGCTGTCTGATTCACAGGCATATGCAAAAAATGGAAACTAACTCCAAATCACCAAATCAATGACCGTTTAGGTCTGTTCATGAGACTCCAAGCATTCTTTATTAACCTGAGATTTTATAATTATTAAATAGGAATGAATTATAATTAAATAGCCTTAAAATGATATAATACTGCATAGAGACCAACCTGCGTAACCAACTATTTTATATAAATATTTAACTACAAGAAAAAAAAAACATACATGTAGAAATAAGTCAATTTAATTCTTGAAAAAATCCCCCTTTCCCTCTTTCCTAACTTAAAAAAAAGGCAAGATAATTAACTGATGCTATCCAGTGGTGCTGTTACTAGGTCAAAAATCTATAGCATATTTTATTCTGTTTTGAATTACAGAAATGTCAAATAATAGAATCCCATTCTGGGAAATCTATAATAAAACTGTTTAAAGAAAATATGGTAAGCTTGATTTTGAAATACATATATATTCGACATAACTTCACTTGCGAAATAAAATAGATCAAGATTATTTTATTCTTAAAATCAAATCGTTCTTTGTTAAAATTCCCTATCCCTAATAAAACATAATTTGCTCTCTTAGCAAATTATGTTCTTTGGACCACCACGAGTGAAGTTTGTCCAAAAAAAAAAAAATCAAAGCATAAAAATCCCATATTTTAATTAATAAACAAATAAATAAATATTTTCATATTCAACAATTAAAAATATTAAAAATTGTTGTGAGCTTGAGTTATTAAAAAGAAAACATTATAAATAATTTAAAAGAAAACGGTTAAAGAGACAGTAAAAAAGATTCTTAATAACATTAACTTTTGACATCTTTTTTTTAAGCTTTACAAAACTACATTTATATTCTAATGGTAATTTTTAAAATCTTGACAACAGGATTTAAGCTTTTCGGCATTTTACCTGGAGTTCCCCGGTATGAGTGCATGAGCGAACGTTGATGGCTGGTGGCATTTGAAGGCAGGTTCTGGCAGCAACATAATGGAATATTTCAAGTCTCAGGAAGGAAAGAGTGGTGATTTGCCCTTTTTACTCCTCGATCATTATGGCATGCTTTCTACAATTCTTTTCTGTCTGTTTTCTCTCTGGTCTCTGGTCTCTCTCTGTTCTCAAAAAAAAGGTCCACTATTTATTACTTCCTGCTGCCTCAGGCAATCTTCTTTTAGAAACAATAGAAATTGTTTTTATTCTAATTTTAGAAAGTTTGTACCTCGATAAGGATCGATATATTTCAATATAATTTTATGTTAGTTTTTAATTTAGATAACAATGTAGAATCTCTACTAATTAATGGATAGAGATTCCACAGTGAATAGATTTTGGTAATTTATCAATGCTTTTAATTTAAAACATTTATTTTAAACTTCTTATCGAGGTACAAATCTTTCAGAAAAGGCCATCTTGGATTCTTGAACTAAAAATAAAGCATTTCAAACACCTATATATCTAAAATATATAAAAAAATTCAAAGTTAATTATTTGAATTTTTTTTTTTTAATAATAAAAATAGAATAACAGTGAGTTAGTACAATTATATATATATGATCCAAAATAAATTTTAGGATTTATTCAGGATAGTTAAAAAGATATTAAAATATATTTTTTAGAATAATAAAACATAAGCAAATGTTAGTAAAATTAATAATTAGGTGGGTCAGACTGTGAAACAGAAAATCTGAATCAGATTTACCATTTCAATATATATATATATATATGAAAAACAAAAACAAGTTATAATCACGTAACTTGCTATCACTTGTATTTATGATCAATAGATGGCATTTTACCAAAACCACCGAACAAGTGTATATTTATTTACATAAACATCAAAAGAGTCAGAATTCACTATCTCTTTCATTTGCCCACCCTCAGATCAGCTGATTTCAATCTAATTTGCTATCATCAGTGAGTGATAAAGCTAGAAACTAGATCTAAACACTGACTCCAAGTGTTTATGCAAAAAGTTTCTATCAGTTTGCAAGTGTGAATTTTTCAGACTTGTAAAGTCTTCAAACCCAGCCTAACAAGCCAGATAGCTACATGGGTCTGATCTCAGTTCAGTTTCACCACATAGTCAAAGCCTTTGCAATATATATCATTGCAAAAACCTTTAAAGGTACATTTATGAAAAACAAAAACAAGTTATAATCACACAACTTGCTATCACTTGTATTTATGATCAATAGATGGTGTTTTACCGAAACCACCGAACAAGTGTATATTTATTTACATAAACGTCAAAAGAGTCAGAATTCACTATCTCTTTCATTTGCCCACTCTCAGATCAGCTGATTTCAAGCTAATTTGCTATAATCAGTGATGGATAGAGCTAGAAACTAGATCTAAACACTGACTCCAAGCATTTATGCAAAAAGTTTCTATCAGTTTGCAAGCGTGAATTTTTCAGACTTGTAAAGTCGTCAAACCCAGCCTAACAAGCCAGATAGCTACATGGGTCTGACCTCAGTTCAGTGTCACCACATAGTCAAAGCCTCTGCAATATATATCATTGCAAAAACCTTTAAAAGTCTGAAAAATTCATGCTTGCAAACTGATAGAAACTTTTTTGCATAAATGCTTGGAGTCAGTGTTTAGATCTAGTTTCTAGCTCTATCCTTCACTGATGATAGCAAATTAGCTTGAAATCAGCTGATCTGAGGGTGGGAAAATGAAAGAGATAGTGAATTCTGACTCTTTAGATGTTTATGTAAATAAATATACACTTGTTCGGTGGTTTTGGTAAAACGCCATCTATTGATCATAAATACAAGTGATAGCAAGTTACGTGATTATAACTTGTTTTTGTTTTTCATAAATGCAATGATATATATTGCAAAGGCTTTGACTATGTGGTGACCCTGAACTGAGATCAGACCCATGTAGCTATCTGGCTTGTTAGGCTGGGTTTGAAGACTTTACAAGTCTGAAAAATTCACACTTGCAAACTGATAGAAACATTTTGCATAAATGCTTGGAGTCAGTGTTTAGATCTAGTTTCTAACTCTATCCTTCACTGATGATAGCAAATTAGCTTGAAATCAGCTGATCTGAGGGTGGGCAAACGAAAGAGATAGTTAATTCTGACTCTTTTGATGTTTATGTAAATAAATATACACTTGTTTGGTGGTTTTGGCAAAATGCCATCTATTGATCATATATATATATATATATGCTTCATGTATATATTGTTGCCATAAAGTTATAATACTAAGACATTTTTAAAAAAATGATGTATAAAAGAAATTTAATATTATTATGAAATTTAGTTTTGTTATAAAATTTAATGTTATGTGGGAGTAAAAAGGAGGGGGGGGGAGTTCAAGTCAGCAAAGAAAATTTAACTAATTAATTAAAATCAACTGATGTTTACAAGATTGTATGAATTAAAATCTAATTTTGGAATTTATATTTTAGTGTATCATTGGCATTACAATAAAATGTGAAAAGGAATGTGTAATTATTGTGGGGAGAGTAGACAAACCCAACAATATTCAGAATTTTAAAAAATGCAATTAATAAAATTTGAAAATTAAACTTGATAAAGATTAAGATCAGTAAAAAAAAATTTATATAGTAAAGAAAATAATTTTCTCTAAGTTTTAAAATTAATTAATCAATTTGGAAAACATATGAATTCCTTTGTTTTGAGGGATATATATTGAACAGGGAAAAAAGAGTTTTGGGTCTTGTAAAGTTTTTCTAAGCTGTTATAGTTTACATCACACTATGACCAGTGAGTAGAGCATGTTAATTTTTCTACTATCTCCAAGGAGCATGAGTATGGAATCACCACAGTACTTATAGAATGCAATCCTGATAAAGTACCTGCTTACCATTGCTGATCCAAGTTTTTGACATGCTATGCTGTTGGCATCAAAAGGAAGCCCCCCAGTATATAATGTCACAGAGTGACCAGCCAGCCAATATCAAAGAACACTACTACAGAAGTCTTATTAACTATAATGAGAAGTTCAGTGTTGTGTTTTGCTGGATATCAAAATCCTTTGAAGGTCTGTTAAATAGTAATTTATTTTAACTTTATAAATTTCAATTTACCAGTAAACGATAGAAGCCTTTTTATTATTCTGCTTTCTTTGTTTAAATAATTCATTTATTAATTGTTCTTTTGAAATTTGTTTTCTTTAGTATTTTATAAAAAATATTTTTATTATGATATTAGAATATTTTATCTTATTTTACTTTAAAACATGCTTAATTAATTTGATGTTTAATGAGAGATTAAATATTGTAATATATTCATCCTTTTTAAATATGCTAGACTTATTAGTTAAGAATCAGATGAAGGATAAAATTATAGTAAATATATTCAGTGACTAAAATATTTTGATGTTATCTAAAGAAAAGACCAGTAATTAAATAAAAGCAAGATATTTAAATCCTCTCCTGACAGTGATTTGTTTTCTTTTTAAAAATTTGTGTAGTAGTACATATAATACACTCCACTGCTTGATGGCGCTGGTTTTCACCTAACAAGCATCAATATGCTGTTTTATCAGCCTAACTTAGGTTAACACTACAAGCGTTGTTGAGCCATAATAGGCCACTTGTTGGCAATTTATTCTATACTTTATGTAACAAAATACCATGCCCATTGTGTTGTGAAAGAATTCCTCAAGTGAGCACAATTGACCTATTGCTACAGTATGATTTGATGGTAGCCATATTTTAAGTAGTGAAAATCTTAAAATATTCATTAATGAAAAATTGTGTGAAAACTTAATTGAAGTAGTAGCACAAAGTAAGAATTATCAGCCCGTCACACAGGTTTTCATTCGATTTGTAACTAAACACAACTGTGAAAGGTTAGGTTAAAAACCACAGTTTGGCCGAATTCATGCGAAAATGCACATTTTTGCATGAATACATGTGAGAATAATACAATGGTGACAGCAAATGTAAAAAATTAATTGAAGTTAAGTGAATTATCATCTGAATGACTGTTTATTTTTTATTCAATAAATGTCCAAATTATTTCATGGAAAATTGTTGTTATTTATATAATTGAAAAGAAAACTAAACCTGCTCTCCATCAAGAAACAAACTATAGGTTTATTAAAAACAAAATGTTTAAGGGTTTCTTAAAAAGTATAAAAATAAGTAATAACTTCTTGGTAGCATAAATGTTAAATAAAATATCAAAGAACTCAATAATTAAAAATCAAGCCAACCCACTTCCACCATCTAAAAATAAAGAACTTTTTGGTAGCATAAATGTTAAAATATATATATAAAAAGATGATAATTAAAAAGAAAACCAACCTGCTCCACCATTTAAAAAAAGTGTTTGTTTTTTAAGCAACCCCTTTCCACTATCTAAAAATAAAGAAGAACTTTTCAGTAGCATAAATATTAAAATATATATATATATAAAGTAAAAAGACAATAATTAAAAAGAAAAACAATCCCCTCCACCATTTCTTCCACCATCTAAAAATAAAACAGAACTTTCCAGTAGCGTAAATGTTAAATATATAATATATATATATAAAGTAAAAAGATGATAATTAAAAAGAAAACCAACCCCCCCCCCACCATCTAAAAACAAAGAACTTTTTGGTAGCTTATTTTTAAAAAAAAAAATCCCCCAAAAAGGAAAAAGATGATAATTAAAAAGAAAACCAACCCCCCTTCACCATCTAAAAACAAAGTGTTTGTTTGTTAAAAATCAAACCAAGCCCCTTCTATCATCTAAAAATAAAGAACTTTTTGGTAGCATAAATGTTAAAAAAAATCTATCAAAAAAAAAAGTAAGAAGATGATAATTAAAAAGCAAACCAACCCCTGTCTACCATTTTAAAACAAAGTGTTGTTTCTTAAAAATCAAACCAACCCCCTTCCACCATCTAATAATAAAGAAGAACTTTTTGGTAGTGTAAATGTTAAAAAAAAATCCCCCCCCCAAAAAATAAAAAGACGATAATTAAAAATACCCCCCCCCCTCCATCATCTAAAAACAAAGTGTTTGTTTCTTAAAAATCAAATCAAACCCCTTTCACCATCTAAAAATAAAGAACTTTTCAGTAGTGTAAATGTTAAAAATATATATATAAATTTTCCAAATTTGTAAAAAATATACATTTATAAAATTTACTGCATTTTAAGGTATCATTGTCCCATGAACATGTATATTGATGAGCATTGGGTGAAAACCAGCACCATCAAGTGGTGGAGGGTATTATATGTACTAGTACCAAAATTTGTTATTTCAAAATTTGTAAATTTTGCCATTAATTGATTACAGATGGTTCATAAACAACTTTCAATTTTAAGTAAAATTAAATTTGACCAAAATAAAATTTAAACTTTTATTTTTAAAAGGGACAGATATATATATGTATACGGGTAGATATAATATTTTTAATTCTATAAAACTTTAATATAATTTAATGAAACTAACAGTATTTTCTTTTAACAAATATATATGTATACTGCAGATATGCTATTTTCAATTTTATAAAATTTATGTTATAAATAATGAGGTATATGATGTGATAGTTTATTCTAAAAAAGTTTTAATACAATTTAGGAATAATTTTTCTTTACCAATTTTTTTTATGTAGAATAACTGTGTAGCCCTTGATTAAGCCTATATAATAGATGTCTGCTTATTAAACTTATGACATGACCATTCTCATTTTATTTATATGTATTTAATGTTTAAACCGAATATTCCTTATTTATATAACTTTAGCATTACTGAGTTGTTTAATTTCTTACTCATTTCATTGTGCTTCTTCTGCAGGCATATATCCCTGCTAGGAAAGATTTAATTTGATGGATTCCATTTGTCTAAGTTACATGTAAATGCACAAACATCCTTTCATTTTTCAGATTCAGAGAGTCTTGTTCTTGTCTTGTTGCCAGTGTAGTGGATCATTCCCACAGGTTAATGAGAGTTATTAAGGGTTAGATGAAAATACTCATTCCTTCATTCCATGACCCATTTATTCTATGAAATTTGGATCTAACTTCACAAAAGTAAATATATTACTGTCATTGCCTTCTTGTTGGATTTGTTATTACGTTAGCAATTCAGTATTGCCTTTCTTATCTTTGTATATAGTCAAGCCTGATATTTCAGCATTTATGGGTCATGATCATGAGAACTATGCTATCATCTATTTTAACCATATTTTCTAAAGTTAATTAAACTTACCCTGCTTCATTTATTATCATGTACCTGCTTGAGGAATATTTGCCCCAAAGATCACCACTATGTATACCAGCCAAGTTAAGCAGTAGATTATTTTACATTTATATAAAAAAATTACTTTTTAAAAAGCTTGTTATCCATTATGAGAAAATTATTACAAAGATTAAACATGTTTTTAAAAAAAATCTAGTTACTGATAAATTAGTATGGAGTTGTGTTCATCATCAAATTCACTACTTCTTCTATCCTTTGTTTTAACTCTAACTTTCAAGTACTTTTAATTCATCGATTTAACTGTTTTTATTTTACCACTATTTTTTCTATTTTTTAAACTCTTTTCCAATACATAGCCTGCAAATCCGTCTGTCACTTCAACTTGTTTTTGACTTAAAAGTTTATTCAATAAATATTATTTTTATAATGTCTCTTTTTAATATTTTAACTTTGCAAATCTTATTCTTTCAATTTACTATTTCATTCTTTTACAAATCTACAAAGAAAAGCTTTTAATATTTAGACATAATGTTTTTTTAATCTTTCAAATTTCTGCTTCATTATTTCTAATACACAAGAAATATAAAATCTTGAATAGGGATTTTAATTTCAATCCAATTTTCGTTTTCAATTGATTGTCAAGTATTTTGTTTCTATTAAGATTAAAGCCTAGATAATATATAAATTAGTTTTAACTTTCCCATTTAGATTTTATTTTTCTTTGTATGATGATCATATTGATGATTTGGTCGGCTATATATTAAACTAAAAATCTCATTATGCTAAAGGTTTTAAATATTAATAAAATTATTTTCTTTTATCATTTTATATGCGGGGTTCGAACTCAGACTTTCACACGACCCATCACTCTCAGTGCCATCTCATATTGCTGACCCACCTGATCACACACATGTTGAAAAGATAAACAATCACCAATATACATATTTCATACTAAACCAGCAATCATCATTTGGTCTAGATTACTATACTCACACATATATATAATCAGTATTCAGCTTTATATTAAGATAGACAATCTTTATACTTTAATGGACAGGCTTCAAACTATTCCAACTCACAACTCTTTAGCCTTCCATTTCATTGAAAATCTGATGATAGAACGTTCTAAGTCCTTGTTAGTGCCAAGGTTGTCATCCTACCCATGTTGACATATTAGTCATTCTGACCCCTCATGTACAGGAGAATAATCCATTTATACATACATATGCGAGGGATGGGCATATGTGTGTGTTTTGTTTATTTTATTTAAAAATTAAAATTATTTATTGACAAATAATATGTAGTCTTAAATTAAATGGTAATCTTTTCACATATTAAAGTATAAGACAATTGCATTTTTCCTAAGTTTAAATTCATATCTTGTAGTATAATAATTATTAATTCAATATTTCAAAATATTTATTTTTTAGTGATTACAAAATGAACTTCAAATACATTATTTATATTAGAATTTCAAAAAATTATATTAGTAAATATTTATTTTACTTTGTTCATACTAATTGGTATTAATAAATAAGTAGATTCATTTTTATCTATATACATATTTTTTGATTAATTATATTTTATATGACATCTAAAAGAAGGTATACCTTGAATAGTCTTATATTTTGAAAGAAGAAACATCCTGCAACATATTTGTGATACATATATGTTTAGTATTTATTATTAAATAATTGGAGATTGATAGTCAATTACAGGCATAAATATCAAATTAATGTCAATTAAGGATTTATTGTATAATCAATTCGATCATATGTGTATAATTATTGTTTACAATCTATTCATTATATATATTTATTTAATCAGCTAAATGATATTTATTTATTAATAAATTTAAATTTAACTGAAATCAAATAAACTTGTTTGATTATTGTCTAGTTGTGCAAACAGATTTATTGCTTGATAATTTTTGAGTGAGAACAGATAAATTGTCAACATGCTCTTTCAACCATTCATTGATGAAAACATTTGATACTGATTTGGTATGTGTTCATGGCGATTTTGAATTATAATAAGTGAACAAAATCCAGGCTGACACATCAAAGTATAAATTATATTGATCAATCTACACATTGTTGCAATCCAACCATACATTACAAAATCATCATTTTCATCAATAGTAATAATAATAATAATAAAAAACAACTTACCTACAATTATAAAAAATGTAATCAGGTGATAAAAAATTAAAATGCAAATTTAACAATTTTCAATTATAAAATTAAAACTCAGTTTTCAAATTCTAATTTTCATCAATAATAATAAAAAAAAACTCACTATTTGTTACAAATTGCCAATTTCATCAATAATAAATAAACAAATAAAAATTTTATATAGTTATAAGAAATCTAATCACATGATTACAAAATTAAAGCACAAATTTTGCAATTTTCATTGAGAATTAAAAAATAAAAGTTGATTTTGATTAGACTTCTACATCCTTTCTCTTCTTTGTGTATGCCAGCATTACAAAATCACCATTTTCATCAATAATAATAAAAATCAATTTTTACCTTAAGCATTCCAAATTGTAGCAATACACCTCTTACATTTCAGCATTTCTGATATTTTTTTTTGTCTCACAAATTAATATAAAATATATGATAAAATGTTTATTACTTATCATAAAATAACAAATTTGACGTTATTTGATAGATATTTATGTCTAATAACTGAAATAAATTTTAAATATTAACATTTTGTTTCTGTAAATATTAAAAAAATTAGACTGTAATCAAAACAAAGATGTCAGACACCATGTTTCTAGAAAGATTATTTTCAATTTAAAAAACCAATGAAATATTTCTTACTTTTTATTATTTTTAAACATTTGAAATGTAAAATTATTTATTTCTCTTATATCCAACAAATTATGCTTCAAATGTTTAAATTTTTTGAGTATTTAATGCAAAATTATGATATTTTCTTTATTCATAACATCATAGCTTGTCTTCTCATTTGCTTCAGGCCATATTTATGTTAGCTACTAATATAACATTATATTTTTAAAAATAAAGTATTTCAAATCAAAATAAATTATTGAATAATTCATATTTCTTGATATCTAATAAATATTTTGTACATGATTTTTAAAAAATATCTAAAACTGTAATAAATTCACAAATAAACATATTTTTGCATCATTGGAAACTTCAATGTCATAAAATGCTGAATGTTTTACATCCTTGTCAACAGACAATGGCTGGACATGTCAGTGAGGGGCTTATGTCTATTGTAAGAATGGGGATTTTGAATGTTAAACTAACTGTGTACATTACAAAATGCTTTATGACAATTCTCTGATTTTTTTAAATATTTTTATCGAACCATTTTTGTTAGTAAAGTGATCTAGTAGCAATTTTAAATTAGTGTAATGATAAATAAACTGGGTATTTGATTGTAATCTTTAGTTACTTGTTATTTAATATATATCCTGACATTATGTATTGAATTAATTATTTAAGCGATAAGTATTAATTTTCTAGATGTATTATCTGTATGTGGATGAGCTAGTTACATGTCAAAGTTAAAAATAGTGAGTTAAATTCTAAGGTAACTTGATGAAGTAGTAATACTTGACTTTAGACAGAGACTGTTGAAGTCTCTGGTGGGAATAAGGGTACAATATATATATAGACCTTCTGGTTTGGCACCAGAAATATTTATAATTGTGTACTATTGTATCAGTAACATCTGATATTGTACTACTTAAAAAAAACGAAATAACGTGAAATTTTAAAAAAAAATTATTTATGATTTAAAATAATGATTAGAAGTATTTATAGGTGCAATTTAAAATTTATTAGATGTTTAGTGGCTTACTTTAGGGTATAATTAATGATAGGGTAGGGGGTGGTTTGTTATAAACATAGTCAGGTCAGCTTGAGTTGGTGCTAATTTGTTTTGTTTGTTCACAAATAAATAGTTAGAGTTGTTTTGAGTGATTCTCTAGTTTCTTTGCTTTACACATTTTAATTTATAGAATAAACTGGGAAGTATGTTTCACTCATCCTCATTAAAATAGTCATTTAGGTCTAGAGTGCCTTGTTAGTAAATATTCATGTATGTCAATATCATTATTCAACTTCATTTTTCATTCATATGTTTCACTAAATCATTAGATATCACATTTCATACCCAATTATTTAATTTCATAGATAATAGTATTTAAAAACAGCTTAACAACATTTTAAGTGAATTAATTGAGCATTGAACTAATGGATTATTATACAATAGTTATATTAAAAAATATTTTATTAATTAAAACAATTGATATTAGTTTTATTCTGTTGTTTTAAAAGTACAGAATATTTTATACTTAATTCAATTTAATATTAATATTTTTTTTATTTATTTAAAAGACGGAATGTTTTTTTTCTTCCCGCTTATTTTTTTTTTTTTAACAAAAGTTTCTTACATAAATTAAGTCGTGTTTTTTGTCTGTTGATCTTTGAACTTTCAAATCTTGAACTAACTATTGGATGAGAAAAATTATGTGGTAATCTTTTTAAAAAAAATCTATAAAAACGATTGCCACTTCAATTAACTTCACTCCACTCCACTCCTATCTTTTGACCTTCTGACTACTAGGCCAGCTACAACTTTAAACTGCTAAAATATCTTCCAATACATTTCAATTTTAAACAAAGTTTAATAGTATAATTTTTTTCTTCCAAAATTCAAGCTGAAAGTAACATATTTTATTGTTGCAAAAATATGTGTACTTAACTACCTTAAAAGATACATTGGTCTTATCACTGGCTGACTATTTAAATGTTTCAACCATCGTCAGAGATATATGTAACTGCCTATATATTATATTATTTAAATTTAAATTGCCACTGTTGAAAATAAAAATGGGAATGAATACTAGTATTATAAATTTGCCTAATTTAAACTTGAAATTAAATGGAACAGAAGAAAAAAGAATGTATGTTTACTTGTTAAAATTATTTTTCTCAAGTTTTAATTATATTTTTAAGGGAATAATTGCAGAACTGTTGTTAAACATTTTTAGAACTCTTTCTAAAAAAAATTATGCTAATTATAAAAGAAGATTTAAAGAACACATATGAATTGTTTAATTTTATCTTCATTATTGTTGGAACATTTTCATAACTATCTTTGTTCTTACCTATTTAAAAAAAATATACAGGATTAAATGTGCAAAGTGAATATGTTGTTCATATTTACCTATTTCCAGACTAATATGAGAAATAAATTTATTAAAAGAGATGAATTATATAAATTTGTATTATTAAATGCATTCCTCACTCATTGTGAAACTTTTCTGTCTAAAAATATTGCTAGTAAATTCATTTAGACAAATATTATTAGCTAAAATATATTGTTTAATTAGAATGGCTTTAAAAAATAAAATAATACATTTGAATGTCCTAGGAAGAAAGTACTTCTTCATTTGCATCATTAAAATATATTGCTTAATTAACTGAATCCTCATATAATGTTAACAGCAATTCATCAGCTGATAGTTGAGAACATTGAATTTGCTCTTATGAATTTAAATATTGTTTTGTTTTTCCTGCAGGAAACGTGTTTGTGATATATATATATATATATTCATTAATATTGATATTTGTGTGAAAATAATTATTATTCATTTTGGAGAAATGACCATGGAATATCATTCATAAACTATTAATAAACTTTCATTTCAATTAAGAAAAAAGAAGAAAAGAACTTTATTATTATTTAATGGTATTTTAGATAGTTAGTGCTAGTTAAGAAATGTTTTATTATATGTATTATATTTTTGTTCCACTAGAATGTCTCATCAAATGTATAATAAAGGAAAATCATACAAGGTACTTTATTATTATTATTCTAATATAAGTTTGGTCATGTGTTAGTAACACATGCCAGCGTGACAAACAATGGAAGAATCCATTTATAGTTTGAAAGGGGTAAACAATTATTTTAAGTTTCATTGTATTAAATCCTACCATATATATATATTTTATAGATTAGAAAACCATTATTTTCAATAATTATTTCATATATAATATACAGCTTTATTATTTATCTAAGCTCAATTTTGCTTTAGATCTGTGCTAATTTAAATGCACTATATAAAAAAATTATTTTGTCTTGCTTGCCAATAAATTATTGCTTTATTTTCTAACCGTTATTAGAATGTTACCAAGTCCTAAATATTATCAGATATGAAATATTTATTCTTTATCACTTTTATGAATTAGTAACTAATATTTTAATAGTAGTTATTTGCTACTGTGATTTTAAATGGTCTGTGTATCATTATGATTATATATGTGTGCGTCCATTATTAAACTTAGTTATAATATGTTAATTGCAAGTGCAAATGTTTTATAATCAATCAGCTTCAGAGGAAGAGGATCATCAATTGTTTAGAAGGATTAGTGATTTATTTAAGAGTATTATTGTTCTTTATTACATTTGAATGGAAAAGTATTTTGTGGTTATATGCAATGTTTTATAGTATTTATTGGATTAAGTAAGCTCTCCTTTTTTGTTATTTAAATCTTTAAACATGGGTAGATTGCCTAGTGTAGTAGGCATGGGATCAAGTAATCCCTTATTTTCTATGTATTGAAATGTTTTTTATAGGAGATGGAATCCTCCAGTTTTGATGATATTTATTATGAATTAAAGTATCTGAAGTTGAATATATTATTCCCTTGTTCATTTGGTGAAGAGATTTATTACCACCAGTTTAGTTAGTCTCAGAAGTAGACTTGAAAGTTGTTGTGTTGATATTTATCTGACTTGAATTGTTGAAATCTTCATCCCCATGTGTTATTAAATGTTTTTCCAACTTATACTATAGCCAAGTGCCAGATAATTTATTAATAAAAGATGAATAAAGACAGAATAGATTTTTGTACAAAACAACTGTAACAAAGTTAGTAATTAAAGCTTAATTGACCATTGCCTCTGTCTGTATTGTGATCATATTATAACTTCACAAGCAAACTGATTAGATTGTTTAGAATTAATTATTTATTCTTTGACACACAGCATAATACAGACCCAGGTATAAAGTGTTATTTTGAAAGAGGAAAATCCATTATTAATGTATAATTTTAATTATCATTTTCAAACATTTTATAGTGATCATTTAGATTTTATATCATTAATTTTATCATTCAATCATCATTTGATTAAGTAATCAGGCAAAGATAAAACATACTTAATAAATAGAATTGTTATTTCTATTTTGGCAAAATAAATAAAAATATAGTTATGTAATAGAATATTTTATTTCAGTGTTGCAAGGGCAAAATATATTAATTAATGACATTCTTTATTTTATTTTGCAAGACATGATTTTATAAGAATATATTGGTTAATGTAATTCTTTATGTTATTTTGCAAGATATAATTTGATGAGAACGTGTTAAAGTAATGGAACTATTTATTCATTTTTGCAAAACCTAGTTGATGTTATTCTTAGGTTTCAAACCCCTTTATTTTAGTTATTTTTACTGTGCATTTGAAGTAAAATGCAAAATATTAATTTTATTTTATAGCATAATTAGAATATTTAATCCACATTGTTTATCTTAAATTTATTAATTTGATGGATAAATAAGTATTATAAAACCAAATGTTGAACAAAAGATAAATTTTGTAGTGGATTAATAGGAGCACAAGGTTATATATCTTCAGCTTTATAGGTATCAGAAGAAGCTGATAACTAAGAAATCATTTCCTTTATAGTAAAATATATGGTTTCATTTTGGGTTTATTATTTGATATTACAAATATCAGTTGTTTACAAACCTATCCAGATGTTTGGGTAGATAAAATGTGTAATTTTGAAATTCAAGAGCATATTATGTTATTATTATTATGAAAATTGTGAAATAGATTAAATGTTTGTTTAGCTATTTTCTTGCTTGATTAATAAATATTTTATTACTCAAAATTTGTATTTAGAATTCTTTTATAACATTCATTCGTTGTTTCATATTTCCACATATGTTCACACATTTATTTTATTTAATGTGACATAATTGTATTTTCATTTAATTATGATAAATATCCAAATATGATGATATTAATTTCCTTGATCCAAACACTGTATAAGATGCCAATTATCTACTAATTGTCTTAAAAGGTTTTATTATTTAGTAATTGTTTAGATGATGAAATCAAAATGTACCCGATTTCTTTCATTGTCTAACTGCCATTATTTAGTTAGGGTATTGCTTAGTTTGTATTATTATTTTCATAATATTAAATAATAGTTATTGAGAGAGAGATTTTAGTTTAAGCCATGCCATATAACAAATTCCCTGAGTTCTTTAGTATTTAATTCAGATCAAATAATAAATTTAGTTAATTAGATTAGATTAGTGTTTAATTAAAAATTTAGTAATGATAGGTTTAGTTTGAGTTCAGATCCAGTTAGTTATTCATTATAATTTTTGAAATATTATATTTTAGTTATTAGTTTAATTGTATAATATGGTAGAGGTTGTTCAGTGCATATGGATGATGGGAGGAGGTGAAATATAGATTATAATTAGTTAATTTTAGCTGGTAAAATTTTACCAATTTAATTTTGTTTAGCATAGAACTTGATAGATGTTTTATTCCTATTAATTATAATATTTTCTCCCACATCTAATGTACATTGTACACTTCATACACCTCTGTATCCCTCAACTGAGCTAGGTTAAGGTGAAACTTTAATTAAGAGCCTCATAAGTAATTTTAAAATAAAGTTAGTTTGATAATTTATTCTATGTTTGATAGAATTGGCGCCCGGTGGGTATTTGTTAGTGAGGGTGATCGGTGTGAGGGGTTACAATATACATATATATGTGTGTGTGCATATGTAATAAATACGAATTTACAGTGCTAAATATTTTATGAAATGTTTTTAAAGTTAATTCATTGCAACTGTTTAAATATAACTATACTGCATTCTAGTGTCAGCACATGGCAATGCATTTTGAAAGCAATGCAGATAATTCTCTAGATGCATGAAGCTTTAAAATATATTGTCATATGCAGATTCTAGAGAATGCCTTTAATTATATTTGAACAATTGCAATGAGTTATTCTCAAAAACATTAAATAAAATACTGGACACTGTAAATTCTTATTTACTACATAATATTAATATTTAAATCATCACTGACAAGATTCAAAATGACAGAAATTTCACACTCGCCAGATATATATGTTAATCAGGTTTAAAATATTTATAAATAAACATTAGATTGATTAAAAATGTATCCGTTCTAGCAGAGGCATTGGAGACAATCCTCCATATATATAAAGGATAAAAAAATAAAGAAGTACCTTATTTGCCTTTAAAATATATTGTAATGTGCAGTTGTTACCGAACACATTAATTATATTTGCAATGAGTTAATCCAAAAACATATATATATACGAATATGTGTGTATTCAATTTTATGATTTGCATGGGTATTGTGTAAACATTTATGCAGGAAATGAACACATTCGTAATAAAAATAGTTATTTTAATTCATTTGAATTGTACAATTGCAGGAATGTCTTTATAATATATATATTTATTGGCAAAGAGATGCGTTATGTTTGTTTGGAAGCTTTATTAAAGATGTCAATTAGTTCCTGCTTTGTTGAAGGTCTTCGACTGGGTGATGGTTTTCGACGCTTTTTAACAGTTAATTTTTCAAGTTTTATTGGATTCCAAGCATTCAGATTAACACGTGGAAGTTTATTACAGTCAACTCTAGGTCCTCTGAAAAAATATATATACAATAAAATTAGTTTAAACTTAACTTCAATAAAAGTATTTTTATATATTTCTAAATTTAACAAAAAAATGTAAGTATGTTGGGGAAGGGGATAGAAAAGTCAAGCTATATTGGTGTTGCGTTATGTAATTAAAAATTATACTGCGATTTATTTTAAAGCATAACTTTCCTTACTGATAAACAGAAGCACTTAATTGGCGAGTTGATAATTAAGTTTTTCAAGAAATGTATAAATCATAAATGGAGGATTACATAATTATTTTGAAAAAATTCAGGATGTAAAAGGTCACTAATTATATATTTAAAAAACAAGTAATTGAATACATTTGAAAAGGAACTACGTGTATAATAATTAAACTTGTAAACTCTTACCACTAAAGAGTATTGAAGAATTAAAAGATAAAAAAAAAAAGAGATTTGACAAAGGTGACCTCAAGGATATGTAAAAATTACCTCAGGACAAAATTATATATACATATTGTACAATGACAAATGATTACCAGTATTAACAAATATTATCACCAGAAGTAATATTACATTGTACAGAACACCGCGCACATATACATATATCTAAATACTTTGTAGTAGTGAGGTAATGTGGAGAAATATTTATGCTTGCACAGCCTTAAGCTATTAGATTACAATAAGGCATTACATATCATAAATTATATCAAAGGTATACCTCTCTTTTGACCTTTAAGAAAGATAATACATATTTTTTCAGTTGGATAATGATAAACCATACATGTTGCACTATTTAAAATTACTTCATAATAAAAATTTTCGAGAGTACTAATTATATTTCAAGATTCATCATCTATTCTTAAATCGTTGGCAAGAAAGATAATCTCCTAAAAATATTTTTTTTTTTACATTTTTACTTAAAATTCATAAATATTGTATTGGACACCATTTAAAGAATGAAGGATTATTTGGCACAAATTATTTTAACCCGTTTATATTTTTATTTCAATTTATAATGTTAATAAGCTTGTAAATAAATTATGGCATATGAAGATGAAAAGTGTTCAGAATATAAACATATTTTAGATCAATTAATGCAAACCCTTTACATAATTTCTAAGTTTGATTCCTAAAGAATTATTTTAACAGAAATAAACACATTTTTTAAATATATATTAATGGTTAATTAGAGAAGATATAAATTAGTATTAAAGTTTATCGGCTTAACGTTTTCGAGGATTCATGCCTTATATTCATAGCCTTCATAAAATGGGCTACGTAATACTAGCTTATTTGAATATTTGTATTTGCATATATTTTATTGTACATTTTATGAAGGCTATGAATATGAGGCATGGATCCTCGAAAACGTTAAGCCGATAAACTTTAATACTAATTTATATCTTCTCTAATTAACAATTATATATTTTACATATAGTGAGAAATAAAGCTATATTTATTATATATTAATGTTAATTTGTTATCATATAAAAGATAATCACTGTTATCATGATCCTCATCTTCTTTCTTAAATGATAAAGAAAGCAAAACACCAATACAATACTTCAACATTTTTAAACTTTTATATTACAACAATTTATTAATCAAGTTACCTTATAGTTTCAAATAAAAAAACAGACAAAATTCTACTATGGCTATTATTAGCAAATTCTGACATTTCTTATTGTTACACCAGGTGGAAGATTTTTGTAAATCTCAAGCTTTTATTTTTCTACAAAATCTTTATTTTATACTAAAGCTCAATAAATTGGCTTTTATTTGTTTTAAATTTAATTTAATAAATGAAAAATATTCTAAAAATATCATATTTGAATATTGTAATATTAAAAAAGTGAGTTGTAAATAAGAACAAAGGATTTACTGTCAAACAATAATATAAAAGTAAACACTCTTCAGAAAAGAAAAAAAAAACTTTTTATTTAAATTTTATTAAGTATGACCAAACAAATGTGGATTTATGATAAATCTATCAAATTCTGCTTTAAAATCTGATATTTGCTTTATATTTTTTACAATATTTGAAAATATTCTAACATTATCAATTTGATGACATTAAACAATGGGTTAACATAAAGTGTAATCAAACCTACATTGTGATTTTCTTTGTTAAAATTATGGATACATTTATTTACTTTATGTTTACAAATAAAACATATAAGAATAAAATCAAAAAATATATTTTTTATCTTTTGTTTTTATCAGTGTCTATCTTTCACCTTCACTTGATTCTATAACACAATTTTTCAGTCCAGAAGTTAGATCAACCTTTCTCACTATAGATGCATATTAAAATATCCATTTCTCTTTTTCAAGTTAGCAAGAGGTACATTGCACATGCTGTAACCAGATTTCACAAACACATTTTAACCATATATTTAAATTTAACTTCATTTTATTTTTAAATATATTTTAAACTTCAGTGCCATCATGTTTTTTGAAACATATGACCAAAGCCATGTGACACAGATGATTCCCAAGCTGCACTTTTTATACTTAACAATCACTCATAAGTTGACCCAAATCACAATCTCTTACACATATCTTTATCATTTACATAGTATTGTACAGATAAATAATAATTACAAGTATTAAATTTTCTGCACTCACAATATTAACAGAAATTATATTATGCAAATATCTTAATAATTATTACTAATTTTTTTAAGCTAGAGATTATCCTTAATCCAAATATACACTTTAATAGTCAATAAATATTATGTTAGTAATGTCATAGAGGCACCAAGGGATGTACAATTAATTGCACTGTAATATATATTTTCACATTTTTATCAATGCATTTTTTCATATTAGCTGAATCCTAAATTATGTGTATATATTCTTTTTGCTTAAAATAATTATCAATTACTTAGTAAGTAATAATAATGAGAAATATTGCAAAAAATCATATTTTATTCAATTTTTTTTCTTCTTGAAAACAAGACTACAAAGAAGAAAAACTATCAACACAAGTTGTAGGAGGTCATTTACTTCATTAATACTATAGTAAAGATGTTTTTTGACTCTTCATAAGATATTGACCTCTTCAGAATTTTTTTTAAATTAATGAATCAATAAAAGCAGGATCTTAGAAAAAGCATTATTAAAAAACATTATGTTAATATCACTTTAAATAATGGAAAACAGTTATCTAATGTGGCAGAACTATTCTGCTATTTCTGAAGTAAACAAATCACAGGTATTATTGGAAAAGAGTGGTGATAAATTAAATATATAATGTTTTTTTTTTGTTAAATAAATTCAGGTATTTACTATAATTTATCAATTATATTTTTAAAAAAAATATATTAATAAACTTTCAACTAATGCCCAATTTCTCATATTAATGTCAATTTATTGGTTGGACAAAAAATTGCCACTTTTATCAGAACTTCATATTCTTGATTAATAAACAAATTAATTATCAATATTTAAAAATGAGAAACTTTTTGTATTAAGGATGATTTTTGTAATTATTAATCAAGCCAATGGTCATTGATTGCAAGTTTGTTAAAATAATACTTTTAGAATCTGGCTTGTAAATTATACTAACATATTTAGAATTAGTTAATCCATAAACACCATTAATTGGAATTATAAGCTGATGTGATTAATAATATAAAAAATCACTGCTAATGTAAAAGTTTCACACTTTTGAAGCATTAATGCTTGCTTTGTTTACCATTTAAAAAACTGAAAGTTTGATAAAAGTGATATCTTTTACCTCATTAGTAAATTGATATTAATAAAAAAAGTTAGCATTGTTTGCAAGTTTGTTAAATCGTTGTTTTTTTGTAATCTGACTTGTGGATTATAATAATATATTTAGACTTATTCATGAATAATTTTCTTAATTCCTTATTTTTCTGGGTTTTAGATAGTATAAAAAACACAAACAGAAATTTATGTGTGATAATTACTTGTTAAGAGAAAGAAGATATTTTGTGGTCCTTTGAAAAGAAAATTAAGAAAAAGATCAATTAAATGCTGTGTGTGGAGTGTACTAATGCACGGTTGTGGAACATGGACAATGAGTAATAAAATTAGGAACCAATTGAAATCCTTTGAGATTTGGATGGGGAGAAAAAAAATGAAAAAAAATCAGTTGGATGACTAAAATAACAAATAAAGAAATTTTGAAAGCAGTAAATGAAAAAAGAAGATTGATTGAGGAAATCACAGAGGGAGAAAGAGAAACTGGATTAGACATATGTTAAGAAAAAAATTTAGTTTAATGAAAGATGTTTTGGAGGATTAGTGAGTGGAAGTAAAAAGAAAGGATGGAAGAGATTGAGATTATTGGATGATATAAGAGATGGGAAGTTACATAAAGAGCTGGACAAGAAAAAGAATGGAAAAGTGGATGAATTGATGATGTGACTACTCTCTGAACTTGTCCATTTGACAGAATACTATTGATGAGGACTCAAATATAGTAAACTATTTCTCCAATTTATTAATACATATTGAGAATAGGCTTGTTTAATAAATTAATAACATATTTATTAATTTAAAAATAGGATTTCATTATAACATGATTAAATGTGTGTAAATTACATGATATGAATAACTATATTTGATAAATATATAATTATTCTGTAGTTAAATAATAGTTATATTTACTATACTTTTTTTGTCCAAAAAACTCTCATTGTTTACTCGATAAAAAGTGACATCCCCCCCCCTCCAAAATCTCAGTAAACAAAAAAAAGTTACATTGAATCTATAAATGAGAGGAATTTCCCTATAAAATCACAATTTATATATATACACCAGGGTCTCATTTTATGCGGATTTATTTAATGCGATTTTGAAGTTATGCGATTCATGTTTCTTCTTAATATCTTTGTATGCGGTTTTCTTTTATGCGTTAAAAATTATTAGATCAGAAGTCGAACTCCGATAATGTGCTATTACTTTAAATATTATAAATTTCATGCACTCACGTCATATTTAAAGTAATAGCGCATTATCGGAGTTCAACTTCCATCTAATAATTTCAATATTTTCAGTGCTTTATAATAGTACTGTAATAGATTTTATGCAATAAAGAAGTTCATAATTCACTTAAAATCAGGATTTCCCCATTTTATATACACACATTAAATTTTACAAGATTATAATGTAAATCTGTTCAAACGTTATAGATGATACTACACATGTTGTTTTGCATTTTAAATCACATTCTATTTTTGCTTTTTAAAAAAAGAGTATGTAATCAATTAATCATTTAGTGTTTGCAAGTAATAAATTTTACAAGATTATAAAGTAAATCTGTTCAAACGTTACAGATGCCTATACGATGTATATTGTTGCTTTTCCATTTTAAATCACGTTCTATTTTTGATTTTTTTAAAAAGGGTATGTAATCAATTAATCATTTAGTGTCTGCAAGTTTATTTTAAAAGGTGAATAATAGCGGTGGGCACAATTAAATTTGACAATTAAAATCTGATTTTTAATTGTAATTAACAATTTAAAAATTATGTAATGTGATGTGAAATGACAAAATTTGATTTTTAAATGGAATTGAAAATTAAAAAATTATAGACAAAAATAAGAATTTAATTTTTAATTGTTTGTTTTAATTAAATTTTGCCCAACAGTGGTGAGTCAGTGTCTTTTTATTATCGTAAGTCTAAGTTCTTATTTTTATTTTAAACTTTTAGTTTACCCTAACGGATAGGAAAAAACACCCATAAAAATGAATTTCTTTGGAAACAAAAATTTCAATTTTAGATTGCTTAGTGAAATGGGAAGGATCAACAGCGATTGGAAAATGTTTTAGTTTGGGAGAGTCCACTAAAAGACCAATTTAAAAAAATGAAGTTGGCTCTAGTTGTACTTTTTCTTGTGATGAAAAAAAAAGATAAGATAAAAGGGATTTAGATATAAAGGCTATAGAGTTGACAAAGATTATGTTGTGGAAATGGGATGGAGCAGAATATAGGAAAACTTAGACTGGGGAATGTAAAAGTAAGTAGCTAACAAGTTTCTCTTGGTATAATTGCTGAGATTCTTGACTTCGTTTAAGAAGCTACAGTACATCACATCACATGATGAATCTGATGTCTCAAATAGCGATAATTATTAAAATATTGTACATATATTAAAAAATGTAAATTATGCATAAAAACATATTGTTTTGAATAAAATTAAATGCTGTAGTTAATAATAAAAAGTTGAAAAAAGTTTGTCTTATATCAATTTTTTCCAAATTTGAAATTTTTTATTAGTCATATTTTATTTTCTTATTTTTTTTTATGCGAACTTTAAAGTAAGTTTACATTGTTGCTTTGCTTTTATGCAATTTTTGAAAAATTACAGTATGTATACCCCATTTTTCAAGGTAAGGTAAGTTTATTTTTGTGCGATTTCTTTTATGCGTGAGGAACCTATCTATTGCATAAAACGAGACCCAGGTATATATTAAACTTAAGTTTTTCTACTCTGTCTCACTAATGAAATAAAATTATGTGTGTGTCTGTAGGTGTAAATTGATGTAAAATAATATTATTGTGTTTGTATAAAATGCTATATGTATAAAATAATCAGAAAATTAAATAATTTCCCCATTGACTCTAGAAAATTAATCTCAAGGATATAAAACCGCAAAAGATTATGCAAATGTGTTCAGATTGTGCAGATTATAGATATATTCAGAAGTGTGCAGAGATCTTACTGTAGCACTGTATCTAGTGAGAAATAGTTTCTGCTTTATTAGATATAATTGTGGGAAATTGCAAAAGGATTGTCTAGTAAACTTTTTAAACATGTATAATTACATCTGTTCATCTGTGTAATGTTAAAAAATCCAGATTTGTTAAGTTTCACTATACATGTTATTTTTTAGATTTGAAATATTACACTTATTCAATTGATAGAAGTGAGATTGATAACTCCTGGATTTAGAAGATTAGCACAATCTGACATAGAGAAAACCTGGGGAATAGTAAAAAGAAAGTTGTCAGGGTCTTATAGATAAATGGCCCAATATGCTAGTGAGAGAGTTCATTAAAAAGAGAAAATAAAAAAGAGCTAAGAGCAGTGAAAACAGATGTCATCTGGAAATAATAACAAATGAAATAACAATGGCATTACAAAATAACTCATTCAATGAGTTTGACATAAATGGCTCAGCAAAATGGAAAATATACATTGCACATGTGGAAAGATGTATGCTGACCAAGAATATAGTTGATAATAGACTTAAAGTGATGATATTAATATGGTTAGCAATAAACAGAAGAGTTACAAGTTTTTAACTGAGCTTGAAATCCAAAAGACCCAGAAGAGTTATCATCAAAAGAATTAAAAAATAAGTTAAGCAGACATTTCAAGCATATTAAACCTAAACAAGTAACGTATCTGAGGTTTAGAAATAGATGCCAGGTAGCAATGAAAAATACTGAATTATGATGTGGGATTATGTAAGCTTTTTAAAGAATGTAATTTTGATACCAAGTTATAAAACATACTTCTTGACCAACTATTGAGAGAGAGGGGTGACAGCAAGTCCAGACAATTGTTGCTGAGTGAAACCAAACCAATCTGTAAATATACTATTGAAAAAAGTGTTGCTTATAAAGCTGTGTTGGAAAATGTAACAGAGTTTCAGAAATGTACAGAAGCAAGAAAACTGAAAATAAATATGAATAAAATATAAAGAAATAAAGCAATATAGTACTTATAGCATGGGGATATACAAAAAATTAGTACAAATAAAAAATGACCACTGCCATACCTATAGTATTGAGGGTTGTTTATCTCCAGTTCATTTTAAAAAGTAGAAAAAGAATAAAGACAATTTACCACTGGACTGTAAATCTAAAGGGGGGGGGGGAAGCAATATAAAAAATCAATATCAAAAAGTCAGGATTAATGACAAGAGTCACATCATGCTAGATGCTTCTATTTGTAAATATAGTCTCAATAGGAATTGACAGCATTACAAAGAAAAGGAAGATGAATTTACCAATAGTCAAAACTGATTTAACATCAACCAATGTGTAAGGAAACCCTGTAGAAATACAAGAGGTAGCAACAATGTTGGTGAAAAGAAATGAGAAAGTTATAAAATCTGTCTTTAATATTTAAACAGCATTAAGCTGTTGCACATGTGCTTTGCAGATTTTAACTATAAATGACTGAATACTAACACTTCAAACACATGATAAAGTCTTTGGGAAAAGATAGAATGGTCATCTATCTTTTCAAACCCAAATTCTTTTGTATGGGCAAATCTTAAGTGTCTGAAAGTGAAAGCATGAAGATATTAAATAATCACTTTAAATTACTTTTACATGCTTGAATGAATGACACTGGTGAAAATTACTAGAATTTACGATATATCATTCTTATTTGAAATTAAATGTATGTAAATAAATTTTCACCAGCATCATTCATTCAAGCATGTAAAAGTAATTATTTAATACAAAAGTGTTTGGGTTTGAAAAGATAGATGGCCATTCTATCTTTTCCCAAAGACTTTATCATGTGTTTGAAGTGTTAGTATTCAGTCATTTATAGTTAAAATCTGCAAAGGACATGTGCAACAGCTTAATGCTGTTTAACTATTACAGTTTATAAAACATCGCCCTATATAAAATAATTGATTTAAAATCTGTCTTTGTATAGTCACTAGAGATTTGAAGTCTTATTCTAGGCAGAAATTGATTTAGGCTCATGGACATTAAAATAAAATATTTAAATAAATAAAGTTGAAACTGAATGTTCGAGATAAAATTTCCACAGCTGTTTCAAACAGATCCTCCAGAAATAAATACTCAACTATTTTTTAGAGAATTAATGAAAAATGTTCAACTTGTTGTCTATAGCTCCATGAATATTTCCTTTGCATTTAAAGACAAGATAGAAGAAACATTTAAAGATTTAGTGCAGATGGGAATAACTCCTACACAGAAGGTATCATAGGCAATGCTGTTTATAGTAACATTAAAAACAGATGGGTCTGTTCATTTATGTGATCATTGTTGTGTAACCCTCAATAAGTATATTAACAAAAAATATACCCTTTTCTTAATGTTAGGGAAGGTTTACCATCATTGCAAAAAGGAATATATTTTTCTAAGATCAATTAACAGTCTGCTATTTTTCAGGTTTTGGTTACAATGAAACAGCAGAACTTTTGATGATAAATACCTATTTGGGATTGTTTAGATATAATAAATGATTACCAATTGCTATGTATTTTGTTATAGAGTATGGAGGAAGTCATTTCTTACCTTGATGATACTTTAATAACCAAAGACATGGAGAGTGAATTATGTATATGAGCAAGTAGTGTATGCACAAGATTAAAGAAATTTGGAATGTGAACAAATGTCACAAACTGCATTTGTTGCATAATGAAAATTGAATTTTTTAGGATGTTAGATTAATAGCAAAGGGAAGAATTCATATCCAGAAAAAGTGAATGGTGTTAAAATATACCTAAATCTAAAAATATAAAGACTTGCAAGTTTTTTTTGGAATTATAAACTTTGTTGAAAGTTTTTTAAAAGAAAAATCTTATGTAGCAACTCTACTATATAATTTATACTAAAGAAAAAACAATGATGAATGTAGGAATTGAAACAGATACAGTTTTTAGTAAAAAAAAGTTTTGTTAATGTTGAATCAACTCCTCATTTATTATAGAGATGACCAAGAAGTAATTGTTACCCCAAATCGTTACAGCTGGAGTAGTTATTTTACATATGGTCTATGAAAGAGACCATCTGATTGCATATACTTATAGTACTTTATTGACAGATGAAAAAACTATAGCCAGCCAAATAATAAAGCCCTGTTGGTAGTATATGCAATTAAAAATATCACAACTATTGTACACAGATTAAAGATTTATAATAATCATAGACCTTTGTTAGGAACATTGGAAAATCTGAAGCATACTCCAGGTCAAGTCAGAAGATTATTGGGGTGGGAGAATGTACTTGCAACCTATGATTTTCAACTCATGTACAATCTAGGAAAGAAATTATCATGCAGATGTGTTATCTAGAATGCCAGATGTGTGTGAGTGTTAGTCATGAGCCACAGAAATAATTCATATAGATTCCATGAAATTGAATGTTTTAAATAATGCAGCTGTGTCCAAATGGCCTAAAGATGGTGAAAGAATGGATTAAGAAAGGATGATCTCAAAGTTTATGAAGTTATATAGTTAAGTACCAATTTATAAAATTCATCATATATGTAAATGGTGCATTCTGATGAAAAAATATGTATTGATTCCTCCAGACAAATGAGTTCAAGTATTAGAATTACTGCATGAAAAGCATCTGGACATTGTCAAAACAAAATATCTAGCAAGATTATAACATGGTGGTCTAGTATGAGCAGTGATATTGAACCGGATGTTAAGTGTGATAATCTATAGCTAGGTTATCTCTCAAAGAAATTGCAACTATGGTCACACTCCACAAATCTATGGCAATGGATGTTTATGAATCATTCTGGGATTTTCAATGGTCATATTTTTTGATAGTTATTGACTCCTACTTGAAATAGATGAAACATAGAGTAGTTAAAAGTACAGATGCTGTAGACAGTATAAGATTATTCAATAAATTATTCACATGTTATGGGTTTTCAGAAATAATTATTTCAAACCCTGGGACCTTGTTTGTTTCACTGCAACTCAAAGTTTTGCTAATTAGTAAGGGGATACAGCTCGTTTTAGTACATTCACAATATCCTGCATCAAATGGACTGGTTGAGATGGCAGTACAGCTGTCGAAAAATACTTTAAACAAAAGCAACTATAAAGTTATTTACAAAAGTTTTAATTATCATCATTCTTTTCAACATTTTATACCCAGTATGGCTACCAGAAAAACAGATCAAGAAAATGGAATACATTATAAAAAGTGAACTATAATATAGGTGAAATAATATGGTAATGTGGTGTAACAAAAAAAAACAGTGGCATTGCCGAGGTATCTAAAATGATACGGTTGGCTAATGGGAATGAAATCCAAAAATAGATAAAGCATTCAAAGTAAAGAATAAGAGAACATGTTCTCCATTAGCAGAAGGAACAAATCCAATGATTAATGATTATATTGATGAATCCAAGTATAAGAGGAAAAAAAACCAAAGCTAAAATTCCATGAGAATGAATGAACCATCCTTATGAGTGACATCACCAGAGGTACCAATTAATGAATTATGCAGTATGGTGCAGATTGATGAAAATGGCAGGAACAAAAAACAGTGGAGAAAGAACGATTTGTCGTACCATTGTAACAAGTAAGAAACAGAGGATCAGAACAATTTAAGTAGTCTGTGTGTGATTAAACATTGAGGACATTTTAGTGTGAGGGAAGGGGTGCTCTATCTGACTAATGAAATAATATTAGGTATGTGCTTTTATATATAAAATGATGTAATTCTTTTAAGTCTTAGTTTTTCTTAGCCAAAATGTAAATTGACTTTCAAGTGCTAGGGTGCTATGATAGGAAAAGCTTAGCACTTATGTAATTTTAATTGAGCTTATAGATTTTAATACATTCTAAGTATGATATTCATAGAACTAAGTGATGGGTGGGATGGTGTATGTAAATGTAGTGTAGGTTTATGTAAATTTATTCAAATAAGTTTGGAGGATTAAATGGACAAATTTTAAAGAGAGGAAAAGAGAATTCCCTTTTGTTTATGAAGTTGGAGTTATTGGCAATGTGCCAAACTTCTTTAATCTTGCAGTTGACACCGTTTCTCTCAATGCATGTGATATTGGCTGCTGTGGGCTTGAATAGATGGTGCAGTGTATTTTGGTGTTTGAGAAATATGGATATGTAGCATATGAAAGTCAATTTATAAATTGATGTAAAATAATATTATAGTATTTATATAAAATGTTTATATTTAAAAATAGTTAGACAGAAAATTAAATAATTTTCCCATTGACTATGCTGAAAAGATGGATTGTGCAAATTATGCAGATGTATGCAAAGGTATGCAGAGATCTGATTGTAGCACTGTGTCTAATGAGTAATAGTGTATGCTATTTATGAGACAACATAAATTTGGAAAATTATAAAAGGATTATCTAATAATCTATCTGTAAAGATGGATAATTTTATCTGTTAGTGTATGTAATGTTAACAAATCCAGATTTGTTATGTTTTGCCACTGCATTAAATGTTTTTTTTTTAAAGATTAGAATACATGATGCTTATTTAGAAATCATTTTACCCATGGATATAGCATTTTCAAATATAAATAATGAAATTTCATATCAGTGTTGTTATAATTAGAAATTCTGTGCATAAATATAGTGGTGCATTTTGGTATTTGATTTCTTGAAATCGTTTTCTCATATTTTTTAAGAATTTTTTTTTTATTGCCTTAGTAAAAGTAAATTATTAATTTAAAACATGGTTCATTCATGCTTGGTTTTATTGATTGTCAGTATCATTTGAACTTGATTAAGGGAATGAAATACTGATCAATTCAGATTAACATTAGGCAAAGTTAACATATCCATTACTCTATCAGGCAATAGGCTAAAAATTAAGCATCAAATTCTAGTTTAACAGCCATCTACATTTACATAGGCACTACTTGGCTGTAAAATTAATGTTCAAATTTAGAACTCGAAATACTCATCGAGTCAATAAATTATTATTGTTAAAATTGAGAAATACATTGAAAAATATTCTTCCACAATTTGTATCTACAAATTGAAAATGCTAAGACTTTTTCTATTGATACAATCAAGATTTACGTGTAGAAGCTGTTGGATGAAAGTGAATAGTGCAAATATATGTATGAATTTCTTAAAGGAACTCATTACAGAATAAATGGTAAATAACAAAACTTCATTTAAACTGCTTTTTATAGACTTTTTATATTAGCCTGTTCCACCTATTGATCAAAAAATATTTTCCAAAATTTAGAAACTAATCGTTAATCTGAGAAAAGAGTCGTTATATATATATATAAAAGATCTATCACCTTCTTTAATCAAGTTTTTAATTAGCGTATTTATTCCAAGGGTTTTTTCCCAAAGTTTATAGCTTTTCAAAGGTTTAATTTTATACAGATTAAACACTTATAATTTAGAGTATTTATTTTTAATAGTAAATGTATTATTTGTTAGACCAGAAATTGTTATTTTTGTTCTCATTTAATTACCTTTAAACAAAATATATTTTGGAAATATTTTAAACTGACCAAATTTACTACAAGATGAATTGTGTATACCTGAAAAGACTTGTTCTATTTTCCTGTAATAAAAAAATGGAATTAATTTAGTAATATTGGCAAGTGCATCTACAAAATTCATATAAATTGAACAATTTATATTCAAATTATATATTAAAATTATTTTTCTACAACCAGGAATGGTTCAAAAACTCTTTTGTATCCCCTCCTTTTACATTTTTGTTTACAAAATTCCCTAATTAATAAAATGATTGAGGACCTGGGAACTATTCATCACTAACTAAATATTTATACTTATTATATATTAATAAGATATCCATAACTACATATTGTGCAGTGATGTTTAATAAACTTGTTTAAATCTTTTATTGACTTGATGTTACAATGTCGAAAATTTTATTTTTAGTTATATTTCTAACTTATCTTTTTGTCTATTTTGCATAGTGTTGTGACCTGCGCGTCCGTTATAATATATATATAAACACAGAATTACTTCTATAAAAATGCTTTAATATTTCAACCAGCAGACTGGTTTTCATCAGAAAGCAAAATGGCTACTTACAGAAATTAAGCGCTAAAATATTACAGACAGTTACGTATCAGATAACAAAACTAATTCCTATAGGCTAAATATCTTTAAAAACTTTGTATAAAATATATATATATTTACAAAACTTTGTATAAAAAATACTAAAAAAATTATTTCACAAAAAACTTATTTTAAAAAACTAAAATGATACACACATTATTATCATATATTAAAATATATCAAAAAACAATACTAAAAATATATTATTATATATACATAAAAATGAAGATAGACCAGTTTCTAAACATTTCAATTTAAGAGTGGTTATATTGGAAGATAATTTTTCTTCCATGAGAGAAAGAAAACAGAAGGAGAGTTTTTTTTTATTTTTAAATTTTCATATTCATCCTCATGGGCTGAATATGAATATAGGTACTATCACATCTTTGAATTACCTGGTTTCCTATAGATTTGTTTTTTTTTTATTTCCTAAATAATTATTTTTTGTTTCCTAAATAATTATTTTATAGGTGGACTAGTACAAAGTAGAATAAATATAAAAAATATATGTATATAAGATATATATGTATATAGTAAAATACATATAGTAGAATATATATATATACAGTTTTTTGGTGTGTATATATAATAATATATTTTTATTATTTTTTATTGTTTTTTGATATATTTTAATATATGATAATAATGTGTGTATCATTTTAGTTTTTTAAAATAAGTTTTTTGTGAAATAATTTTTTTAGTATTTTTTATACAAAGTTTTGTAAATATATATATATACAAAGTTTTTAAAGATTTTTAGCCCATAGGAATTAGTTTTGTTATCTGATACGTAACTGTCTGTAATATTTTAGCGCTTATATATATATAATGTTTAAATACAAGAATAGTGCCTTAGGAAGAATTTGCACTCAAGACTTTCAAGCTCCCTAAAGCTATCTACTCCATCCCATACAACCGTCACATGAGAAAAAGATAAATGATCACCAATATTATGTATTTCGTGTCAAACCAGCCCAGTATACTTGTATTTAAACATTACATATTCAGCCTGTATTCTGTCTATCCCTCTTCTCTGTATTTAAAAGAATATATTAAGATCCTATATATGAGGCGAAAGCGTGGCTTAAAGTTAACATAGATGTGACAATAATATTGCATCAAAAAAGATTTTAAGCATTTCATCATCAGATTTTCAAAGATATGGATGTCTGAGGAGATGGAGAGTGGAGATGAGTGTAGCTTATCCATAAAGATTTGAAGATTTACTATCTTAATATAAACTGAGACCGATTATATATATATATATATATATATATGTGTGTGTGTGTGTGTAAGTGATAATGATCTGGACAGTCTGATGAGTGCTGGTTCAGTGCAAAATACATATATTGGAGATCATTTATCTTTTTCACATCTATGTGACCATGGGTGTCAATTGTATGGGAAGGACTGGATAGTTGTAGAGACTTTGAAAATCTGAGTTCAAATCCTTTCCAATATATATATTAAAAATATTGGGGAAAATTCATGTGGTTTCTTAGATAAAACAAATTACACAGACTATGCAAAATACATTTTGTCAATTTGCAACTTATCTTTAAAAATATATAGAAAGGGGTAGAAGAATTACGGAATGCTGCAATAAATTGACAATAAAATAGTCTATCTTAATTTTTAAGCTCTGGGGGGGGGGGGTTGAGAGTTAACTTGTCCACGTAATTTATATATATTTTTTTGTTCTGCTTATGAAAGTTTTTATAAATCATGACGAGAAAATTATCATTATTATAATTCAGGATTATCAATAATATCTGTGATCCACAAAGTGTTGCCATCCCAATAAAATTTATCAAAAGGGAATGTCTACCATAAGATTTGACTATATTAGAATATTTTATATATATAAAAAGAAATATACTGACCAGGAAAATGGATAACTTAACCCCATCTATATATCTTTGTTAAGAATAAGCTTAATAAATTTCGAGTAAACCATTACTCTTTCAATTGATGAAAGTTTTGTAAATGATTCCACGAATTGAAACATGCTTTTACCAATAGCTTATTTTTTATCAGCCTTTGAATGACTTTCAGAAGCTTCTGAGTCATTGTATTAGGTTTCAAACCTTTGGTCATGTGATGATCTGATTGTAAAATTGATGTGCATTGACTGTATTATGGAATACTTTACACTGAATTTATAGCTCATGATTTAATAACTTTTCAGGAGAATTGCATTGAAAATGTAATAGATTTGGTTTATAAATATATTAATTTTAATATTTTCAGGGATAAATAATGAATGCATAGTATTATTTTCGAAAGCTTCTGTGTAGTAAAAATATAATGGTTAAATAGCTGGTTTAATACTATATATATATTGGCAATTAAAAAGATGTATTTAATATATTTCTAATGTGTTAGTCATCATCTAAAAAATAATATTTCAAAAATTACAATATGATAATACTTACATTTGCATTGCTAACGACTGTATCGTTTTTATTTCAGTGTTATCACATATTACTCTTGCCAGAGATGATTTTCGGAGCTCATTTAGTTGTTCTATAAAAAATTCACAATAAAAATATTAATAATGTAAATATAAGAATGTTTGAATGTTTTTATTATTATAAACATAATATTTTTAAGAATATTCATAATTCCTGTGATATTGAAAAATCAGTCATTTTTAAAGTATTATGTTTCACAAAAAAATGTTTTTCTTGTATTTTTCTCACTGGCTTAGGACTCTAGAATATGTTTCATTGAAAATTGCAACTTTTGAAAGTTTAGCTTAGTTTAGCTACATAGAAAAAAAAGAATAAATTTTCATTAAGTATTATATTGAATGATTTTTTAAATAATCATTTTTGTTGTCAATGATAATGATATGTAAAGTAATATAATGTAATCATCATCATCATTGTCAATCATTATCACTCCACTGCAGGATGAAGGTCTCTCCAAGTTCAATCCATCTCCAATCTCTAGCCTCTTTTCTCCACATCACCCATGCACACTTTCTTATTTCATCTGTCCATCTCATATATGGCTTCTTTCTGTGTCTTTAAAATATTTTAGAATTCAGTTTAAGATTTTAATTGTTCATCCATTATAATTTCTTCTAACAATATGTCCAGCCCAACTTTACTTCAGCCCTTTTAATTCTTTCAACTATGTCAATAACATCTGTTTGTTCTCTTAGCCATGTATTTCGTTTTTGATTTCTTCTTGTTTCCCCTAATATCCATCTCTCTGTACTTTTTTGAATGGTCTGAAGTTTCTGTATTGCTCTTCTATTAAGTGTCCAAGTCTCAGATCCATAAGTAAGAATTGGGAAAACACAATTATTAAAAACCTTTTTCAACCACATAGGCATATTTCCTTTTAGTATTAAGTTATTTCTACCAAAATAACTCCAACCAAGTTTAATTCTATGATTAATTTCATTCATTATGTTTCCATCTATATTAATAATCTGACCAAGTATTTGTAGTTGTTAACTTCTTCTAACTCATCATAATCAAACTTTATTTTCGTTTTTTGAGAAAATCCATTGAACATTACTTTAGTATTTTTAACATTTACCTTTAGTCCTACCTTTAGTCCTACTTTCTTATTTTCATCTGATAACTTCTGCAACATTTCTTGAAGCTCTAAAGCAATATTTGAAAAAAAAAAACCAACTACATCATCGGCAAAATTTAAATTACTTAAATAATCTCCTTTAATTTTATTCCTTCACTGTTCCATTTTAATCCATAAAATACTTCTTGCAGCACTGCTCTAAAAGTTTTGGAGATATGACATGACCCTGTTTACACCCTTTTCAATGTTAACCTTCCTAGTATCATTATATATATCATAATTGTTGTTGCTGCATTTTTATAAATATTCTTCAGAATATGACAATATCCTGCCTCTATATCTTGATACTACAATGCTTTAATTGCTGAAGAAAGGCTTACATATATGGAGTGACCCTGTTGTACACCCTTCTCAATGTTAACTTTCCTTGTGTCATTATATATCATAATTGTTGCTGCTGCATTTTTATAAATATTCTTCAAAATATGTCAATAATTTGGGTCTATATCTTGATAATACAATGCTTTAATCACTGAAGAAAGACTTACAGAATCAACTGTCTTTTCATTATCTACAAATCCAAAGCATAATGACAACTCATATTCATTGGACTTTTCTACAACTTCTATCAATGCTTGGATATGATCTCCTGTATTAAAACACTTTTAAATCCAGTGTGGTCACTTGGATGTTTGAAATTCAATGTTCTCTGTAGATGGATTGTAAAAATTGATAAAATGCTAATATGGCTATAATATATAATATCTTCTTTATCACCTTTTAAAAATAATATTAATACTGCATTCGTCTAATCATTGGTACAACTTTAAATTTTATACATTTGGTATATAACTGTGCCAAAAAATTCTATTTCTGCACCTGCTTCTTTTAAGATATTGATTATGTTTTCATCATTATCTGGATCTTTTCCTTTCTTCATAAATTTAATTGCAAGTCTCACTTTTTTATTTAAAATTCTGGGTAATTCAGAAGATATAATACCCATTTCAAGAAGTCATTTCTTTTTTTAGTAATAGTTCAATATTTTTTTCTTATTGCAAATATAAGTTTCCTACCAACACCAAAATGTTGCTTTACACTCTTGAGACTTTTATTCTCTTCTATAGCCTTCCTTGCTACTTCACAAATATACTTTCTTATATCATTATCAACTCTTTTTGCATCATTTTACAAAATTCGAGATATATATATTCCTTCTTTTCTTCATTAATTTTCTAGTCTCCGTAAAAATTTTGTTGGGCAATTGCTGCTTTGTTTTACCAGCTATTTTTGTTGCAGTTTTTAAAAATGTATCAGTTATTTTCTTAATAATTTCATTCAAATCTAAATTATGTTCAAAATCTTTTTTAAACGTGAAACCGATTTGCAAGTTCTAATTTAATTTCATTACAATGTTTTTGAAGATTAGGAATATCGATTGTAAATTTTGTTTTTCTTAATTTTTGTCTCTCTAGTTTTGCAGTAATATGTATCTTACATTTTACTAATCGATGATCACTTCCTGTATTAAATTTATTAAGAACATTACAATCTTGAAATATTTATTTTCTGTTAGTCAAAATATAATCCAATTCTGCTGTATCTTCATTTGGATGCTTCCATGTTCATTTCCTTTTAACATTTTTCTCAAAGAAAGAATTCATAATATAAAGTTGTTGTTTTTTACAGTAAAATTTATATAATTCAACTTATTTATTCTGTTAGAAGTACTTTCTACTATATTCCTTGTAGTCTTTGTCAACTATATAACGGTATAACATTGAATAATCAAAGTGAACTCCCATAATTCTATTCAGTTCTCCCACAATTCTGTTATTTTATTGTTTGATAATTGACAATTCATTAATACTTGATGATTTGTCGATATTAATATAGCTTCTTTTCTTTTCTTTTATTTTTCGTTTATTACTTTGAAGGAATACAGGCTTCAAAATTAATATTTTAACAAATATATATTTATATTGCTTTTTAAAATTAATTTTGAATTATCATAAACGTAATTGAACTTTTAACAATGCAGTCCTTCCATCTTGATTTATGAAATCATGCTGGTCTTCTAAATAAATCGGGGCATTTAAGCATTCGGTAAAAGTCGTAATCATTGTTTGCAATGCTAGAAATTATTATTATAAATAATATTTTATACATTATGAACTGCCAGAATTTTAACTGCATTGATAAATAATAGTTTCATATATTTTTTTGAAATAGCATTACTATTATAACAAACTGTTTAACAATTAAAACAATTATGTACGTTTTTATCCAAGAATAAATGCTTCTTCCAGTAGTCATTTTTATAATCGTGAAAATGGGCTCAAAAATTTTGAATTTTTGCTTTTTCTATTAAAATGTCTATTTCACTTCTCATTTGATTCTTATATTGTATTGCTGAATAATATGTGGTGTTTTGAAAGTAAATCCCCAATTGGAATAGTATTTCATTTGCTTTTCCATTGTTAATATTAATCAGTGTTACCACAGCTATCTATTGGTTTTGCATCTTATGCCTATCTACTATATAATAGTACTAATAAATATAATGTATTAACATAAATGTGTTTTTTATAACATTGGACAATGTTTCTAAAATATTTAGTATTTTTATATAAAAATTGTAATTACAGTTGTTCCTTCTCAAAATCTCTTTATTTCCAGAACTGATTTTTTTGAATAGTAGTAAAAACTGTTCCTTCATTAATTTTTATATTTAATATTCATACTGGATTTTAATATCATTACTTACCAGATGCATGTTTATATATCTATAATTATTTACATATGCACACATTTCATTACCAAAGCATTTTAATTTTGCTTCCATGCTAAGTAAGTAAAATATACTAACCATTTGAAAACTCATGCTGTAATCCTGACGTCTCTGGAATTCTATTTTCATACCAAAATCGATCAGCTCGTCTTAATCGTGAAAACTGTTCACTTAAAATGCAAGCAAATGTTTCTCCAACTGCTCCGTTTTTCACAACATGTTCTGAAACTCCAGCTGGCCAAAGATCAATATCTCTAACATCTCTAATAATGAAGAAAATATAAAAATAAAATATCATATATATATATAAGCAACTACATAAGAAATACGTTATAAAATTATGACTTATAATATATATGTAAACAAAAATTTTATATTATGAATGAGAGTAGCTCATTATTTAACCATTTTTATTTGTAGTCTGTAATGTTGGGGATTAGCATAGTAATGAAGGGAATTCCTTTGAAAGTGGTTACTGTTATATTTCACAATTTTAAAACTTAGTTATTTATAGTTTTTTAATTTAGTTAAATAATGAGAAAATAGGGGGGTGCTTAATTGCTCTCATTCATAAAATATATGTTTGCGGTCTAGAAGTAAGAAGTTTTTCCTTAACTTATGCTGCTTTATTTAGCCTTTATGTTTGTTTCACGGATATAAGAATAATAGGTGATATTTATATATAATGTACTATTACTTCTTGTTATTACTATTTAACTCAAACATTGTTTTTTTTTTTTATCTATTACAAAATATTCACCTATTATTTGCTTTCTTATATTTGATATTTACATTTTCAAATATCCAGAATTATATGTCTTTTTCAATGTAAAATAAACTGACAAAAATTCAGAACATTTTTAGTATATTGCATAATAATTTGTCTAAATATTTATGTATTCTTAAAAAAAACTTTATTAACAATCCTTGAAAATAAGATTTGGGATATGTAGATAAAATTATAAGAAATAAACGATATACTGCTTTTCATTAGATGGAGATTTTTCTTAGTTTAATTTAATATTATATTATTTTATATGACATAGATAAAAATAAATTCCTAGTTAACTATACAAAAATCATAACCTGCTACAGTTAAAACATAAATGCCAGAAATTTCTCAGAAATACAAACATTAAAAACATTATTAAAAAAAAAAAGTTGTTAAACTACTAAACATCACATGATCATCATTTCATATGCTTGCTCATAACTGTAAAAGTGGTGTGGTAGTGGTGGTTATGGTTATTAAAGAACCAAAGTCACCAAAATGTATGGGTACTGAACTGAATTCAGACCTATATGATTATATAAGCTAATGAGCTTGGATTGAAAATATTATTGTGTTTCTAATTTTATTCTCATAGCTTTGTACTTAAATAGAGATAAAATGTGGTTGCTGGAGGGTTGCATTAGATCCTAAGATCTAGGTGCAGTGCTCTAAGATCCAAGGCTTCTCACTGATGAAAGCCACAAGCTAGAAACTAGTCTGGGAATATTGGATATGTAGGTATTAGATGGGTATTTTATGCACAAGCCTTCTAACATCCATTAATTATTCTGTCATGCACTGAGTTTTGACTGTTTTTGAAAAAAAGTTGCATATGAAAGATTCATTAAAATAATTAGAGGCAGGAATCAGAGTACAAATTTCATTAAGTACTGTATTTCATAATAAATCACGTAAATTAATGAAGAGCAAAATTATAAAATGAATATATATTAGACTGCTATTCATTTATTAAATTTATAAAAAAATAATCGAATGGTTTACTGCTAGGAAATTCAAGAGTAGTTTGAACATTGCCAAGATTCTATTAAACAGTAATGGATTATGTATGAAAAATTGTATATTTTTAATAATCTGTTTTACGATTGTATTATTACATAGGGATTTATGTATATTTTCAAAATCATATTTCTTTTTCAAGATGCCAATTTACAATATATATATATTGTACCTATATTGATATAGGCACATATAATTTTATCTAAAATTATATTATTAAAATAATTGTTCATAAAAGAAAACATAAAATTAAACGTTAAAGAGTTTATTGCAGTTTGTTTTAGAAAAAAGATAAGAATTAAATAGTTTTCTAGCATTAGTTTTTGAAATAAAACAGCTACAATTAATTAATCAGAAGGGGAGAGGGGTGTTTTCTTTAGAGAAATTAAACTAAGGGTTATAAAAGGAAGTAAAGAGTTTTTATTAGTATTCGTAAAAATATAATTTAAAAAGTTAAAACATACAAATCTCTTTCCATTCAAGTTTAATTAAAGAAAAAATAATGTTAAAACTAAATAGTAAATTGTATTAAAAATATATGTGCATATATATGTGTGATTTGTAAATAAATAAAATGTATGTGAAATAAAAGAAGATTATCATTAAAACCACGGCAATGGCTATTAATAAAATAAAACAACATGTTTTATTGCATGGCTATTATTAATTAAGCAATTTTCCAAAACACGTTTATCAAATGATTATCATTGGAATTTGACAACAGATCTTTGCCGGAGATATCAGAAAGACCACAAGGCGCAGGTATAAATAGACCTTTTTTTATCGGACAGTAATCAGTTCACAAAAGTAATTGAGTAGTGCAGTTCAGAAATTAATTGAGTTAGTTAACACACAAAATGCAGTATTGAGAATATTTTGGGAATTCACGCCTCTCCACAGCCTAAAAGTCCAATGAAAACAGCAAGATCTGCCTGTGAAATAATGTCAACGTAACAACTTAGAAAATCTCCATCAGTATTTAATTGTCTCCAATAGTAATAATCATGAAAATCAGGAAACTCACCAAGGAAAAGTCCCAGATGGCTGGTAAGCATTCATAATGGAAATATTCTCACCGAAAGCAGCCACCAAAGAGAACAAAATTCTACGTCTACATTCAAAAGCCTAGGTAAAAACATTTGCTTATTTCGTTTATACTGTAATAGCCATTGCATTGCATTAATTCGTATGAATCTTTCAAGAGTCTAATTATATGAACTTTATATCATACATAAATGAACTACTGATATGGGTGATTAAATTTCAAATGCTATGTAATACTTTATTATTATTATGTGTGTACATGAGTTAATATGTGCGTGATTATTATATCAATATTTATTAGTTAAATTAGAGTGTTCTGTTATTAAATCTATAGGAATATTTAAACTATTTAGAAATGTTAATTTAAAAATATGCGTGTGTTTTTATTAGAATTATAAAAGGTTTAAATTTAGTAAATAAATGTTAGTTAATAAATTGTCTTTAAAATTAAACTTTATTTGTCGGTCAATTCTTTTTATGAATTCTTTTACAATTCTTTTTATAAATTCCTTTTACAATTCTTTATCAAGTCTTTTAACCACTAATTATGTATAATCTATTAGTGATTACAAACAGCTGAGCTAGTCGTGGATTTAGGCATTGAGTTAGTGGCCATTGCTCAAAGTGTGTTATTTATTCATCCTTGAATAGATAGCTGGCGCCCGTGTTTATACACAAAAAAAAAGTGCTTTGAACTTGGTGTGGAACTAACAGCCGAGAAGAAGCTATGTCCTGGAAATGTAATGCTAGTTATATACTTTATAGCTATCGTTTGGGCATACATACTCTCTGAGTATGTTCTTCTCTGCCTAAGCGGCCGGTGTTTTGAATGCACATATTCGAACACGGTTCAAATGGCTTTACCCAACGTGGGCTAAACTTGTCATAAATGACAGTTAATTAAATACTTTGTTCTTGTTGAAAATAAAAATCTAAAAAGTTAAATTACTTATGTAAAAGTGTTTTAATTTTAAAAAAAGAATTGACTGAAAACTTTTTTTTTTCTGAAATGAAAAGAGATTTTGACATATATGCTATAAAATCAGAGTCAATATGATGTTATAAGCAGAGTTAAAGCATTAAGATCGGGTAGAGAAAAGGACTAAAAGGGTGGTAGTACTTTGAAATTGAAATTTTCGAAAATGGATCCGAAAGAAAGCCCAATATATTTTAAAAATCCCCAGTTAGTGGAAACAGAGAAAGAAGAAGTATCTGAGATGCGAATGATGATGAAAATGATGATGAATATGATGCAAGAGTTCAAAGCAGAATTGCTAAAAGAAATGTGTCAAGAAATTAAACAAAATCAACAAGAATTGTGTCAGAAATTTGAGCAAAGTCAGTTAGAACTCAAAGCAGAATTGAAGGAAGAAATTAGTCAGGTTAAAACAGAAATTAAAGAACTCAGAGCAGAAGTAAGAGAAATAAGATGTGAGATAACGGTAAAGGTAGAGAAGAACCAAGAAGTTATAGAGTTAGATTTAATTAAAGAAAGTCAGGGAGTTGAGGTCATGAAAGAGGTAGAAATTGAATTAGAATCAGATAGCGTTGTGACAGATAAAGTAGAAACTTATGTAGATCAAAAGGTAGAAAATAGCGTAAAAGAGTTTTTACAAAGAATTAAAAATAAAAGGTTTAAAGTAAACGTTCGCATTCACTGTAGACATAGATTTAAAACAAAGAGAAAGTGTAGAAAAAAATATTCCCAGATTGAAGTAATTCGGAGTTTGTCTAGGTATAAAGGTTTTCTGAGTTACGAAGTCGAAAACAGAACAGAAAGAGAAAGAGATAAAGCAATAAAATATAAAAGCGGAACCGATAAGAGAGGAAAGTTAGTTTATATTATAGAATTTGTAGAAAAAAAGAAGGAACCACCTGACATAGTTTAAAAGTTAGTAAACGGGCGGAATAGTAAAGGAAATAAACAAAAAGGGACCGGAAATGGACTATGAGTCTAATATAATTATTTTGACGTAGGTGAAAAGCCTGAATTAGAATTTTGCTATTTAAAATGATGGATTGTTTTGTCAAATAATAATAACAGAGGCTTCGCAACCTAAAAGATTTTTTTTTTTCCACGCACATATTAATTAAGGAAATGTTCGTAAATAAACAGCTCAAATAAATAAAAATCAATAAAATCAAGTTAAATAAATGGGTCAAATTAAGGATTTAGAAATAATGTTTGTAGAATTAAATAAATGATTAAAATAACGGAAATACATAAAATAAAAACAAGTCAAATAAATAAGTATAATATATCTGTAGAAAATAAATAAAATATTCGTAGTAAAATAAAATAGTTCTTTGAATATATGCATGTTAAAATAAAAGTTTGTTTTGAATACCGTAAGTTAAGAAAAGGATGTAAATAAATTGTTTAAAATAATCAAGATAAAAAAAAAAAATCTAGTAAAATAATAATGAATGAATCATAATAAAGCAAAATAGTTTTTTTTTCTGAGTACACGCACGTTAATATATAAGTTAAAGTAACGGGTTTAAAGTAATATAAATAAATATGTGTCCGTGATAGTTTTAAAATAATATTGTAGCATAAATAAATATGGATAATGTTCGTATGGGTTTAAAATAAGTATCGTAAAACTAAATATTTAAATAATGTTCGTAAGGAATTTAAAAATAATATAAATGAAAGTCAATCTAAGTTGTATTAGGAGCGTATAAGGGTTCGAATCTAAAGGGATGAGGGTAGTATTGAAATAAGTTAGATAAGGATTAAGTTTAAAGCTCTCGACTGGATAAATTCTAGTACCCACAACGGATTGGCCGGTATCATTCCTCTTTTAAAAAAATGCACTGGCAACAACCAGAGTAAGTCGTAAGTCACTTTTCAGGGGAGAATCCCCATATCTCATACCTCGTTTTCCAAAGCGTAAGTCGGAAATGGACAGTTGAAAGTTCCTGCCATTGCAGCTGCTTAGTCAAAGTCCGATCAAGAGAATCGGCAATCATTTTCCAGGGTGTAAGCCGGAAATGGACAGTTGAAATTCCTGCCATTTGCAGCCACCTTTTCTTAGTCAAAGTCCGATCAAGAGAATCGGCAGCCGAAGCTTCATTTATAAAAGATCCCTGTGCCACAAATTTAGTTTGTCCTCGTGGTCATTATCCAGGATGAACATTGTAAGCAATGTTACCAGCATAGAAAGAAGAAAAGCATAATTGGAGATTGCCCTTAGTATGGAAAGGAAAAGATACCAAAAAGCAAACATAGAAAGAATAATAAATTAAGATTTAATGTGGTCAGAGATAAAATGGTCAAAAATGACGCATTTTACTCTCAAAAGGAAGGGCAGTGTAATGTACCTATATTGATATAGGCACATATAATTTTATCTAAAATTATATTATTAAAATAATCGTTCATAAAAGAAAACATAAAATTAAACATTGAAGAGTTTATTGCAGTTTGTTTTAGAAAAAAGATAAGAATTAAATAGTTTTCTAGCGTTAGTTTTTGAAATAAAAAAGCTACAATTAATTAATCAGAAGGGGAGAGGGGTGTTTTCGTTAGAGAAATTAAACTAAGGGTTATAAAAGGAAGTAAAGAGTTTTTATTAGTATTCGTAAAAATATAATTTAAAAAGTTAAAACATACAAATCTCTTTTCATTCAAGTTTAATTAAAGAAAAAATAATGTTAAAACTAAATAGTAAATTGTATTAAAAATATATGTGCATATATATGTGCGATTTGTAAATAAATAAAATGTATGCGAAATAAAAGAAGATTATCATTAAAACCACGGCAATGGCTATTAATAAAATAAAACAACACGTTTTATTGCATGGCTATTACTAATTAAGCAATTTTCCAAAACATGTTTATCAAATGATTATCATTGGAATTTGACAACAGATCTTTGCCGGAGATATCAGAAAGACCACAAGGCGCAGGTATAAATAGACCTTTTTTTATCGGACAGTAATCAGTTCACAAAAGTAATTGAGTAGTGCAGTTCAGAAATTAATTGAGTCAGTTAACAAACAAAATGCAGTGTTGAGAAGATTTTGGGAATTCATGCCTCTCCACAGCCTAAAAGTCCGATGAAAACAGCAAGATCTGCCCGTGAAATAATGTCAACGTAACAACTTAGAAAATCTCCGTCAGTATTTAATTGTGTCCAATAGTAATAATCGTGAAAATCAGGAAACTCACCAAGGAAAAGTCCCAGCCAGCTGGTAAGCATTCATAATGGAAATATCCTCACCGAAAGCAGCCACCAAAGAGAACAAAATTCTACGTCTACATTCAAAAGCCTAGGTAAAAACATTTGCTTATTTCGTTTATACTGTAATAGCCATTGCATTGCATTAATTCGTACGAATCTTTCAAGAGTCTAATTATATGAACTTTATATCATACATAAATGAACTATTGATATGTGTGATTAAATTTCAAATGCTATGTAATACTTTATTATTATTATGTGTGTACATGAGTTAATATGTGCGTGATCATTATATCAATATTTATTAGTTAAATTAGAGTGTTCTGTTATTAAATCTATAGGAATATTTAAACTATTTAGAAATGTTAATTTAAAAATATGCATGTGTTTTTATTAGAATTATAAAATGTTTAAATTTAGTAAATAAATGTTAGTTAATAAATTGTCTTTAAAATTAAACTTTATTTGTCGGTCAATTCTTTTTATCAATTCTTTTACAATTCTTTTTATAAATTCCTTTTACAATTCTTTATCAAGTCTTTTAACCACTAATTATGTATAATCTATTAGTGATTACAAACAGCTGAGCTAGTCGTGGATTTAGGCGTTGAGTTAGTGGCCATTGCTCAAAGTGCGTTATTTATTCATCCTTGAATAGATAGCTGGCGCCCGTGTTTATACACAAACAAAAAAAAGTGCTTTGAACTTGGTGTTGAACTCAACAGCCGAGAAGAAGCTATGTCCTGGAAATGTAACGCTAGTTATATACTTTATAGCTATCGTTTGGGCATACATACTCTCCGAGTATGTTCTTTCTGCCTAAGCGGCCAAAGTTTCGAATGCACATATTCGAACACGGTTCAATATATAGATAGATAGATAGATAGATAGATAGATAGATAGATAGATAGATTGATAGATAGGTAGGTAGGTAGGTAAGTAGATAGGTAGGTAGATAGGTAGGTAGATAGGTAGATAGATAGATAGGTAGGTAGATAGGTAGAATGACAGTTAGATCTATTGATAAATATGTAGATAGATAGATAAATAGATAGATAGATAGATAGATAGATAGATAGATAGATAGATAGATAGATAGATAGATAGATAGATAGATAGATAGATAGATAGATAGATAGATAGATAGATAGATAGATAGATAGATAGATAGATAGATAGATAGATAGATGAATAGGGATATAGATAGATAGATTTCGAATATAGTATTATAATCACTTATAAAACATTTTACAAATGAAATAATTATTTTTAAAAAGTAATCATTAATCATTTATATTATAGAGATTATTCCCAAACGTTAACAATACTAATTACATTAGTAATCAGTCATTGCCAAATAAAAATATTTATTATTAATATATTCTGATTAGCGTAATTATTACTTTTTAACAATAAGAAATTTAAGGTAAATACAATCAAAATTGAAAAAATAAAACTATGTCCTAGAAAAGCCTTACTTATTTAGCATCTCCATTAAATAAAGAACAAAACATAAAACCAAATCAATAAAAATAAGTATAATTTTATATTTAAATATGCCATTAATGTAGTAACGAAAGAAATTATTACTTCACGCACTCTTCATCAAAATATTCCTAAGTTTTCTACATCGTTGTCAAGGCATGGCACTGTGTTTAGGAAATTTAATATTAGTAAAGATTAGTTCCCTTTCCCTTCATTTATGGTCATGTATAAGAGAACTAACTACTCTTGAATCCATGTGATTAAGCTGAGAAAGTTATATGAGGATATTGTTGGTAATAATTTAAAATAGCACCTTTTTTCAACAAGTCGTCTCCAGATTTTATTGAATATAGTTCTATAATAAATGGTAACGGTTTTACAGAGTGACAGTTCTAAAATAAGCGCTAAAGGTTTTAATAATTTTAACATTTCTATTAATATCAGAGTAAAAAGAAAATGGAATTTAAATTTTAATCAGTTAAATGGTTTACTTAAAAATTGCTTCAGTTTTGCACAAAAACCTCCATAAAATTAAATGTTTAATAAAATTTATATCTAGATAAAAGCTTTCTTTAGTAGTAACACTTAATATTGGAAATATTATATATTTAAAAAAATAGGTGAAGTTTGTTTTAATTAATGTAATATAATAATAGAATGAAGAGCTAAAAGATCAGGAATTGATTCCATACTGAGAAAATTAAAAATAAATACAAATTACTTCATTATTCCTAAATATTAAATTCGCATGGTGTAATTAAATTATTCTCATTTTTAAATTCTGAATAGTATCACTTATCAGATTTTTTTATCTCTATAAAAACCCCAAAAGATGCAAATGCCATTTTACATTCATTAGACAATATGACATGGAAATTTATATGTCGGTATGAAAAGTATTTGCTATATTGGTCATTCCAATGTTTACAGATAGTTCAGTGTGCTGTACTTATTTGTATATAAATATGTGGGTGTGTATTTAATCTAATTGTTAGTATACTTACTTGTAAACTGATATAAACTTCTGCACTCGAGAAGCAGGCATAATATCTAAATCTATCAAGTCATCAAAGTCTTTGGGAACAGATAACTTACACAGTTTTCTGTATTCAATCCATGGTGATATACCATGATCACGCCCTCTTTGAATATTAATAGAAATTAAATCTAATCCATGACTTTCAGAAGGTTTTTTAAAAAGAAAATTTTGAAGCGCTGAAGCAACAGAATTGTCTGTATCCTGCGCATGTTCAGATAAAGCCCCTCTTAAATATTTTTCCAACATATCGTCTCCATAAATATCATAAGGTCTAAAAAAATGATCCATCAGATTGTTTGAATAAGGTTTAACTTTTTTGTAATTGTTATCATAAAGATTCACTAATGTGTTGACCAAGGTGTGTCCAACACGATAAGCTGCAGTAGAAAATTCATTACTAAGACTTACTTCCAAAAATAAAGAGTAGTTGTAATAATATCCAGTTTGTAAAAGCTGAAGATCTGGATATTCCTTAAGCTTCTCTCCAAATATGATTGGCAGAAACTCATTGTATGTTATGTGTTGCATCATAGCTCCAACAATTCGTCTAGTTTCTTGATAAATTAGTTCAGAATTAAGCATTCCCATTTGTTTTAACTTTTCAGCTATCCGATTATGTTCTCTCATCCATAATGTATGTAAACAGACTAATGTTGGGACAATATTCGCTCGGGCATCTCCTAAATTAACATTTAAAAAATAAAACGTTTAAATGGAAAAACAATAAAATAAATGTAAAAAATTAAAGAACATTTAATCAAGACATATCGAACTATATATATATGAGTGTGTTTGTATGTCTTTATAATAAATATCTAGACTAAAATAGATAGATAGATAGAGGGATTGATAGATTGATTGACTGACTGATTGTTAGATAGATATATAAAGATATATAGATAGAATAGATTGAGAGATAGATAAATAGATATAAAAATAAATACTATAAATTATTATATTCAGATACATACTTGAAACATAAATGACATTACTTTCAGAAATGGGCTTAAACAAGTAATTAAATTAATTTTCGTAAACTTTTAAACTGGTAAGAAAAATTATTAGGATAAAAAAGTTATTGGATTAAAAAGTTATACAGTACTAATTATTTGTAAAATAACATTTTATTACATTTATAAGTATTCAAAGAATCATCATGTGATAATTGTATTAAATTTGCTGCGTTGCTCAAATGTGAAGTTTGAATCCATGTGATGTAAAACGGTATTTACTTAATAGCAACCAAGTCATCTATTTATATTGGTCTGCATATATTTAGCTAATTTTAATTCTAAGAGGCAACATAAAATGTATTATCATTCTACATCCTCATCTTTCTGAAGACCTGTTGAGGAGATTACTTGTTGATTAGATGCACACTTCTTGATGGCGTTGTTGCTATGCAAAAACAATGTGTAAATGCTTGAAAGCAGAAAAAGTACAAATAATGAAGTTATGGAAGAATAAATATGAACAAAGTGATTATACAGAAAATGGGTTATTGGTTTTTATGCTGGGTTTGGGAAAAGATAAGGGGGATTTAGATAAGTAGGTCATGGGGTTGACAAAGAATATGTTGTGGAAATGGGATGGAGCAGATTATGAGAAAACTGAGGGTGGGGAATGGAAAGGGAAGGTAAAGTGGATAACAGGTTTATCTGGGTATAATTTCTGAGAGTTTCCTGACTCTGCTTAAGGTGAAGCCACAGTGCATCACATCACATCAAATGTAACGTTACTGGGCAGCCCGCCAGCAATTTTTTCTTTCTATACTACTTCTTTACATTTTTTTTACCTTACACAAACACATCTTTACCATTGGCTGATATAGTCAAACTTTTATTATTTTTAGAAACAAAGTTTTATTACATTTTATTAGTATTAGCTTTTTTTTCAATAAAATATTGTTCTACCTTTTGGTTTTGTTCTTTTTAAAATAGAAACAACAAACCAAAAATATTTTTTTCCTAACTTTTGTCTTGGAAAGTTTTTTTTCTACCTACTAACAATACACAAACACATCTTTACCGTTGACATAGTCAAACTTTGATTTTTAAAATCGATTTTTATTCCATTTTATTTGTATTACCTTTTTTTTTGTAATAAAATCTTGTTCTACATTTTTTTTAATAAAAACAACAAACCAAAAATAACTTTTGTCTCAGTGATGACAAACTTGTTCTCAACCACCCCTATCCACCCCATCTCACAAAAAAACATAAAATAAGACCAAAAACGTTGGACCTTTAACTTTCCATATTCTCTTTTTTTATTGATTTATATGTCATAGAATCACAACCTTTTGTTTTGGAAATGTGTGTGAATCTAAGAGCTTCGCTGGCAGGAGCTGGTCAACATTGGAATTGCGAGCTTGTTTTGCAAATGTAGACTTTCATAGACTCACTGCACTATGGTGTACTGACACTTTTTAGTGAGTCAGTCAGAGTGGCTTGCATAAGTCCAGTCTCATCAATGCCACTGCCAATGCCACCATGGCCACCCCTCTTCTGTAGATGACAACTGGCAATTTGAAAATCTGCTTGACTACCATTCTTATTGTCTCCTACATTTTCTCATGAAAATGTGAGTTTTTGCATAAGCTCAGTAAAATCATGTTTGGCCCTACCCTACAGTGTGACAATTTTTAGTGAGTCAGACTGTGTGATTTAAGTCGAAATGAAATTACTCTGCTATGGAGATTAGAAAAGTTGTGGCCACTTGAAACACAGCCTCCATCAGATGATATGATAGCCAACAGTGAAATGTGTGAATTGGCATCGCAAAGCACAAACTGTAATATTTCTGTGCAATGCCATCTAAGCAGCCTGCAATAGCTAATTCAACACAACTGTAGCATTAGCCTAAGTCTGACTGCATAAATGGTATTTTTATATGTTTATGCACATAAACAACACCATCATGCAGTGTGCGTGCCTAAAGAATAAGTATCGATTTTTTCTGCATTGATTTAGATGGTTCTTTTGTTTATTATTTATTTACTTTCTTCATTTTCATTTTGTTCAAATATTTATTTACTTTCCTATTTTTTTCAGTACTTGGATGATATATTTAAATATTTTTATTTTCATTTTTGTGAAAATTTTTATTTTTTCAACATGAAACTTGTATGCAACGAATACATTTTATTCCTATCAAAAATATGAACTCCTAACCTAAAAGTATTGCACTAGAGAGTTAAATTAAACTAGAAATTAAGATTTATATCACTAAAATGCTTCCTAAGACATAGTTTCGAAAATGAATTTGTCTAAAAGTAATATAAGGTGGATCGGAAAGTAATCAATTATTTTTAATAGTTCATTTTTAGACAATTATTTTAATTTAAATAAAACATAAGTTATTAAATTTGATTTTTATTTAAATAATAGAATTACTTTTTTATTTTTAAAATCTTTTTTTTTTTAAAATTTTACTTTATTTTATTTAATAGGGCGGTCTTTAAAGTTGAAGAGCAGCATTTACGTCATTGTATGCTCTTTTTGTTTCACCAAAAAAAAAAGAAAGCTACCAAGAGCTACCAAAACCATTTGCTCAACTTATGGAGATGTCTTGAATGTCAACTAATGTGAGCGATGATTTAGGAGATTTTCAGAAAAAAAAAATTATTTCTGATTGTTCTCGATCTAAAGGACCTCTGAACCTAATCTAAATGATGATGTTCTGATGATCCTTGTTGAATCAGATCGAAACAAACCATACAAGAATTAGCAAAGAAACTTAATTCATCATGGTCAACTATTCAAGAGGATTTACATAACATTAACAAGATTCTCAAACAGGATATGTAGGTACCACACTAACTGTCAAAAAACAGTAATGCACAGAAATGGGAGATTTGCAATTCATTGTTGATCAGAAAACAGAATGACCCCATTTTGGAACAAATTGTAACTGGTGATGAAAAATGGGTGCTGTATAAGAATATTAAATGCAAAAAAAAAAACCCAATGAGTTTCTCCAAATCAAACTCCAATTCCAGCACCTAAAGATGGACTTCATCCTTGTATTTTGGTGAGACATTCATGGAATTATTCATTATTATGAATCATGGAACAAAATAGGACTATGATCATCTACTGTGAACAATTAGAGCATTTACACTAAAAATTGTTAATCAAATGTCCTGCGTTATCAAATAGGGATAAGATAGCAGCAAGATAATGCAAAATCACAGCATAAGAAATAAAACCTTTCATTTGCAAGATAATGTACAAAAGGAATTTAATATCATTTTTTGCCTCCAAAGAAAATACTTTTGTTTAAATTGAATTCTAAACTTAATAGATTGTTGGAATAAGATTATAAATAACAATGATGATTATATAACTGAATAGAGTTAATTTTGTCTTAGGTAAAATTTATATTAAAAATATATTTAAAAAAAATGGATTATTTTCAGGTCTCCCTTATATTATATTTCAAAAAACTTTTAAAATCCAATAAAACATATATTTCAAACATGATTTTTATTTTTTAAATCTTTATATAAAATTTTCAGATATATTATACCTAGAATCTGACTTTAGTATTAATATTCAGGATTTATTACTATAAATCTCTTATATATATATTTCTGAAAAATATGTGACATATTTTGGCTTGTTTATTAAAATAATCAAAATAGTAGTCAGCATATACGTTAGCTATTTAAAATAAGTAGTCTTATAATAAGTGTTAGTATTATAATATTACACGTTGTTTTTATCTAATAAATTTATATTTGTTACTATTATCAATATATAAATGAATATTAACGAAAAATGATGTATTAACGAAAAAAAATGATTTTTAAATATTTCTATAAAACCTAAACAGACCAACTGTCAATTTATAATAGACTAATTAGTTTTTTTTTTTTATAGGTTTGGCTCATATTCATGGCTTTTCGGCTTAAACCTACTGCACAACGAATCCAAACAGGAAATAATTTAGTTACGTACTTTCAATTAAATGATTTAGTTATATGGAAATCTCCAATTTCATAGTTGCAAATTATTGGAGTGCAACTTTAATACATCTTTATTATTTAGAAAGTACTATTTCTTCTTTATCTTTAATTATCCGTTGTTATTTATTAAATATCCTAATATGATTTTCAACCATTATCGATCCACTAAAGGATGAAGTTTTCTCCAAGTTGAATCCAGCTTTTCTCATCCACCATTTTTTTCACAACCTATCATTAAGCTGCCTATTTCACTTATCCATCTTATATGTGGTCTCTTTCTAAGACTCAATATTTTCGGGACCAGGTCTCAATTTATATTATCTATCATCATCTCTTTTAGCACTATATCCTGCTCAAATATCTGACTTAATTTTTTTAATGATCTCTCACCAAAATATATCGCTTTGATCTCTATTTGTTACTCCTTATCTTTATACTTTGTTTAGTAGTATGAATTCTCTGTATTTAAATTTTAGATACTTGAGTAAGAATTGATAAAACACTTCTATTAAAAACCTAGTTTTACTTTTCAAATATACAAGCAATATTCATTTTACTATTAAATAATTTTTAACAAAAGCATTCATTTTAGTTTGATTCTATAACTAATAACATCCATTTTAATAATCTGACAAAAGTATTTGTAATTCTTAACTTATTCTAATAGGCAATTGTCAATATTTATTTTATTTTCTTGAGAAATACTCTTGCAATATTTTCTGAAGTTCTCAAGCATTATTTGCAAGAACACTCACATCATTTTCAAAATCTGAATGATTTAAGTAATTTCCATTATTTTATTTATTTAATTTGCCTTTTAATCGCCAAAATAGTTCTTTTGAAATTGTTGTAAAAAGTTTTGAAGATATATACTCAATCTGTGGTACCCTTTTATCAATATTAACATTTTTAATACCATCATGTAATCTAATATCTGATGTTCAATTTTGATAACTATTCTTTAGAATATGACAGTATGTCTTTAGTCTATAATTTGATAAATACAGTGTTATTTATTGTTGAAATATTTATAGAATCAAATACTTTTTCATAAACTACAAATATATAGCATTTGTAGTAATTATTATTACTGATCTTTTTTATAACTTTTTCCAATACTTAGATATTATTCACTACGTTTAAAACATTTTTAAAATCGATTGTTTTTTTTTTTTGGTTGACCATATGATTGTGTAAAAAGAAACATCTTGAAAAGATTACATTAAGGAATGAAAGCCAGGTTGATATATTCAATGATTTTTTTTATTATTTTTAATGAGTGGTCTGTTTCAGTTTTGTTTTAAATTGATAGTTTTTAATTTGGAGATGATGTATGATTTTTTTATATATAAAATGCTCACTTATAATTCTTATGCCTAATTATGTTATTATGCAGAAAACATTTTTTATTAATCTTTCATATCATGTTTATAGTCTTTATATGATAAATAATAGGCATTAGAAACTATTTCCACATGTTATTTTATATTGTGCCTTAGAATCTAATACATAATAGATGACATAGATATCATGTTGGAAATTTTTTATGACGGTTTCTTCTTGCCAAGTTTGTAGAGATTAGTGATATAATACTAATGACATAATTGCACTTATAGATAAGTGTGGGCTTTTGATTATACCATCATTTTGCCTATCCTATCTTTTGGTGTTTAGAACGAAATGTTGAAGGCATATGTGTTATGACCTGCGTCTTTATTTTCTCTTGATCTTATCAGAATAGTTTTTTGAAATGATAATGGTGTTAATAATCATAGCATGAATATTTGATCTGTAAAGACCATGATAAAACATTTTGTGTCTAAACTTAAATAATTGTTTTGTATAGGCTGAGATAAATATACATCTTCAGCAAACTTAATGTTATTCTGTTATTGGCAACATTATTTCTAAAATGCACAGATGAAAGATTCTTATACTAATGTCATATTTAGAAAGATACATTTCAAACACAAGAGAGAACATTATTTATTCATAAGAGATAAGTATATTTCGTTTATGTTTTGGAATTGATTACTAAAACATTGTTTTAATTATTTTGTTGATTACATTAATGTCTAAAGTATTTAAAATTATTATATTATTAGTAAAATCTTTGTTTTATTTTTCATTTATGACTTTGTCTTCATTATGATCATCTGCATAATCACAAAATTCAAATCATATTAGTATAAAAATATTTGAGCTATAGGAGTACATAATATTTCAAAGTTAAGAATTTTAAATTCAAGCTGTATAGTATTGAAATTATATAAATACTTAAAATTATTTTGATTATATTATTTTAGTTTTAATTAAAAGGAATCTTGATGTGATCTAGAAATATGAATAAAATTCCCTTTCTTACTTAAAGCATCACATACGTTATCATATGCCGTCATTTTATTAGTATATTTATGAAGAAATTTTGAGAATAAAAAATTAACAATTTATTTAGTAGTCATTAAAATTATTATTTATCAAAGAAAAGTTATAAATATGTAAGATAAATTTATTTTGTTACTTCTTTATTTCTTTTAAATAGTTTGATGGGAAATGTTTACAATTTTCATAAGATTATTGTAATCGTAAATACTGGTATAAGAATTATTGAAATCTAAGAGCCTCATTATGAAATTATATCCGGAACTTTTTTTTTTCCATATGTCAAATCATCGGCCGGAAAGCGAACCCGCGACAACTATCTGCAAGCAATTGCTTGCTTGCAAGGCCTGCGCTGACCTCTCGGCTACCAATGATTTTTTATAATTAGTATATTACTTATTCTTCTGAAACAATTTTTATACAATTGTAAAAGATGATATGGTGGTAATATTATTCGAACATGAGATGTAAAGTAATTAAGATATATGTAAAAGTATTGAATGACTTTCGAATTATGTTTCGTAGTGATAGCTCAAAGTTCAAGAGTCTAAGAGTCAAGGGCATGCATCATGAAGCTGTGAAGGTTAGGTTACAATATATAATAAATAATTTACAGTGCTAAACATTTATTGGTAATAGTGTCAGATTAACTCATTGCAACACACCTCTAGTGTCAGACAATGACACTAAAAGTTAAAAGTTAAAACGTATCTTTTTAACTTTAAAAATGTATTGTCATTGCTGACATTAGAGGACTATTCAATTTTATTTAAAACGTTTGCAATGAGTTAATCTCAAAACGTTATATATATATAGACAGATAAACAAAATCTTTACTTAATATCTGTATCAATTTAAGTTATTATATTAAAAATATTTACCTGCTACAAAATAACATCTATCACTTGGAATATCTTTATTAAATTGCTTCATGCATATTTTAGGATTTGGTGGCTCACTTGCATTAACTGGTAGCAAAGGTCTTGGATTTGTTGAAACGGTTGTCGATTTTAACTTACCTGAAGACAATAATAAAAGTTATATATTGTTATATATGTGTATGTTCAAATACATGTACAGAAATGTAAAAGTGTATAATTATATTAAAGATTTATTATTAAAAATTAAAATGTACTAAGTAAAATAGCCAGGTGATTAGAAAGTAAAAGCTTATTTAAATATAGAAACAATTAGAAAGTTTAGCATCAAGTAACTAATATAATTAAAATAATTATAGTTAAAAGATTAAGTTGAACCAATCAGTAGCATAAATGAACTTGAATTACAGAGTCCTGGGGAGGAAAAGAAAACCAGAATTCCCTGTTTGGAGCTGCTCAGGGCAGATGGACTTGAATCATTGGTGCTGGACATCATCACATGTACAGAGAGATTATACTGCAGAGAACTTGCTTTCCAAGGTACCACAGCAATCTAGGGACAATACAGGTCATATTTAGTATTTATCTTTGGTTCTATTCATCTGATAACTGTTGCAACATGTTCTGAAGCTCTGAAGGATTGTTTGAAAAAAGAACCACCCATCTTTTGAAAAATCTGAATACTTTATTAAATTTCATGTATTTTCATTTCTATAAAAATATAATGGTTTATATTTAAAAATAAAACATTTCTGCAGAAAATAAATATTAATAATATATATATATTTAACTTATAATAATTATCACACAATTACTATGCAAAAATATTCATAAAATTTCCAAAAAAATCAACTTTTTATTTTTTTGTAATAACACAAAGTTATCAAGACTGCCAAGAATACAATGAGCGCTCATTATTGTTGAGATTACCATATTTTGAAATTCCCACTTTTTTATCGTCCTAATATCTTCACTATTTTTTTTAATTAAAATATTAGAAAAAAAAAATAAATGAATTTTAAAGTTTGGAAAAAAAAATCGCAAAATATCCCAGTAGAGGGCGGAAAATGCAAATTCAATTTTTTGACTCTTATAAAACATCGGACTCCAAAATGGGAAGATTAACATACTTATTTTTCCAAAATAACTTTTCATTCTCTAAAACAATATTCGCTGATTATTTTAATTATAGAAATCATCTTACTCTGTAAAACTGTGATGGAATAAAAAGATAGTCTTCAACGCCATCAGAACAGCTCAGAAAAATTTGAAGTATAATGGATTAGCTGAATGATTTATTAATGAGATGTATAGTTTATAAAAATTATTTTGTAGAATAGACAAGCTGCATTTCTGTCACTTCCACTTATGCATTTTCATTCATTAAGAACAAATCTATTAAAAATATATTAGATCATATTTCAATTTTATCCAAGTATCCCAATTTTTATTCTCATAAAAAATCAAAAATTCAGGTTCTTGTAACATGATTACTGTTGGTAAGCTAGAAAACAAACCCCTCTTCTATACTGCCAATACTCAACAAACAAATTATTTGTGAATTATTTTGGCACCTAGAGTTCAAATACCTGATCTTGCTGTTAAATATCAACCATGTAGGTCTTCCCACTATTTCAATTTTCTACAATAAATGTTCACTGTAAACTTGAATGATGTTTGTCATCTTTATAATTATGAGAAGAAATAATGGAACATTTTTTATGTTATTATCCTTCCTTAAAAACTATCTTCCAGATAATATATTTCTTGACCTCATTAATAAATAACATTCAAAAAGTTTATTTACTTTTATTAGAATCATCATTTTTCCAATCATAAATCTTTCGTTATACAACTTGTTATTTTGTTTCAATCCAACATTATTAATTTGTTTCTTAATAAATTTAGAAAATTAAAAATAGAGAATAATCTCATTCATCCATAAATATTTATGAGCTACTTGAAATATAGTCTCTTCTCATCAATCACTATGGCATGTTACTGTTTATGTGTGATTTTATTTAGTTTACTATCAAAACTTTGTTATTGTTTTCATTGATTAAATGATATTATTTATTCAATACTATTTTTCATCATGTATAGTAATTAACCTACGTTTCTTTCAGTTTGAACTCTTTGGGCTATCTCACTGTTCAATTTTAGAAGAAATAATAATTGTATTTGATCTAACTATTTAACTTTTGCAGTTTGATGTAATTCATAAATGTGAATAAAAGTGTAATATTAAAATCAAATGTTGAACAATTATAAAAATTGCTACCAATATAAACAATAGTAAAAGATGACATTTTATTAATTAATACTATTTGCACTTTGTAAATTTTGTTATAAAAAAATTGTAAATTAAAAAATATCTGGTAGCTTTATCATGGTTTCACATTTTAGTATTAAGTTTCAGTTTTTGGGATTGGTTATAATTTTTAGTATCTATATAAATATATTTAATCATAAATAAAGGTGGGAGTCTACCTTTATTAGTAAAAGGAAGTTGCCTTGACAATAGTTTGAGATTGTTGATTGTTTTTGATATTGGGATTGTCTAAGTGTTGACTAGTTTTAATGATTATACCATATAATACTAAATCATCCATGCACTTTACTATTGTAATGGCCATATTTGTACATTCACACAACAAAACCCAGGGTTCTGGCAAATTATACCAAGGCTGATTTAGATGAGGGTTTGAGACCTCAAATCTGATTGCAACTCAGCTCCTCCACCAACACTCGATGACTTACTACCCTATGAATGACGTATATGAGGCTACACACAGAATTTCTTAGTTCGTGTGCTGGCAGTAGCAAAGGGTGGCAAGAGACTCAGTGAATATTAACTAAATTACTATATACTTTAAATAAACACACGCATCTACGGCTGGCTAGATAATGCATATATTAATAAATAATGCTAATATTAAGAGACTTAACTAAGATTTGAGATGGATTACAAATGAAACTCAACACATTTATTATAATTTAATATATTTTAATTAATCAATATAAATCAAATGAACAAGAGTGCATTAAAAAACACATGCAGGTGTAAACAATGATGAGCAAGAACAGAATCTCATCTGATGCACTATAATTTAAGAGTTTGTTACAATTTATAATCTATAGTTTCTAATCATGCCCTAATTTTTCTATGCCCTCCTATTAGGATTGCAATGGTTAAGTCGGTGCAAGAATGATAACTTATCATCTATGACATTTAATAAAAGTCATTTAATAATACTTAATGAGCTGCAATAGGCCCTCTATGCAGATTATATACATATAAATCAGATTACATGTTCAGATCAATGCTGAAATATTACATTACCTTATGGAGGGATGAAGTGAAACTTTGTAGTATTATTTCAGATACTACAGTATATATAAATTACTAGAGGAGTGTGCATCTTGAATGTGTAGTTACTCAGGGGATTCAGTACCAAGTACTTGGTTCCCATGGACTGTATGACTTGCTGTGAATAAATTGAACATAATAGTTTGGTGATCGAAGCAGCTTACAAAAACAATCTGGACACTTGTGTTTCAGTTCTAAAGAAGAGCTGTCCGAACTAAGGAGATGGAGTGGCCATTAAAACCAGAAGCCCATTCATATAAAAAACATACAGCAAGGTGTATATGCATGTATCTGCTTCTTAAAGACACATTTACCATGTTAAACATAACATTAATTAATAACATAAAAGTATGCAAAATTCTATAGTTTCATTCTGCGAAACTACCATATGCCAGTTCATTAATTAGCATTCTTAAAACATGCTAAAAAGAAATACTTAAAAGTAATCTAATTTTATTAGCCATATCTGCATAGTCTATAATATAATAAAAGAGGCCTAAAGCATATCTGGGACTTAAGTAATACGTATAATATGCTTTATAACTCATTCTTGCATTTATTAACTAATTATTTTATTGACTTGCAAACCTAATTTTAATACAACAATAATAATAATAAGCTAAACATAGTAGCTTAACAAAAATATTTAGGTTTTCAGAGCAGAAATTTGAGTATGTGTGCTAAAGAGAAACATTACTTAATTTCGAGAGAACCTCTAATCACCTCTCCCCCTCAAACTTTATTCATAAAATCAATCTCCATTCTGAACTGGGCATAGCATAAATTCTAAAATAAATATAAATATAAAACAAATAAGAAAGACATGACTGCAGATTAAAAGATAAAATAATAACTAAATAAGTTATTATTAACAAGCATTTAAAGAGTTTTCTAATTTAAGTTACTCAGTAGGCAAGTTTACAGATATTATTTTAAAAGTTAAATTATAATTTTAAATCATAATTTACAGCTTGAAATTAGCTTTTAGCTTATTAAAATATTATTACAGTTTAAATTTACACATGATTAATGTTAGCTAGCTTAGAGTTTTAGAGATTCATTTTTAAATTTCTTAAGAGTTATTTTAAAGAGCTCTGTGGGGAAATTGTTACCACATCTTTTTTGTTGAGGCTTCTCTGCAGCTGATCACCATCATTCTTGGCTGGGCATGTGTGATGTCTTCTGATGCTTTCTGCTGGGCAGGCTATAGGTCTCGAACTCTGGCTTGAGCATTGACCATCCTCCACAAAGGGAGAGACAGGATTTGCTTTACTCAAAAGTTCTCATGGTAAAAAAAGTTAATGAGTGAACCCCCTTAGAAAAACTGAAAAGTTATTTAAACCAAGAAAATCGGTAATTTGAGTAACCTGTTTACAATTTTAAAATTTTTCCCCAGTAATTAAAAATGCATAAAATGAAAACTTTGACCATTTCTTGGTGATAACAATAATGGTCAAACAGGTCACTCTGTGTTGTTATTTTTTATTTTTAAAAGTCATTAAAATTTTGACTACAAGTTTAATTAATTGCTTGTAGATGGTTTCCTAAGAATTACAACTTTTTATCAAAATGGATAACTTTTTTTAAAAGAGTTTAAGTTCGTAAACATTTTAATATATATGTGTGTGTGACCACCACAGGAATTGAAATTTATATATGAATGCCTTTAAATAAAAAGTTTTTTAACTAAGAATAATGCAAATTTAAATTAATTTAAAGGGGTTGTAATGCTTTTAAATTTATTGCATTATGGCTTCTTTCACATATATATGTAGATAATTACAAACATATAACAATGTTCACACACTTAATTTAAATTAGATCATTTTATTAAATTTTAAATTTATAAATGCGTATGCATTATACACATAGAAATATTAATATGGCTGTTGGATGTGTGCGCATATACAAATACATGCACATACATGTAAATATACATTATTTCATATAAAATAAATTCTTAGACACTTATATGCATGGACTGGGATGAGTTTAAACTAGGGAAAAAGAGACTACTATGGAACATAGGTAAAATGGGATGATGGCTAAATAATACCATTTCAATATATATGTTATACTGGACACTCAATCTAATGAGGAATTCTAACCAGGGATTATTTTGAACAAAAACAATAACAAAAAATTAAATCTCCTCTTTTAGAATGAACTTAGAAATGATTAAAATAAAAGAGACAGGAATGTAATTAACAAGCTTGCTTGTTTTTTTAATCAAATTAATTAAAAACAAGTGGTGAAAGAAAACTTTTAAAATCAATTATATAAAAAAAATTTAAATGCCCTATTTTAAATATAAATAAGTATGTGATAAATAAATACACGTACTTGAATAAACAATTTTTTTTAAAAAATAGCTTTCTGCTTTCAGTTTAATAAAACCAACAGTTAGTTCTACTTTTGAAAATGATCTTTAAAATGGCTACTATCCGGTTCAACTGCCTAAATATGTGATCAAAAAAATAAAATAAAAACATTCCTGTGCTCTTTTTTTTAAAACTATAAACATTTCAAGTAACTTGACTAAATGTTTGCCTTGTACTCAAAGAAAAAAACAATAATTCATTTTAAATATTTCTCCATTCTCATAAACTGTGTAACAAATCCTGATTTCCTTTTCTTTTTAAAGACAGAAGAAAACAACTGACTACTTTAAACCTAAACTCGGTCAGGTGGTTCCCTCATATGGAACATTTGATTGTCATGGCGATCTACCCTAAGAAACCTGTTTGTAGGTTCTCTGACTATGTTGCTGTAATCTATCTGAGTTAAAAATTTGGCCATTTCCTCAATTGACAGACTATTTTACTCATTATCATTTGCTGTACAGTAGGTGGCATATTATGATGGATGGTCCATATTATCTGATTGTCTGACCAAGGAAACATGGTCAGAGACTTCAATTTTGCCACCTGATTAAAGAAAAACTGTGCATGCATTTCACTATGGTTAATAGGATACCTCTCTTGGGATATCTTGTAAAGTATCCCATCTTGTTGGGCTTCACTTCAGAATGTTCTCAGAATGGCATGTCTGTAATACTCAAGTGTATGGGGTTTAGTATACAATGTGTGCCACCAATCCAAGGCTGTTCCCTGGTGATGGCTGCTGGATAGTGTAACTTTATCATCATCAGACCAGTGGTGGACTCGAAACAAGTTTTCTAGACTTTCCAGATGACTTAAGGGGCTTTCTCCCACCTCCGCCTTGAATATTTCAATGAAAAATTGTTTTTTCCAGAGTCTTCTGGTGGTTTCCTCCTGTCTTTTTTCCTGAGTTTTTATACTCATTTTCTATCTCAACTAACCTGTACTCAAACCCTTTTGTCATATCCAGACACATTTGTTGAACCTCAGCTTTCAAATTATCTTTATTTTCTACTCTATCCAGAAATGCTCTCTCTAGCTTTTTTTCCACAAGCACCATTTTAATTTCTAAGTTAGAAAATCTAATGCTATCTTGTTCTAACCCATTTTCACTTCTTTCATATCTTCTTTTACTACGTCCCCTTCCTGCCTATCTTTACTTAATTCATTTTCTATAATTTTTATAGCCTCCTGATTCATCTCTACTTCTCCCATTAGTTCACTTCTCACTGCCTTCATTTCTCTAACATTTCTGCTTTGAACTCCCTAATTTCTTCCTTTATTTCTTGACAAAATTCTCTATTATCTTCCTTCATTTCTGCTTTAAACTCTGCCAGCATTGCTTGCTGACTTTGCTTAAATTCACTAATTTCTTCCTTCATTTTTTTATGCATTTCTCTATTTTCTTCCTTTATTTCTTGATACATTTCCCTCATCATGTCCATCATTATATTCATCATTATCTGTGTCTCAGACTCTACATTTTCTACAATTTGAGGATTTTTGAATGAAACAGAGCTTTCTTCTAAACCAGCCTCCCTATCGCTTTCTTCTTTGACTTTCATTTTTGCACAAGACTAAATTCACTATACTAACTTCTTTTTTTTTTAAAAAAATAAAATAAAATCTAAAAGCAAATAAAACACTATTTACTGTTTGTTACTTATTTACATGAAAGAAGACAGCAAACTTTTGTTTAACACTTTTTAAATTCCAAAAAAATTAACTCCGAAAGATTTTTAGAAAAAATAACACTATTTACTGTTTCTATAAATTATTTCAAATGAAAAAGACAAGCCCCTTCTACCAAACTGCTCCAACAATATATGCAATAATTAACAAAAACTGACCACCACCTACTAAATCTTGCCTCTTACACCTGAAATCTTTCTCAATTGTCTAAACAAAATCTCACATGGGCTTGAAAACTCGAAGCCCTACATTGGCTGCACTAAAATTAATATCTTATGTACCAGACACTCAATCTAATGAGGAATTCTAACCAGGGATTATTTTAAACAAAAACAACAACACAAAATTAAATCTCTGCTTTTAGACTGAACTTAGAAATGATTAAAATAAAAGAGACAGGAATGTAATTAACAAGCTTGCTTGTTTTTTTAATCAAATTGATTAAAAACAAGTAGTGAAAGAAAACTATTTTAAAATCAATTTTATAAAAAAAATTAAAATTTCCTATTTTAAATATAAATGAGTATGTGATAAATACATGTACTTGAATAAACTTTTTTTTTTTAAATAGCTCTATGCTTTCAATTTAATAAAACCAAAAGTTAGTTCTATTTTTGAAAACGATATTTGAAATGGCTACTATCCAGTTCAATATATATGTGTGTGTATGTGTGTATATATGTGTGAATGGTTAGTTGCCTTCATATTTCACTAGGCAAAATTACTACATTATGGAATTCTATGAATTATATTACATTACTTCTGTATTATTAAATAAAATAATACTAGAAATGTCTATGAAGCATAATTAGGCTTTCAGTCTTAACATATTTTAGGGTTCAAACAGCAGTTGTAAGAGAAAAAAAATAAATTTAAATATGTCACAAGCAGTTTAATTGTTAACTTTAAATACATATTACAATAATGATAAAATTAATTATAATAGTAATTTACCTGTTTCTGACTTTCTCAGCAATGCAGCGTCTTCTTTGTTAGAACCATAAACATTTGATGCATCAATATAAGTTGTTATGCGGTTCATTTGATTTCTTGGACCTTAAATAAAATGGAATAATATATATATTAGCGCAATCATTAAAAATATAAAAATGAATATTAATAATAGTAAATAATATGCATATTTATAAATATATATTATAACTTGAATAAATATTCAAATATAATTTTGCAGCCATCTTTTAATAAATTTTCATATATATTAGTCACATGATCATTAAGAAGAAAAAGGGTATGTGATTGTTCACACCGAAATTTAAGATGGTTTTTATAATGAAGCCAAAGGTATGACTAAATTATAATGACTATTAAAGTTTATAATCAAAACTTTACCATATTAATAAATCAAATCATTCATGTTATTTAGAATCCATACTGATTTAGTAGTTTTTTTGTTGTTTTTTTTTACAAAAAATGGACAGGCTAATAATTTAAATATATAAAAAATACAGAATATAAGTTGTTAAGAAAAGTATTATGGATAAAACTTAAAACAATTGATATAAATAATTTTATAATATAAAAAATATGAAATAAGAATATATTTAAATGTAGATACTTCACAAGGCAGTAGGAATTATAATTTATGGAAATTATGGTAACTCTGTTAATAAAATGTAATACTAAATAAGATACAATATTAACACCAGTACATTCATTTAGAAAACAACACTAAAATCACCTTAATGCATTTCTTCACATTCTTGTCAAAGACAACCATTATATTCAGAATAAAAGTATTTTGAATACAAAAGTTTTTTGAAAGAATGTATAGCACTGAAAATGCATTAACTATTTTGTGCCTAGACATATTGAGTCACTGCTTTTGTGATGTGTTGAAGTGTTGTTATGAAGCACAGATCTAATTAAGATTGGATATTCACATTTAGCCAATCAACAGGAAAGTCAATAAGTTCTATTATATGATTCAGCATAACCACATCAAACATATTAAGCCAAGAATTATCATACCATATATCCAACCCCTTGCCAAATGCCTCAACAATATACTATCCAAAGACTTTAGTATTGCCTACCAGTTGCCTCCGAACACAAACAGACTTATAAACAA